>CM051024.1:44808346-45240846 GCA_027627225.1 Congeria kusceri
GCATGCACTGGAATTTCAGACGCGCAGTCGAAAGCCACTGAGGGACTAACACGTGTATAATACGAATTTTATCATTAATGGTTCTTTATATTTTATGTTGAATCCAAATATATGAATGATAATAAGTTGGTACAGTTTTTGTATTATGTCACTACACGTAAATATGTTGTAAGATTGTATAAACTCCTTTTTAGACTTCCGGTGCGAGCGACCTCGGCATCCCGCCGCGAAACGAGAAGGACACGGACTATGAGAAGTGCCCGACGTACATGCAGGGACTGAAGCTGAGCAACAAGAGATTGCTGCAGTGGAGAGAGTGCGAGAAGCAGCTGCTGAAGTTCATCGAGAACCACGATAAAGAGCGGGAGAAACGGAACCGGAAGTTGGTGTTGAGAAAACAGAACTCAGATTATGACGTCACACCTCCGAAGCGTGGTGATGAACTCGAAGACGACGTGTTTGTTGACAATGATTTAGAAAGCGTTGCGACCAGCGATAAGATTTCAATTAGTGAGCTTGTCAGAGAAGATTCGACAAATGCAAGTGAAAAGTTTGATATTAAGAAATGGGAGAAAGATATTATCGAGAGTTACAAATCATCCGTCTGCAAACATGCTTCCAGTAGTAAACCTGTCAACTCGACGCAGTCTCTAAGATCGAAATCCTCGCCGACGTTTACAAATGGAAGAAGCGAATTTCCTACATCAGAAAAGAAAATAAGGCCACACACTGCGCAAGAACGGTTACGACCATCCTCAGGCCGTTCGTCCATACCGTCCCGACCTGTGTCGGCGAACGTTGGTAGTGCAAAAGAGCCGAAATTCCTCATCACTAAGGACAGTACATACATCAAAACTGGTCGCAGTTTTGAAAAGCTTCTTGACAATCGACCGGTTGACAAACCGGTGATGGTGAATAACTATTTAAACACTTTAAAGCCGGCTCCGTACGTCCCGGCCGAGAAGGAGCCCAGTATTGCGTCCATTAGTACGCTATGTCCCGTGCAGGAAGGAAACGAGGACGACGAAACTGACCAGGGTACCCACATGAACAATGACAAAACCGGAAGTGCGTATGTGAACGGAGTCCAAGAAAATTATAATTATTCTCAGGATCAACCGCCGATATCTCCAAATCCTGAAAGCTCTGCAGCAACGCTGAAGTTAAAATTCCAAAAACGTTTGAAACATAAATTATTGAGAACACGATCGGCGAATTCGGCTCTCCAACAACAAAACCGACGCTTGCACTTTAAACACTCAAACTCGGATCTCAACTCGTACGCCGACGGTAGCCGGCGGTCTCGGCGCAGCTCTGAAACCTCGAGCATGATTAGTATGCCAGGGTCAAGGACCGGTTCCATCATCTCCAATCACCGACCGAGCATTTCGCTCGGGATTCCCGCGGACATTGACGACATTTCGCGAGATCAGGACAAACTCGCGAGCGGAATTACCGCGGAAAAACCGTTAGCCATGAACAAACTCATCCCCATAACGAGAGTTGTCCGCGCGGCCATGACCTTTTCCCGCGTTGCTAGGAAACGCGCGTTGTCGAAAATGCAGGAAGAGAACTCCTCCGACGCACACGAGATTGTGAGACAAGAAAGAATAAGAAAACTGCAGTCGCGGCAGAACGTTTTGAACACCATAGCTAGTCAATGGCATCTAGACTCAAAACTCGACGTGACTATCGAACAAGTGGAATAAGCTGTACTTTTTTCCTGATTTATTATCGTGTGTTATAATGGTTTGTTAGAAACTGTTCGATTCGTATATTTTTCTGGTAGTATGTACTAAGCAATAATTTTAGTTGTTCTTAAACCCACAAGCTTTGTGCGGGCACTTTTCATACATTCCCAATGAATAATGTAGTTAAACATGAACATGTAGATCCAACATGCAACATTTATTGCTCATTATAGTTCATTCTAAGTCAGTGTAGAGTTCATACAGATTGCTTTATATACTTCATACTTAAACTATGCTTTATTCCCATGCAATTTATTCACAATGAGGAGTTTCTCTCTCTATATATAGAATATATACTCTATAGTGTATTCTATAAATATATTGCATAACATCGCTTGATAAGCTATAGATTTGTAGAACAACGCCGGAGATACACAATGTAGCTGGAAGATACTGGTAAGTATAAAAAAAATTGCTGAAAGTTTATTTTAAATTAATTGTTTGAAAATGCAACAGACAATGACTGCATGTACACTTTTGGGCTAAACGTTAATTGTTATTATGTTTTTGTTATATAATTGACATTGAAATACATGTATATGTTATTTATTTATATCATGCTCATGACATTGTTATTGGCTAAAATAACCGGTTGGCGGATTATTTATTGATAAGATATTTTATTGTTTTTTAACAATATAAAATGTCAATGTCATCGTTATTTGTATTGATTGTTACAGTCATAACAACCATTAAAAGTCCAGTCCAGAACCAGAATTATTATATTTACTTGTTACAAAACTAATTTTTCACGAATTTATATTTAAAAGGTCAAAGTTACAACCGTCAGCCTATGCCAGCGTTGCCTGGGCTGGTATTCACAAAGCTCCTAAGGAAAATCTTAACTTAAGTTTTACTTAAGTGAAAATTTAAAATCAAATGTTCTATGTGAAATCCAATGATTTCTGTGTCCAAAAGGGTAAAATCCTAAACATTTAATTAATATTTACAGGTTTTAAACATTTTAATGTAAAAAGACATTCACATGAAACAGTCAGAGACTTAGAGGGACTTGTTCACAGATTTATATGAGGCGCGTCGTGGGAAAACCGGACTTAATGCATGTGCGTAAAGTGTCGTCCCGGATCAGCCTGTGCAGTCCGCACAGGCTGATCGGGGACGACACTTTCCGCTTTTATGGTATTTTCTGTTTCAAGAAAGTCTCTTCTGAACATAAATCCAATGTAGGCGGAAAGTGTCATCCTTGATTAGCCTGTGCGGACATGTATTAAGACCGGTTTTCTCACGACGCGCCACATACATTTTTGTTAAGTATACCATTAAATGTCTTAACTTGACAGATTTAAGCATCGGAACTAAAGAGCTCAAGTATAATAACAAGACAATGATTTTAAAAGAAAAGAAAACAAGTTGCTCCCACTGGTGTTAGAACCACAGACCTCCGGATCAAAAGGCTAACGCCTTAACCACTCCGCCATTCCAATTTCTACACTCCGTACTGTATTATTTACTATATGTAAGAGCTCCACATGTTCAACAATTTGAACGAAAACAACAGAAACACTCCAAATTATTCCACCGTTTAGCGTAACAAACGCTTTAGAATTTTATCACTGTAAACAGATGATTACTCATTAACGAAACGGTATTTACAACATATTTATGTGTCCATAGTCTTATTTCGCTCCTTTTTATACACTATTATTTTATGTTTGGAAATTGAGACAAACAGTTGGAAAATGGTCAATTCGTCAACCTGTGAACAGGTCCCTTTAAGGAGTTTTATGAATTTAAGAAATTTAAGGAGCTTTGTGTGCCCAGTAATCAATGGATACTAAATTTCTGAACTTATTCGAAAATGGTGGAGGTACGTTTTTGTGGTACATTTCCACATTTTCTGTGCAAATATGTCAAATTGGCAGGTATTTTTACCAAATGGAAACTAACAATCTGATAATTTATTTCTTATAGCCAACGTTAAATGTAAAATACACTTTACTTCTTTTACTGTAGTCGACATTTTCAAGTTGCATTAAGACTGGGGATTATAAAAGCTTTCGTCCTGTTAACCTTCGTAAATCAATTTGCTGCAATCCAACCTGCGTTGTACAGTCGATATCGGTAGTAGGCGATAGTAGAAGAATGGCAATTACTGCATACATTGGTAACAAAAGCACTTTGAACTCGTTAAAACGCAATTTATTTCTCGTTAACGAAATGTTTGACGCATACAGTTTTTCTTCAGATAAGTAAATACCAATTCAAACCGCAGTTTTAAATGAGTGTGATTTTTTAGCCACGACTTGTTCAGTGTAAACATGCCTAATTAGTCGTTTCGGTATTACAAAAAGTAAATAATGAAACAATATAGGTCATGTTTAAAGGCACTAGGGCAATTGCCGCTTATTATGCAAATTATATATCGATTCTTCCGAAAGTGTGTCAACAGCACGTCTGAACGAATATTCCAGTATACTAATTCGTCGACCTCATTTCTTCTACAAGTATCAATATAATACATAATATAATATAATTTTGGCAATAACAAATAAATGTTTATTAATATCACTAAAATTAAAATGAATTAATATCATTTAAGTTAAAATGATCACGCATTTCATTATAATTATTATATAAATTATAATGAAATGTATACATTTTATTGCTTTCAAATGCTATGCGAGCTTTTTTCGGGTGTTCTTTATTTAATATGCATGATTTGTTTTTTATCCTTTCAAGGCTGTATTTCGTCAAACCTGGGGTTAATTTGATACTATGAATTATGTGAACCAAAGAGAAATATTATGGAAAATCAATTAATGATCAACCAAAGCATTTGTCGATAAACAGTTTTCTTGCAAAGAAGGTTGAAATTTCTGAGCAAAAAGCAGGTTGCTGCATCCGGCTCTCTTTGGTTTCCCTTCCCCCCTCTGAGCTGGTCAATACAATAGCCAATACAATACTTTTCAATACAATACAATACTTAAAATAAATACAATACTTCCCTTTGCCCCTCTGAGCTGGTCAATACAATAGCAAATACAATACTTTCCAATACAATAAAATACATAAAATGCAATACAATACAATACTTCCCTTGCCCCTCTGAGCTGGTCAATATAATAGCAAATACAATACTTTCCAATACAATACAATACATAAAATGCAATACAATACCATACTTCCCTTGCCCGTCTGAGCTGGTCAATATAATTGCAAGTACAATACTTTCCAATACAATACAATACTTAACATGCAATAAAATAAATACTTCCCTTGCCCCTCTGAGCTGGTCAAGACAATAGCTAATACAATACTTTCCAAAAACAATACAATACTTAAAATACAATACAATACAATACTTCCCTTGCCCCTCTGAGCTGGTCAATACAATGGCCAATACAATACTTTCAAATATCAGCTGAGATGTAATATAGATGTAATATAGCTGCCAAGAAAATGATGGCTTCTGCTCTTGTATTTTAAACTAATACGTGAACGACCATCAAAGAAAGAATTTGTCAATCCCCATGTTTTAAATACCTCGATATTTTTTCGTTCTATGTAAAAACGTAATTATCTTTTAAAGGTCTAAAGTAGTCATGATGGAGATAAGACGTTTCGTATTTTAAACTAATCCGTGAACGACTATCAAATATAGAATTGTAAATCCCCACCTTTTACATACAATATACTTCGTTTACGTATGTTACAGACAACTGGATATTTGTTCCAAAGTACATGAAGGCCCATTGGTTTGACTCAGTTTTCCTATCAATACTTTTCCAAACAAGCCAAGTAAACTTGTTTGTCAGTATTACTAATTATATTTAATTATTTATATACCAATATTGAATTCGGATGAAGTCATACAATTTATTTGTCAAATACACATTAGCACAACTAAAATGATTAAAATATGCGTCATGTATATCGGTAGTTGAAACGCGGACATGTTTGTTTTATCCTACAGAAATCGATACGCAAGTTTTCAATACAGAAATATTCGACCTTCGTATTCACAATGACATTAGACTATAATAGGATAAAATGAGTAATCCCCGACTTTTAACCAAATTATTAAATGATCAACGTGAAAGCAATGGTAGACAATGCCGGCGTGATTTGTTAACCTACAAACTTTAATGCGATTAATTTTTGTAGGTTGTTGGGTTTGAGAGTGAAAAAGGTTACACAACAGAAAGTATAACTAACAATGTTTTTAGATATTACAAGTGGTATTTATCGATGCGCACGCCTTCCAAAGTTGACATACTATGATTCAAAAGTTGACATACTGCGAACTCTTGTTTAATAAGATTTGCTCATGGAATATGTTGAAATAGGGTACATGTATGTTTTTATTAGGAAAAAGTACGGTTCAATGATCGTCATGACTGGAGCGGTGATACAGCTTTTTTTTTCAAACCGCGACGAATTTGATCTTAAGTTTTAGACTTCGCAGTGTGGCAACTTAAATTTGATTTGTCACGTTTTCAAGTAAACACAACGGCGATATTGCGCTTGATGAAATGGTTATAGATCACGGGGGTATTACCTTCGTACTTTGCTCTATTAAACTTGTACACATTTGTCTTCTATTTCCAGATAACCCATGATTATCATAATTGAGAGATCGCAGAATGCCAACTTTGAGATGCGCGCGCATCTATTGCTACCCTTGGATATAATGCCGTCAATCATTTCTTGATATTGTGCCAGCTGGGGATTTTGTACATTTATAAACTAGTATATTAATTATTAACTGGAAAGTCGAAATCACGAAATTCACGCTATATTCTTAAACTTCACATTTGTCGTAATCCTGAATAAGATATGACTTAATACGTTTAACTAACTTAAGAATATAACCTTCATTTTATTGGTCGCTGTTAATTTATTGGAAGATTTGAATTTATGCGCTGTGTTACTTGGTATACGTGTACTAAAACGGTTTCTGCTTATTCAAGACGACGAGAAATTCCAGTTTGGAGTTTTCGTGTGAAATTGCATATTATTAACATTTACAAAAAAAAGACCCACCGGTATCTGTAAACAAACATTATAAATAATTTTCAACATAACTTGAGATCGATGCCATTTTAAAACGTAGGCTATTTTCCAATAAGTGACCTTGATCTTCAGTGTAGATATCGGAATGATCGCTGTCGGTGACGACCATGTTGGCAAGCTAATTTACAATTTTGAAAGTCACAATGAAATACTAGTAACATATCGCCACTTTAAGTTAAAGCATGACCTAGATAATACGTACAGGACCTTAAAGCTACAGTGTGACATTGATCATACTGTCACGTGACCTTTAAGCTGTTGTATGACATTGATCATACTGCCACGTGACTAAAGTTACAATATAACCTTCATGATACTGCCATGTGATCTTAAGGCTATAGTATGATAATTCTGTCCCGTGACCTTAAAGCTGTAGTATGACGGTGATAATACTGTCACGTGACCTTAACGATGTAGTACGACATTTATAATATTGCCGCGTGCTCTTATAACTACCTTATGACATTGGAAAATATGTCACGTGGTCATATAGCTACAGTCACTCCGGGTACACAGGCGATTCTAAAAATAAATCGCCTCTGGTACATCATGCGACATGTTGGACTACTTTCAATCACATGATCATCAAAAATGGCTGCGCCCGTAAGCTACAGTATTGAACTTTCGGTCAACAAAATGCACACGAAAATGTTGAAAATTATTGGGAATTATTATAAATAAAGTGGTCGGAGTTAATAATTACTCAAATAACAGTACGGTAAATAATATGAGATGCCATTCAGCTGTGGAATAATGATATATTCAGCTCAATTTGAAGCCAACTGGAGTTTGGAAATATGCTGAGTTATCTTCAGCTTCATTTCTGTGGAACACTGAAACATACGTACTTGTGATTCATAGTTATCGTGCTTTTGACATAATTCACTCAACACCTTGATCGTAATGTTACTTGTCCACAGGTAAAGATGTTTTAAGTTTATACAGAATGTGTAACTGTTATTTTGCTTTATTTTTCTTAATAAATGTAGTATACACTACCAAATTTTGCTTTTTTACAATTTATTTTCAAATGTTGCATTTACAACATTCATGTACACCAAAGTTATAGTAAAGACATAATACACGAAAACGCTGTAAATACACACAATAATGATGAAATAGTGAATGAGAGATGATAATGATGATAAGAATGGAGTGAGTAACAGTGGTAGTGGGTTACACAAAACACAAATCATAATAATCTGTAAACAAGAATATTAAACAAAGAAAAAGATGACAGGGGTTACATTACAAAATTGTGCCACTTATTTTCGTGTTGCTCATGTTTGCCTTTCCATACAGCAATCAACTCTTCTATTTTCCGTTTGTACTTAAAATAATCTATAAATCTGTCAAACATTGGTGGACATCGTTGGTATTTACATTTGAATATAAAATATTTTCCTAGTAATACAACAAAGTTAACACAGTTCGAATAATTCCTGTTAACTAGAAAAATATTACAGAGTGAAATACATTCATAAGAAAGATTGAAGTCTGTAATATTAAGTTTATTTTTTTTTATATAATTCATGATTTGGATCCAAAAATTGTGGACTCTAGGACAATCCCAAAACAAATGCCCATTTGATTCCACTGACATTGAGCATATATCACAAAGACAAGATTCTACCATTCTGTATTTAAAGAGTTTTTGATTGTTAGGAACAATATTCATTAAAAACTTATACTGAAATGATCTTAAGGAGGTATCGATAGTGATGTGTAAATAGTTAGTGAATATTTTTTGCCAATTAAGCTGTTTATGAAAAAGATTTTCCCATTTTTGTTCTTGTTTGTTGTTCTGCACTTGAGTTTTCTTGATTAAAATATTATTTACAAAGCTACACATTTTTGTTGTGGGTGTAATTTTATCAATTAAGTAACTGGGTGTTTATATGATATATCTTCATTGTGCAATCGATCTTTCCAATGCGCTGGTATACAGGCTACTAGGGTATGATATTTTAAGAAATCAGAACCAGGCAAACCATATAAATCTTGAAGTTCTCGGAAGTTATAACAGCGTTTGTTTCTGTAGTTAAAAATATGTTCTATTTGTGTAATGCCTCGCTCAAACCATGTTTTATAAAAAACAGTTTTATTTAAGGTTGTAATGTTCGCATTATTCCACAATATTTCTTTTCCAATGACTACCTGGTTTTCGTTATAATTTGACAGGCACCATCCTTTCAAACATTCCGACAGAAATGTTGATTTTAATTTCAAACCGTTAACATTAGATGATTTTAGATTACATTTGAAAATAAAGAAATTACCACAATCCTTTAGCATGTCACTGTAATTGTTCGCCCATTTTAAATTTTGTTGGAACAGTATCAGTTTTATCCAGCTTGATTTGAGCGCGGCTATGAAATTTTCAAGATCGATCATTTTTAGACCCCCATTTTTATAATTTTGGACTATTTTATCTCGTGCAATTTTTTCTGGTTTGTTATCCCACAAAAATGAGAACATCGATTCCTTTATATCTTTAATGGTTTGATATTCGGGGTTGTTTAAAACTGTTAATGGATATATGAGTTTCGGAAACGCAAAGCTTTTAAGAACAGTTATCTTTCCTATTAAACTTAGTTTCCATTTTCGCCATTTAGCAAGGCATTTGTTAAATTCTTCGATTTTTGGCTGAATATTGATATCTGTCATTTCCCGTGTGTTATTCATAAATGTAGTTCCTAGTGTTTTGGCTGCTTCTGATGCCCAAATGAATTTATGTTTCTTACAAAATGTAGTGTCCAAAAATTTCATTTGTCCAATTCGTAAGACAGTGCATTTACTTTTATTCAGTTTAAGACCTGATATGTTTGAAAAATTGTCAAGGGTGCTAATAAGGGTTTCGAATGATGATCTGGTTCCATCTAGAATAAAACAAGCATCGTCAGCGAACAAGGTTTGTTTTAGTTCAATATTATTTATTTTTATGCATGCTATACAATTATTTTTGCTTATTTCATGTGCCAATAGTTCTATACATATTATAAATATATACGGTGAAAGAGGACAACCTTGGCGTACACCTTTTTTATGTTAAAGTATTCAGAAAAATGACCGTTGTTTGTTATACATGACTTTGCATCTTTGTAAAACAAATAGACCCACTTAATTATTGATGTCTTAAATCCAAATTTTATCAAACTATTTTTCATGAAACCGTGATCGAGGCTATCAAAATCTTTATGAAAGTCTGAAAACAATATTAATCCGTTTTCATTGTATTTATTTACTTTATCGATTACTTCTTGCAGGCATCTTATATTTTCTCCTATGTATCTTCCTTTTACAAACCCAGTTTGATCAGCGCCAATTATAATTGGCAAATGTTTTTTATTCTATTAGCAATTGACTTTGAGGCTATTTTATAATCTACATTAAGTAAAGAAATTGGTCTCCAGTTGTTTAAAGATAACAGATCTTTGTCACCTTTTGGTAGTAAAGAAATTATACTTTGTTTCTGAATTTCTGTTAAGGTTCCTATGTCATAAGAATAGTTTAAAGAATTAACTAAGTATTTTTTTTATATCCCTCCAAAATATTTTATAAAAGTCTGCTGTTAAGCCATCAGATATCGGGCTTTTGTTATTTTTCATTTCTTTTAAAGTTTCTCCACATTCAACTTCTGTCAGATAATCTGGTGTTTCAATATGAAGTCATTACTGATAACTTTTACATTATTTTCAAAGAATATAGAATTATTGCAATCGTCAATATTTCTTTCTTTTTTATACAAGGTTTGAAAAAAATCCTTAATATGTTGCAAAATTTTGTCTAGGTGTTCTTCATTTTTCTTTTCGTCTATTTTAATTTGTTTGATAATTTTCTTTTCGGAGTTATATTTTTCTAGATTGGCAAAGTATTTAGTGTTTTTTTCTGCACCTTCAACCCATTCAGCCTTACTTCTTAAGATATAACCTTTAATTTTATTATTTATTAGTAAATTCATTCAGTAATTGTTTATTTTTCTCTAGTTGTTCCAAGAGTTTATTTTCGTTGGGATTATTTGCTAGTTGATTTTCTATGGTTTTAATATTTTGTAGGAGTTCATTTTCTGTTTTTTTTCGTTTATTTTCCTTTTATGGCTTGAATATTTGATAGTTTCATCACGTATTCTTCCTTTCATTAACTCCCATATAATATTTGGATTCGCTTCCCGATTAAATTCAACAACTTCTTTTATAGCATCTCTAATTTTTGATTGGTATTCTGTATCTAGTAATACAGTGTTATTCAATTTGAAATATCCCCGACCTTTTTCATAATTATTTGCATTTAGTTTCATTATTACTATCGAATGATCAGAACGATAACCAGGCTGGATTTGACAATCAATCATGGAACTTAACATATTGTTTGATATTAAAAAATAGTCCAATCTACAAAATATTGGTGGGTTAGTGTTGGAATGCCAAGTATATACTTTTTCAAAAGGGTGTTTTATTCGGAATATATCACAGAGATCGTATTTTTCTATAATATTATTTATTTTATCCGATGTTTTCTTATTCGAATTATCTCGTCCATTTAATTTGTCAATTTTGTAATTTAAAACAGCATTGAAATCCCCTCCAATAAGTATTGTTTCCTCTTCATGCTCTTTAATAATATTCTCTAAAATGTTATAAAAATTAATATCATCATTGTTTGGAGCATATATATTAATAAGTATAATATTGCTTTCTAATATTTGTATTTTCATAAATTGCATTCTTCCAGATATGATTTCTGTATATTCAATGATGTTACAATTGCATGCTTTATTTATTAGGATTCCGACACCATTACTATTGGAACTTTCTCCGCATAAAACACATTGACCTGTCCAACAGGCGCCCCAAATGTTGTGATAGTCATTTGTATTTAAATAGTGAATTTCTTGTAGAAGTACTATAGAAAATGTCTTTTGATTTAGCCAGCTTAACACTTCATCACGTTTATTCTTTGCCCCTAGACCCTTGACATTAAATGTTGCAATTTGTATTTTTGTTAAGGTGGATATTTATTTAGGTGTATGCACTGTTATTTAACGATACCCGCCTATGTCTTCCCCTATTTAAAAACTTCTAGTCAGTAAGACTATTTTACTTATTCTATTAAAACGTATGTTTGTGTTACGTGATCTGGTGTTATGCATGTTTTAATCTTTTTGTGTTTACAGTTTAATTGGATTTGGAAATATTTTATTTTTTGTTTCCCGTTTTGACAGTTTTTATATATGCTTTGTTTGTTACATCTATGATTGATGAGGTTTACTAAAAAACGATAAATAATTGTTTCAATTTGTTAAATGAGAGCAGATATGCGTTTTAATATAGGGTCACTTTATATTATAATGCATTCCTGGAAGTACCCCCCAAAACAATAAAATACATATCTGATGTTTAACTCGTAAATTGGAGGTTGAAAAACTTACAAAGAGTGCTTATGTAAACATGGCTTGACGTAAACAATATACAGCTTGTGTACAAAAGTTCTGTACCAAAATACTGTTTTGAAGTACTTGTAACTTATAAATAACTAATGTAAACAACATTTAATCTGTTAAAAAACGTAATCACCTGCACTAAAATTATATAATGCCTTAGTAGTATCCATTGTATGCATTTAATTGGATTAATTGTAAAATGAGATGCTTTATAATAAACATGATACCTTCACAAATATTGTGTATTGTTTACTAGTATACTAGTTGTTATATTAATTATTATGAAATAATTCACACAAACTAGTATATCAAAAAATGGGATTTAAAAGGGAATTAATTCTCTTTAATAACAATGCCTAGTATATTCATTACAAATATATTAACAGTACTCTAACCACTAATATCTAATTAGTACGAATAACGTAGTAATTGTTTTTTTTCTATGACTAGCAAGACGGATGTAAGCATTTAACTATGTTATCTCTAATTTGTAATGAGCACTGCTTATCAACCGTAATTTTGCTTTAACATGATGTCTCTTACGCAGAAATATGTAAACATTTATTATGCTAATTATCCACTCTAATAACGTTGTAAACCAGCAATGTATTGCCTACTATAATAGAGTTAACGCTCTAAACTCCATTGGTGCCTTAGGTCCTAAATACCGTTATTTTAGTTTTATTCAAAAATGTAGTTTAATTTTTTTTTTAAACAAACTGTATCCCATGAATTCTGTTGATAATTATGCATATATAAAACGTTTCACAAACGTTAGTGTTCCAATATTGTGTTATGCAATAAGTCTCTGTTACAATAGTGCCTAATATAAGCATTGCACAAGAAAAACGATAACAGCACACTAATTGATCTCTAATTTGTACTCCATATGTACATTTATTATTATTTTTTTAGTATACCATGTTTTACACAATGCCATGTAAGCGTAATAAGATGATCAATATAATTAATTATTAATACTAATTCCAAAAATGTAATTAATTCAGTAATACGTAATAAGCGTAATAAGTTGATCAATATTATTAATTATTAATACTAATTCCAAAAATGTAATTAATTCAATAATACAGTATTCAGCAATTATACAGTTCAATGTATTCAATTTCAATTTATCCCCATAAATAGAAGCTTGATTGTCGAAAGCAAAAGTATCAAGCTCACTATGAAGGGATGTTATTACAAATTGATACAATGTGGATAAAAACATTTTACTGTGTTTAAAAATAGGTTCCTATACCCTTATTTCCCCGTAGACAGAGGCTTAAACTTTTCGAGGGTAAAAGTATCAAGCCACTTGAACATGTTATGTATGACACAATAAAATATTTGTTGCAACTGTATAACTAATGAAAATCTTTCTTTAAAAATGTGTTTTTTAATAATTGTGAATTATATATTCTTTTAATGTTTTCAATAAGGTTACAATGCTTTTCGAGTTCCCATTAATTACAAAAAAATTGTTTTTTTCAACCCTATCGAATAGCCACCGAATAAACATCAGTTTTTATAGGACTGCTACTGGTAATCTAAACCTTCGTGTTAGAATACAGTTACATTTATTCTATGTTTATTCAATCGCTGGTTAACAAGCGAACACATTATCGGTTTACTGGAGCTGCCAATTAATTTTAATGCCAATTACGGCACGAAATTGGCGAGTACATTTTAACGCACGAACGATTTTACGTGCAGAAATATTGTTATATCTATTTTTAGCTATACTGTTCACAATAAATATATACACTTCTCTCTGTTAGCTGTCTATTTGCTGGGCCAGGGGAGTTCCAGCCACTCTTGATATTCTTCATATTTCACTGTGTGCACTTGCCCCATGCGATTTCGGTATTTAATGACACCATTGCTTGTCCAAGCTTCTTTCACTTCATCTGTCATTTTCTTCTTGACGCACATCAGTACTTGCATGTTTATTTGCGTCAGATCTTCGTTGACATAAACACCTGAGTTCTTGAGCAGTTTTCTGTTTCGTATAATTTGGTCTTTTGTGTATCTGGATATAAATTTTACAATAATATCACGGTTTTTATTTCCTTTATTTGGGATTCTATGGGCAATATCTAGGTCAGTCATTGATAGTTCTATAACCTTCTTTTCCTTGAAAAATGAAATCACCTATTTTCGCCGTTTCAATTGCTTGTTCATTTGGGTCTGGGTCTGCAATTCCTCTGATTTTTATATTGTTTTTTCTGCTGTATTGTTCAGCATCATTTTCACCCTTTTTTCTTAACTCTTCCTCTCTTTGTAGTTTGCATTGCATTGAGTCATTTTCTTGCTTTGCGTGTTTAATTGTTGTCTCAAGTGACTCTATTTTGCTTTTAAGTTTATCGCTTTCCAAATCTCTTTCGAATAGTTTACCTTCTAGCACTCCAATTCTGTGCACAAGTGACTGCAGAAGGTCCTCCTTCATTTCTGATAAAAGGTCTTTCATAGTTTCTCTAATCGTGCCGTCGCCTTTTTTAATTGTTCCTTCAATTATTGCATCCATTTTCTTCATAGAGGATTCTACTCGCTCAAGTTTGGTGTTAATTCTTTTCATCTGCCTAATCACTTCAGTGAGTTCATCTTTGAAATTTTCAGTGTGAATGTCTTGTTCAAGTATCACATCATCGATGTTTTTAGCCTTTTTCTTTTTTTGTTTTTGATTATTTTTATTGCTTTTATCAAGTGTATGTTCTGAAATACTCGGTTCTAATTCACTTGTGCTTGATAAGGCTTCACTTCTCTTTCTTTTGTACTCTTGTTCTTTGTCTTGCACCTCATTTTTATTTGCCTGTCCTTTTTCCATTGTGGTTACCTTTTACTTTTGAATAGTATATTTTTGACAGGCGCGCATGGGATATTTTCTTAAATTGCTTTTTTCTCTATATTCCCAACAAGTCAGTTAAATTTCATTCATATAAGAAAAACTGCCCCACCCCTGGCGGCCATGTTTTTAAACGGAGTGGAACCATTTTCCAACTCGGCCGAGATATCATAAAAACAAATTTTCCGAGCAAGTTTCGTGCTGATTGGGCAACAAATGTGACTTCTAGAGTGTTCACAAGCTTTTTCTATTGCCATATAAGGAAAACTGCCCCTCCCCCAGGCGGCCATGTTTTTGAACAAATGGAACCATTTTCGAACTCGGCCGAACAACTAAAAAAAAAGAATGTAACGTAGAATGCGTCTTCGTGAAAATAACGTTGGTAAGAATAAAGCTCTTCTGGTTGAATCAATCTACCGCTACCCAAGCAGTGATAGCGAGTACACCGAACAGTTATGTAATGTGAACGAAGATCTACATAGTAAAAATAAAAATGCAGTGCTTGGATAGGAGGCGATCTGAACCTGCCAGATATTAGCTGGAAACTGAATTCTGCCACAGGAAATGCCAACTCTCTGAAGATCAACACAACATTTTTGGAGATGATACAAAACTGAAATTTAAAACAAATGGTAACCATCCGAACTAGAAAAGAAAATATCTTAGATGTATTTCTAACAAACAGACCAACTCTCGTTCAAAGATGTACAAACTTACCTGGATTGGGTGATCACGATGTTGTCTTTGTGGAGTCTAGCGCCTCTGCTAAAAGAACAAAACCAGCGCAACGAAAGATATATTTGTGGAACAAAACAGATTGGGTCACCATGAGGGCAAAGCTGACGGAATTGGAGAAATTGACAACAAAAGCCTGCAAAGATGCATATAATTATAATAGTACAAACATTATTAGTCCAGATTCTACGAACAACCCAAAGAAATTCTGGAGCTTCATTTAGAGCAAAAAGAAAGAGAACCATGGGTATTACCTCCTAAGGCAAAGACTGGGATCATTAACTCAGATAGTGGAACCAAGGTAAACATCCTAAATGAACAGTTCTCTTTAGTTTTCAACAAGAACGAGGACCCCAGAACTATACCTGATTTAGATTCTAGCCCCCACCATACTATGGAAAACATAACTATCACTACTGAAGGCGTACGCAAAGCCAAAATAAACCCGCATAAAGCCACAAGTCCAGACGAAGTACCAGATCACCTAATTAAGGAGCTCAGCGATGTTTTAGCACCAGTCTTCACCAGGTTCTTCCAAGCCTCAATAAACCAATGCATGATCCCGGGTGACTGGAAAACAGCGCGAATGGTACCTTCAAGAAAGTGGACCGCAGCAAGGCAGAGAACTACAGGCCAGTCTCCTTAACATCAATCGTCTCCAAACCACTGGAACATATCATCTGCAGTTTCATCATGTCACTCCTAGAGAAGAATAACATCTTACATGACGCACAACATGGATTTAGAAAAAGAACATAATGTGAGACACAGCTAATACAAACCATCCAAGACCTTGCAAGTAGCATAGATGCCGGAGGCCAGACATATGTCATACTGCCAGATTTTTTTTCGGAGGCATTCGACAAAGTCCAGCATCTTCGGTTACTCCGCAAAGCTGAATTCTACGGCGTAAGAGACAACATTCACCACTGGATCCTAGACTTCCTTAAAAATCGACCTCAAACCGTAAACCTTGAGGGTACAACATCAGACACTGCACCAGTAGAATCCGGCGTGCCACAGGGCAGTGTCCTAGGCCCACTTCTCTTTCTTCTATTCATTAATGACTTGACTAATTACGTTTCCTCACCACAACTGTTCGACTTTTCGCAGGTGATTGTGTTTCCTGACAGATTCTGACTGATTCTGATGCCTGTGCTCTACAAAAAAACCTAAACCAGTTACAGAGATGGGAAGATATTTAGCAAATGAAATTCCACCCACAGAAATGCCAAGTACTCCGTGTAATTAACCAAAGGAACCCCAAACATATACCATACAACATCCACGGCCACACCCTTGAAGTAATCCCATCAGAAAAGTACCTCGGAATTAACATACAAAATATATTGAACTTGAACAATAACATCCATCTTATCAGCAAGAAAGCAGAAAACACCAGAGCATTCATTTAGAGAAACAAAAACCCTAAGAAGACCAACGAGCTATATTATACCAACCTAATCAGACCTCTACTAGAATATACCTCTACTATCTGGGATCCTCATACACAAGCAAACATCAAGAAACCGGAGATGGCCCAACGCCGGTCAGCCCGTATGGTCTTCGCAGACTACAGAAGAACTAGCAGCGCGACGGAAATGCTTAATCATCTTCAGTGGATTCCACTACAGGAGAGAAGAGCACAGGCCAAGGTCATCATGATGTACAGGATTGTACACCAACTGGTGGAGATCCCCAGCAGTATGCTCACTGCCACTCGATCCGCCAGAGGACACAGCATGACCTTCCTGGTACCATTCGCTCGGACCCTCACGTACCAGAAGACATTTTCCCCGGACACCATCAGGCTATGGAACAGACTTCCCCAGACAGTAGTGAGTTGCTCCACCATCGACAGTTTCAGGGTGGAGGTCCAGTCTTTAACTCTCCGTTAAACAGAATTGGCGACCTTTTAACTGCACTGTAAATAGTAAATTTTAAAATTGGGCAATGTAATTTATAAGGTCTTGCACCAAACATGCGCCACTACGAGTATATGCCAGAGGGCATTCTGTACTTTATTGGAAGAAAAAGAAGAAATAAATGAAAGACTAAAAAATGCTTGGAAAGTTCGCCGCTTTATATTGGGACCCTATGGGAATTGGAAATACTGGTATCTAACTTTGCTCCCCACGTCTCTATGGTGACCATTGTGCATTGAGAAAAACTGGAGTGGTCATACAATAATGAACTACTGCATGCTCGGACAAATTGATTGGACCAACTTTATTAGTATAATTTACGCCTGAGTACATCCTACAATACGTATACGTGTTTCACCTGCGTATTGATACCATAACTGTATTTTCAATACAGTAATCTAACATTTATTTAACACAATTCCAATATGTTAGTCTAAAACTAATTCATTAATATGCATTGCCTTCTGAATTGTTATATATTCATGCACAACGTTTAGTTTTAGGTTAATTGTTCCGAGGTATGCCTAGGTGGAAACATCTGTTCGCAGTTAAATGACAATCCATAGATATATTGAACAATGACGGTGTGGCTTTTTTTTTCTTGGATGTTACTAAAATGTAATGTACTAATTTTATGATGACATTTTGTGTAATATGCAGCTAAGTACAAGGATATCAATGAACTGAAAGATGGTCCCCAATGCGCTTTGCCAAGTAATGGGAATGCAATCAGAAGAGCAG
Source organism: Congeria kusceri (assembly GCA_027627225.1). NCBI lineage: Eukaryota > Metazoa > Mollusca > Bivalvia > Myida > Dreissenidae > Congeria > Congeria kusceri. The sequence continues at coordinate 44,826,815 of CM051024.1, forward strand.
AGTCCAGACAATTGTGCTCCATATATTAATTTCAGCAATCATCAAAGTCCCATAACTGTAAGAAAAATCATTGACGTGGAGCATCTTGGTATAGTGAACACCTTCTCTTGGTAATGAAGCTTCCCATAAAGTGTCATTGAATATTGGCTAGTAGTTGCTGAGAAACAGTCCAGACAAGAATTGCGCACCATACGCTAATTTCAGCAACCTTCAAAGTCCCATAACTCCAAGGAAAATGACTGAAAGGGAACATCCTGTACTGTGCACACCTGATTTTGATAATGAAGTATCACGTACAGTTTCGTTGTATTCTGGCCAGTAGCTGCGGAGTAATAGCCTGGACAAGAATTGTGCACTATATTCGAATTACAGAAATCTTCCCACAACTCTTTAAAAAAATCATTGAAGCGGAACGTCCTGGTTCAGTGAACACCTCCATTTGGTAATAAAGCTTTCCATAACATTTAATTGAAATATGGCCAGCAGTGGTGTAGAAATAGATTGGACAAATATTGTGCACTAATTACTTATTTCAGAAATCTTCGAAGTGCAACAACACTCAGAGAAAAAACAACAGCAGAACGTCCGGGTTCAGTGCTCATCTCCTCTAGGTAATGAAGCTTCCTATAAAGTGTCTTTTAATTCTGGCCAGTAAATGCGTTTAAATAGACCTGACAAGAATTGTGCACTACATGCTTATTTCAGTCCCATAACTCTGAGAAAAATCATTGAAGTGGAACGCTCTGGTTCAGTGCACACCTGCTCTTGGTAATGAGGCTTCCTATAAAGTTTCATTGAACTCAGACCAGTAGAAATATTCCAGACAAGAATTGTGCACTAAATGCTTATTTCAGAAATCTTCAAAGTCCCATAACTCTGAGAAAAATCATTGAAGCTGAAAGTCCTGGTTCAGTGCACACCTGCTTTTGGTAATGAAGCCTCCCATGAAGTTTCATTGAATTCTGGTCCGACCTTGCTGAGAAATACTCCAGACAAGAAAACGGGATGGACAGAAGGACGGACGGACGGACAGACGGACGGACGGACGATGCGGCGACTATATGCTCCCCCGCAAATGTGTCGGGGAGCATAATAACTAACCATGGGATAAACATAGCTGTATTTCCGCATTGTTGGATAAAGCAAACACGCAATCTAATGACGTCATTGTGTTGATTTTTGTTACGTCATGTTCTGTTTTGCATGTTATTTGGTATGTTTTCCTATGTTTATTATCAAATAAACGGACAAATAGATAACTCGGTAAGTGTTCCATACAGATAAGTTTATTTTGCTCGGCACAAGCTCAGGTTTTCTAACCTTCGCTAAATAAACTTAATTTTATTCAACACTAACCTAGTATTTATTTAATGTAAAAAAATAAACAAAAAATATGTAAGAAATAAGAAATAACCTGAATAATTATTTCCAAGGGAATTCCTTTTTTTCTTCATCATGTAAACCAAGTACAATGTAAAAATACCATCATTCATGTACTCGCCCATTCGAACAGGAAACATAAATTTTTTAGCTAGCTTTAATTGATTTTCTCTTGTTCCATTGCAAGTCGTCAAGTGGGAAATTACAAAGTCTGTTTACATTAGGTATACTAACAGTAACTGTTATTCTGTTCCTAGTTGTAGCTCTTACATCCATTCATCTTCTAGATGTGTTTAAAATCACAACAACTCCAGTGGGGGACCATAATCTATGTCATTTTAAAGAAGATATTCATTTAGAGCATCCTCTTCTTTTACTAAATTTCGCTGTAAATATTTGTAACAAAATCATGCTTTGTACAAACATAAGGAATAGTAGCAATAAATACTACATGTACTCTAGTATATGGCCTATTACTTTGAACAAAATTATCATGGCACATGTTTCTAAATTAAATGTGTGTTAGTATAAACATGTTTTGACAATGATCTGCAGTCTTCTAAACTCAAACTCAGATTTCCATGAAAACTAAAGGATATGATTAAAATGACATTCTTTCAAATGGCATCTATGTTTCAATGGCATCTATGTAAATTAGTTAGAACTGATCAGTTAGAAATAAACAAAATTCAGTTTTCACATTTACAAATACATCCATAATAGCTGTCTAGACATTTCAACAAGAGATAAAAGATCAATAAAATAAAATTGGAGACAATCTTTGTACCTATTCTATATTTTCTAAACGTCCTAAATTTCTAAACCACCCACCCCCACCACAAATTGGCAATGCCATATTTACTCAAAAGCTAGTAATACACATAGAATAATTTAGAATTTTTCAACACCAACACATATTGTTATTCATATTTTATATACATCTAGTTTCCACTTGCTCCTTAAAAAGGTCATCAGTTATTAAAGGTTACAAAAACAATTATTAACAAGATTGTTCGATAAACACACATTCCCCCGGTTAGTGCTGGACAGCCCATTTGAATAGTCCAAATAAGGTAAAGGTCAAAGTATGGTTGGGTGACATGGATGGATTAGGAACAACTGTGTAAGTGCTGCAGTAAGCAGTGCTGGTGCTAGACGAAACGGTGCAATCTCGTTAACAAAGAAATAGCCCATTGGTATTATTTTAAGTCCAAATTAGGTCAAGGTCAAGGTCAAAGTGAGGTTGGGTGATATGGTGGATTGGGAGAGGTCATAAGTAACAACTGTGTAAATATCCAAATGTTGTAGTAAGCGGTGTTGGTGCTAGACGAAACGGTAAAATCTAGTTAACCAAGAAATGGCACTTGTGAATTATTATAATTCCAAATTAGGTCAAGGTCAAGGTCAAAGTGAGGTTGGGTGATATGGTGAATTGGGGATGGTCAAAAGCAACATCTGTGTAAGTATCCAAGTGTTGTTTCAAGCGGTGTTGGTGCTAAACGAAACGGTATAATCTAATTAACCACGAAACAGCCCATTTGAATTATTGTGCAAATTAGGTCAAGGTCAAAGTGAGGTTGGGTGATATGGGTGTTGTTCAGATGGGCCGCAGTTTCTCGATATTAGCTGACCCGTTAAACGTATATAGCAAAATAAAGACAGCAGTAATAGTTTTCTTCTTTATTCATATGGTCCCCAGTTTCTCGATATTAGCGGATCCGTTATAAACGTATATAGCAAAATAAAAAAATCAGTGATAGTTTGAATTTTCCTTCGTTATTCATATGGTGCGCAGTTTCATTCTGTGTTCATATGGTCCGCAGTTTCTCGATACTAGCAGACCCATTAAACGCATAGCAAAATAAAGAAATCAGTGATAGTTTTCTACTGTATTCATATGGTCCGCACTTTCCGTCTTTGTTCATATGATCCGCAGTTTCTTTCTTTGTTCATATGGTCCGCAGTTTCTCGATATTAGCTGGCGTGTTAAACGTGTATAGCAAAATATATAAATCAGTGATAGTTTTCTTCTTTAAGCATATACATGTACCGCAGTTTCCTTCTTTATTTATATGGTTACAGTAACCTAACCGATCAAACATTATCAAAACCACGCTGTGCTCAGAAACATCCCGTGCTCCGCATTTCCTTCTTTGTTCATATGTTCCGCAGGTTCAAATAATCCTTCTTTGCCCATGTCGTCCAAACTCCTCGCAGCGGTTACCTCCCCTATCGATTAACGGTAACCACTGCCAACACATGTAAAATCCTTACACATCTGGAAGGATTACGTGTTTGTAACGTTTACTTATTAAATACAACTCAGTGCAATTGTCTACATAATTGGACTTTTTATATATCGTTTGCAGCAGTAATGAAAACAGAAAAAGAAAATAACTAATTAAAACCATAAATAATATCTAGAAGATTTAAATCGATCATCATCACGTGGTTTGTTATGACGGCAGGGATTTGATTAGAGCTAGGCTCTGAACCAGTCAAATCTCTGCGCGGAGGTTGCATGTCGTCCGCACTTTCCTATATAAACTATATCGTCCGCAGATAGGTCCGCGTTTGGCTGTCCGGCTAGCGCAGTGGTTGGTACACGCGCTTCTCACCTAGGCGATCCGGGTTCGCTTCCCACTCCCGGCGCAAGTGAGTTTGGTAGTGGTCACCATACCGAACTCCGGTTTCCCCCCACAACACAAGACCACACCAAAATTATATATGTCAGTTAAAAATAAATAGCTGGAAATTGCAACTATGATTCAAAATTCGTCCGAACTTTCCTGAGTCTATAGTAAGTTAATTAGGTAGGAGTGCTGGGACACACTCCGGGTCCTCACATAATGCAGCCTCAGGCGCGGAAGGACCTCATAAAGTTCGAAACACACAAGATTGGTCCGCGTTTTAGTATGCGCCCCAAGCTTTTGGTAAACAGAGTTACATTTACCCACATTCGGTATATAGTAGTACCTTCAAAACCTGGATGTAAACATTCACACGTGTTTAAAATGTCGAAGGAAAGCAGGACATTATTCGTGCGAAATTTACCGTATTCAATTACAAAAAATCAATTAGAAGACAAGTTTTCAGATTATGGTCCAATCAAAGATTGTTTTCTTGTAAACAATAAAGGTATTTCTTATTATAATATATTTTCGCGACACCATACAAATTCGACTGGGCAGTGTGCAGCTATTCCAAATGTTTCATGATGGAATAAACACTGTTATCATTGCACATTTTATACCTGGTGGCAGAGGGCTATTCGCTAATCTGACTCACAACTCTGGGTTTTCATTATTTTATATCTCGTAATAACATGTCCAGTTTACTATTTCAATTAAAATTAACAGTTTTGTTTACACCTGGTTTTAAAATCACAGTCATTATTGACAGAACTAGGACCGTTAGGGGGAACTCCTAGGACTATGGTTGCAGCCAATTCAGGTCTAATGGAACATTGGGAACACAAATATTTTTGCTGATGCAGTTTACTTAAGGTTTTGAAAAAAGCAACGTGTAACGGTGTTTGAATATGAAGAGAAAATGTTCTACTGTGAAAATTACATATTGAATATAGTGTGGGTTTTTTGGCAAATATATCATCAAGCTAAATGTTCTACTGGTTCTTAGACATTATGACGTCAAAACATTGCATCTTGTGAAAGTGTTTAAATGGTGTGTATTCATTGTCTGTATTACTCTTGTTATTTTGTTGCAGAAACTGGAAAAAGTAGAGGGTTGGGCTATGTCAAATTCACAGATCTGTAAGTAACAGTTAAAGTCTGACTATTAACTCTATTTTTGTTTCTCCAGAATCTCTCATATTTGCATATATCCATTCATTGGTAAATTTAAAATGGATGTAATTTTGGGGGCTGTTCTTGACAAACTTAATATCGTTGACAATTTGATACAGGTATTGCAGCAATTATATTGCAGGAACAGGATTAAATTTCTTGGTGTAAAGCTCAAAACTGGGTTGAATTTTCAAATAATCTCTCATTTCTAATCTCTGTATCAAAATTTCCCGCATTTCACCTAGAACAATTTTTGCTATTCCAGTCTTCACGAATAAGTTTTAAAAGCAGTGGACCGTCGGTCCACCAAACCAGCTAAATCAACTGGACCGTACAACAATTTAGTGGACCACAATTTGTTTGTAGATTTTCATTCACTCTAACGTATATATATCAATTATTTTATTAAAAACAAATAAAATTGAAAGCAATTATGGTTTTCAGACTTTTATTCTAACATGAATCACGTATTTATTACATTACTCCAAATAAAAATATGGCGAAATATTAATAAAAGATCGCCAGTTAAATCAAATAACAGGTGTTCTTTTCGTTTTAGCCTATTTGAGTTCAGTACTGGCCCAAATGGCCGAGCTGGTATCGAATGCGCAGATCAAATGGAAACTGCTCCGCTGGCTAGGATTGCAGAACATGGACTCCCTACTCGTAAAGAGTTGGGGTCCCAGTAATTGTTACCATAGCACCCCTCCCCACCCACTCCTTTGACAATAAATGCTTTGTGTCCAAAAATTATTTTTAAAATTCCATTGTTGAGTAATAAAACGTTTGTACTTTCACTGACTTAAGTTTCGCTAACTTTCGTAATTGTGGCAGCATGAGTTTTTGGGTGTAATCAGTGTAGTTATAGCTCGTTTATTCGAAAACACACGTAGTCATAGCAATATTTTCTTTTAAAACAAATGAAGACGTACCTTTGACATTACACACTAAAATTCTATGCGATTTGCAATCACAATTTGTCAACATCCCATTTCGTATTTTAAGTAAACATTTTGCGAACAATAATATACTGACTTGTTTTAGTATGTAGCAGGGCTTTCCTTAGGCTTTGAATTTCAAGAGTCAATGACTCTTGGGCTCAAATTTTCAAGAGTCAAAATCTAAGAGTCAGATATAAACCTTCAAGAGTCGATGTATTATGGTTTGTTTTCCTTCTTTTTATTATTATTTTTATTATTATTTGTATGAATTTATTATTTTTATTTTATAATTTAATATTATTTTAAATTATTAATTATTATTTTTAGATCTATTATTATTATTATGTATTATTATTATTATTTATGGAATTATTAAGACGATTTTAGCTTATTCGTAACATACTAAAATACCACTGAATTGTTCTATACGAAATCGCATAGATCTATCATGTACATCGATAAAACATAGGCTTTCCTTCCTAAAAAATATACGTAGTTACGGTCCGCAAATATTGTTTTACTGTTACATGGTATATTAATAAACTGCACTAAAATAATTAATCAAATGCTAAAGATCACAAAGTTTTTGCACTATGAAAGTTTTATACAAAAAGAAGATTTCAAAGTTCTTGCACTACGAAGTTTTTATTCACAGATGACATGTATATATTTGGTAAAGCACATGGTCGATACACGCACGCTTTCCATGCGTGGAACGTGACGTCGTTTGTGTCAGCATAACTTTCGCGCTTGACACCAAGGATTTACATGAAATACACAGACTATTAAAAAATGAATTTATGACACTCGAACACTAAAATTGAATGTTGGATATTTCAGACACTCGAACACTAAAATTGAATGTTGGATATTTCAGATATAAGAAATGTTACGTAAGAGTCAGAATTTTCGCTGAAAGTGGATTCCAAATTTTGGAAAGATATTAATAATTTTGCCGAAATATAAACGAAAGTACTAAACTAAATGTGGATATTATCAGTAATGGAAGTGGTGAGTAAATAGTGTTTAAAACGTTTAATGGTCGTGAAAAACATACTATAACGGACTCATGTACATTAACTAAATTGTAATACATGTATATTACGCTGATAGTTCGATTGTTCACGTCATTGGAAGCGTATATAACTGTGCATTTTAATTGGTCGATATAGATTTTTCTGAGCGACAAAACTCCGCCTAATGGGCGGAGCTACACGGTTACTTGACCGCGGATGAACCGATTCTATTAAATGACTGACTCCACCTCTAACCAATAATCGCCGTGTTTTATCAAATTTGACATCGCCATTAGACTGATTGGGATAATCAGCCAGCTGAGTTATACTGTACGACCCGAGTCCGGAAATTGCCCCGGGTCAAATGTGAGGCATGAATTAATTACCTCGCGAGTCAAACAAGCGTATTTTGAAATTTCCACGCGACAAAACCCGGGAGCTCGGGTCAAAGGAAAGCCCTGATGTAGTATTTTATTTATTAAGTGGGTGTTACATACACGCAGCTAACAACATGCATACCTCACGAACATGTGTTACAAATTACTTCACCTTTACCAACAATGAGGGCGTGATGAACATTCAATCGACTACGCTCATCTACATATTGGAAATTTAATGCGTTCTCATTGGCTGACTGGGTGACTGTAGTAAATCTAGCTATTCCTGCTTTCAGATTCTATCAAGAATTTGACACACTGATGCAGGAAAGTGCGTTTATTGCCGAGTAGGCGTTCTTTGTTTTAGAAAAACATGCGTACGCAAGCGGAAATGGTTGCGAAATCTGACACTGAATTTTATGGCATCATTTCGTCAAAGTATGCATTCAAATAAGCCGATTTTCACTTAACCGATAATTATTGGCTGAAATTTTTAGGGATTTCTGGTATCAAAATTTTCAAGGGAAATTCCTTTGCCGGTCCAGTTTACTTGCAACTTTTGCTGGACCGAGCGAAAATTTGGTGGACTCGGTCCACGGTCCACCGCTTAACGTCGAAGACTGCCATTCCTAACTATGGATCTTTCCATAGTGTTAAGCTGGCTGCTCATCTATATTAATTTTATTTTTATTTTTTAAAGAGATGATGCTAAAAAGGCAAAGGATGCTAAAGTTGTCTTGGAAGGACGTAAGGTGCTGATAGACTATGCAGACATCACGAAGAAAAAGAAGCCTGGAAAGAAGCCCAGGCCGGGTCCGGGTTCTGCGATGGAGCAGGAAGTCTCTGGTACTGACCCCGGGGGTAGGAGTCCTCAGGTGGATGAGGGTGAGGGTACCGATGATGAGGATAAGGTTGAAACCAAGGGAGGTGCGTTACCAGGTCATAAGGTGTTACCAGGTGTTTTTGTAGTTGTCATAGTTATAGAGAATACTAGGTTTTAGTGTTGAAAACAGGCAAGTTTATTTAGCGAGGCTTAGAAAACCTAATCCACAAGCCTTGGCGAGTGGTTCAGGTTTTTGTGCCGAAAAAATAAACTTACCTGTATTCAACACTTACCTTGTATTCTATTTATCCCATCATTTTTCTGTCTTCATTTTGAAAACAAATGAAAGAAAATCACTGAATAACATGATAAACATCAAATGATGTCACGAAAATAAACAAAATGACGTCATTATAATATAATGCGCGTTTGCTGTATTCAACAAGGTGGAAATACAGCTAAGTTTATCCCATGTGGTGTTATTTCGGCAATGCAGACTTGATAATGGGAAAAAAAAGTTTTAGATATATTCATTGTAAACATTAGATTTTTGTTGTTCACATTTGTGACACAATCTTTTCTAATGCCCCTGGCATCTTGATGCGGGAGGCATATAGTGATTGTCCTGTCTGTCCATCCTTTCATCCGTCTTTCTGTCCGTCTGTGACAAGGTTAAGTAGATTTTACCGTTTTGTCTCGCACCAATACCGCTTACTACGACACTTGGATACTTGCACAGTTGTTGCTTATGACCATTTCCTATCCACCCATATTACCCAACCTTACTTTGACTTTGACCTTGACCTTATTTGCACTTAGAATTCAAATGGGCTGTTTCTTGGTTAACTAGATTTTAACGGATTCGTCTAACACCAACACCCCTTATTACAACACTTGGATACTTACACAGTTGTTGCTTATGACCGTTCCCAATCCACCCACATCACCCAACCTCACTTCGACCTTCACTTTGACTTTGACCTTTGGACTTATAATAATTCAAAAGTGCCTTTCTTGGTTAAAGGCCTAGGTAAAGGAATGTCTGGCCACTCCATGGGGTATTCCGCTCTGTGTATTGGTCCACCATACAATCTCTTCTTATCAGTATCTGCAATCTTTTCTCTCAGCTGACTGACCAGTGGCTTCATGCACTGTTTCAATATATCTCTTCCTCTGCAGCAGAGTATTAACTAGATTTTACCGTTTCATCTAGCGCCAACACCGCTTACTACAACACTTGGATATTTACACAGTTGTTACTGATGACCATTTCCAATCCACCCATATCACTTGACCTTGACCTAATTTGGACTATGAAATGGGCTATCCAGCACCAACCGGGGGCATGTGTGTTTAACAAACACAGAATCTTGTTTCAGCATAAAATATTTACTTGGTGTCTTGAAATTAATAATGATAAATTATAGATTGTACTTTTGCAAGAACACAGCTTAGAAACTCTTTCTACAATTTCATGTAGTAGAAATCAGAAATTCATGTTTTAACAGAAATTATGATATAAGGCGCGTCATGAGAAAACCGGACTTAATGCATAGGCGTAAAGTGTCGTCCCAGATTAGCCTGTGCAGTTGCACAGGCTAATCCAGGACGGCACTTTTTGCATACAGTGGATTTATGTTTTGAAGAGACTTCCTTGAAGCAGAAAATACCATAAAAGCGGAAGTGCCAACCCGGATTAGCCTGTGCAGGACGACACTTTACGCAGATGCATTAAGTCCGGTTTTCCCACAACGCGCCTCATATCTTTTTTTCTGGCAGATACCATATCCTCTAAGATGCTGAACATGAAGTACCACAAAGCCAAGATAGTTGTGTTGTCTGGGCTTCCAGCAGGCATGCAGCTTGAGGAGTTGAACAAATGTCTCGAAAAAATGTAAGAATAACTACATGAAATAAGTGATAGTAGTGTATGTGGCTTATTTGTAACCCAAATAGGTCTCTCTTTATGTCTTTGTATTTTACTTAAGTGACATCATAGTTTTGCGCAGAGCCATCAGTCTGTATTGCGTTTCCCCTATTGCCAGGTTCCCACTATCGTGCCATCGGTCACAAACGCCACGATTGGCCACTCGCAGCTGATCGTGGTATTTCTCTAAGATTTCAGGCTTGGATACGAGGTGATGCGACTCCATACGTTTTGCGCTCTGTTGCGATCTGGTCACGATTTGTCAATTAAAGGGGTCACGATCTGCCACGGTCTGACCTCCAGTTTAGATACGATTACATACGTTCCGTTGGGAATGTGTTGATCATGTCCACGATCGGGTCTCAATCTGACACGATCATCGGGATCGGGTTCAGCGAATTGGGACGTTCTAGTACGTACAGATAAGTTCCGATACACTTATCACGAATCCATGCGCTCCGTTACGATATAATACTATTTTGGTTGCAATGTCTTTCACGATCATGATCGAGGGAAATCACGATTTCAGCTACGACTGGACCCGAATGATGTAAATACAGCCTGACTGACTATTGACTTCATTGTTTCTTGAGATCGCAAAACATCTTAACAGAGCGTGGTGTTTTTTCTCGTCTGTGATCGATCCCGATCACCACGATTTGGATGCACGATTAGATACGATTTGTCGCGCTTTGTTACGATGCAGTAAGATCTGATACGATGATCCTGATGGACAATTGATCGCAGTTGATCGTGTTAATCATAAATAATTTTTGTACAGTTTCTACGATTAACACGATTGCCGAGACTGACCACAAGATTGGATAAGATCTGATAGGATCACCACGATTGGTCCACGATTAAGACCATGATTTCAATCGTGGCGCGAATGGTGATAGTGGGAACCTAGCATATCTGTGCATTATGTTTGTTTGCTTTTTTGTAAACAAAATATTTATGTCCTTGAATTTTACATAAATTACATTATGAATAGTTTTGCCCTAAGCTGTCTGTATTGTATTTCCCCTATGTGTGCATACATGTCTTCGTGTTGGTGTGTTTGTGAGTGTGTTTGCGTGTTATAATGTTTTGCTGTATCCTTCTCCATTCTATAACTCTGTAACCATCAAGGATTCGCATGACATTTGTTTCTGTGGTCATTTCAGGGCATTCTTGGGAATAAAACATTCAGCCTCTGAAGGCTAAATTGAATTGTGAGGCAAAAACTAATGCTTTAAGAGAAAGTATGAGCTACTGCCGGTAATAGATGTGTAAAAAACTAGTATTAAAATTGAAATTTGGCCAAAAAGTTACATAATTATTGATGTTGTTCATCGTGATGATTTCAGGAGCGTGAAGCAGCTAGCAGAAAGCCAGATAATCAGTGGAAATGCGGCCCATCTCAAGTTCAAATGCATAAGGGACGCCAAACGAGCTATCAGAAAGCTGCATAATCACCCGTATAAAGGTTTGCTTGGGTTTGCTTGTGGTTATTTTTTGTTTTCGGTGTTAGAACTGGCAGATATTTTTGATGATGTGTTATAATATCTACTATGTGCAGAACTTTTTAAAAGTTGGTATCTTTTTGGGTGAGAACATTGACCCATAATGACATAAAGTCATTTGCGAGTTGAACATATAAGGATTTGTGAAAATAATGTGCTACTGTAACTGTTAAAAATATAGCCACAAACTTTTGTCATGTGTTTAACATAATAATATCCGGCAAAAATAATAATACAATAACATTTTTATACCTCTAGGCTCTAATACTTTGTATATTCTTCTTCCGAAATATATAGAATGTATACTGCAAGCTGTGCAGATGTCACAGGAAAGACAGGGCGGCGCTCCTCAGACGGGCACCAGGAGGTCAAGGGTCATCGTGCGCAATCTTTCCTTCAAAGTAGGTGGCCTAAGTTGGTCCTACATTGTATGTTATCTAAAGATCAAAGTCACAGTGCTCCTCCAAAGTATGTGCCTTTAGATTTCATACCAGTAAGTAGGCGAAGTTATTATGCCAACCCCCCATTGCTAATGTCATTCATTTGGATGGTAGACCAATTTCATTTCCACTCTTTGAGTCCAACAGTTTTTTATCTGATCTTCACCAAACTTCATGAAAATGTTTGTTGGCACAAATCTCAGTCAAGTACGATAATCAGCCAAATCGCCCCAGGAGTTGTGGACTTTTGGCCATTGAATTATCTAAAATTGGCCTTTTGAGCAATTTCTGCTCAGTAGGTGGCTTTAGATTGCATATCAGTAAACATTTGTATCTACTCTATGAGTCAGTGTATGTAATGTCATATTTGAAGTAGTCGCCGGGTCCGGCTAGCTCAGTTGGTAGAGTGCTAGACTGTCAATTTGGGGATCGTGAGTTTGAACCCCAGCCCGGCCACATAACTTGTGTGGGGATTGGTCATGAAATTATTTCTATGGCCATTTTCCCCCTACCTCTGATTCAAGTAGGGCAGTTGTCAGTTACTGGCATAGGTATGTGCACTTAGTACTGGTAAACCACTAAGATCAGCTAAGCTTGCCCATGAAAAGTGTGAGTAGGTTAATTGAAGACCATGATATGACTGAAATACTGTTAAAAACGGCGAAAAACCCCCAACAAAACAAAGAAATATATTTGAAGTAGGTGCAATGATTTAGCATACCAGTTGACTGGTTTATGTACTCTATATAATACCTCTTGACAGTGGGTGGCTTAGATTGCCTACATGTTAGCATTTGAAGATTGTAATTTGAAAAAGGGTCCTTGTTGACAAAGTTATTAATGTACAGGGCATTTTTTCATCTCTTGGGGATGGGACCCTTTGTCCTCATTTTGGGGAAAAAACAGCGTTATTTTTGGCAATTGAGGGAACAATTTTCATAGCAGGGGAATGAAAATTCCTGGGGTAAGATCAGTTTTAGGAGAAAATGCATAATTTGAAATATTTTTTCTGAGGGAATGACACGTTAAAACGGCACCTACTATAGAAGGAAAAAATGCCCTGATTAAATTTTTTATTGATGGTCATTGTTAGTAAGCTGCCTGAGCTGTAGTGGACATCTTAATATCAATAATTGTGTTAGTAAGCTGCCTCAGCTGTAGTGGAAATCTCAATATCAATCATTGTGTTAGTAAGCTGTCTGAGCTGTAGTGGAAATCTCAATATCAATCATTGTGTTAGTAAGCTGCCTGAGCTGTAGTGGAAATCTCAATATCAATCATTGTGTTAGTAAGCTGCCTCAGCTGTAGTGGAAATATCAATATCAATCATTGTGTTAGTAAGCTGCCTGAGCTGTAGTGGACATCTTAATATCAATCATTGTGTTAGTAAGCTGCCTCAGCTGTAGTGGAAATCTCAATATCAATCATTGTGTTAGTAAGCTGCATGAGCTGTAGTGGAAATCTCAATATCAATCATTGTGTTAGTAAGCTGCCTCAGCTGTAGTGGAAATCTCAATATCAATCATTGTGTTAGTAAGCTGCCTGAGCTGTAGTGGAAATCTCAGTATCAATCATTGTGTTAGTAAGCTGCCTCAGCTGTAGTGGAAATCTTAATATCAATAATTGTGTTAGTAAGCTGCCTCAGCTGTAGTGGAAATCTCAATATCAATCATTGTGTTAGTAAGCTGCCTGAGCTGTAGTGGAAATCTCAATATCAATAATTGTGTTAGTAAACTGCCTCAGCTGTAGTGGAAATCTCAATATCAATAATTGTGTTAGTAAGCTGCATGAGCTGTAGTGGAAATCTCAGTATCAATCATTGTGTTAGTAAGCTGCATGAGCTGTAGTGGAAATCTCAGTATCAATCATTGTGTTAGTAAGCTGCCTCAGCTGTAGTGGAAATCTCAATATCAATCTTTGTGTTAGTAAGCTGCCTCAGCTGTAGTGGAAATCTCAGTATCAATCATTGTGTTAGTAAGCTGCATGAGCTGTAGTGGAAATCTTAATATCAATAATTGTGTTAGTAAGCTGCCTCAGCTGTAGTGGAAATCTCAGTATCAATCATTGTGTTAGTAAGCTGCCTCAGCTGTAGTGGAAATCTTAATATCAATAATTGTGTTAGTAAGCTGCCTCAGCTGTAGTGGAAATCTCAATATCAATAATTGTGTTAGTAAGCTGCATGAGCTGTAGTGGAAATCTCAATATCAATCATTGTGTTAGTAAGCTGCCTCAGCTGTAGTGGAAATCTTAATATCAATCATTGTGTTAGTAAGCTGCCTGAGCTGTAGTGGAAATCTCAATATCAATCATTGTGTTAGTAAGCTGCCTCAGCTGTAGTGGAAATCTCAATATCAATCTTTGTGTTAGTAAGCTGCCTCAGCTGTAGTGGAAATCTCAATATCAATCATTATGTTAGTAAGCTGCCTGAGCTGTAGTGGAAATCTCAATATCAATCATTGTGTTAGTAAGCTGCCTCAGCTGTAGTGGAAATCTCAATATCAATAATTGTGTTAGTAAGCTGCCTCAGCTGTAGTGGAAATCTCAATATCAATCATTGTGTTAGTAAGCTGCCTGAGCTGTAGTGGAAATCTCAATATCAATCATTGTGTTAGTAAGCTGTCTGAGCTGTAGTGGAAATCTCAATATAAATCATTGTGTTAGTAAGCTGTCTGAGCTGTAGTGGAAATCTCAGTATCAATAAATGTGTTAGTAAGCTGTCTGAGCTGTAGTGGAAATCTCAATATCAATAATTTTGTTAGTAAGCTGTCTGAGCTGTAGTGGAAATCTCAGTATCAATCATTGTGTTAGTAAGCTGCCTCAGCTGTAGTGGAAATCTCAATATCAATCATTGTGTTAGTAAGCTGCCTGAGCTGTAGTGGAAATCTCAATATCAATCATTGTGCTAGTAAGCTGCCTGAGCTGTAGTGGAAATCTCAATATCAATAATTGTGTTAGTAAGCTGCCTTAGCTGTAGTGGAAATCTCAATATCAATCATTGTGTTAGTAAGCTGCCTCAGCTGTAGTGGAAATCTCAATATCAATAATTGTTTTAGTAAGCTGCCTCAGCTGTAGTGGAAATCTCAATATCAATCATTGTGTTAGTAAGCTGCCTGAGCTGTAGTGGAAATCTCAATATCAATAATTGTGTTAGTAAGCTGCCTGAGCTGTAGTGGAAATCTCAATATCAATCATTGTGTTAGTAAGCTGCCTGAGCTGTAGTGGAAATGTCAATATCAATCATTGTGTTAGTAAGCTGCCTGAGCTGTAGTGGAAATCTCAATATCAATAATTGTGTTAGTAAGCTGCCTGAGCTGTAGTGGAAATCTCAATATCAATCATTGTGTTAGTAAGCTGCCTCAGCTGTAGTGGAAATCTCAATATCAGTAATTGTGTTAGTAAGCTGCCTGAGCTGTAGTGGGAATCTCAATATCAATCATTGTGTTAGTAAGCTGTCTCAGCCCTAGTGGAAATGTCAATATCAATCATTGTGTTAGTAAGCTGCCTGAGCTGTAGTGGAAATCTCAATATCAATCATTGTGTTAGTAAGCTGTCTGAGCTGTAGTGGAAATCTCAATATCAATCATTGTGTTAGTAAGCTGCCTCAGCTGTAGTGAAAATCTCAATATCAATCATTGTGTTAGTAAGCTGCCTCAGCTGTAGTGGAAATCTCAATATCAATCATTGTGTTAGTAAGCTGTCTGAGCTGTAGTGGAAATATCAATATCAACCATTGTGTTAGTAAGCTGTCTCAGCTGTAGTGGAAAAATCTCAATATCAATCATTGTGTTAGTAAGCTGCCTCAGCTGTAGTGGAAATCTCAATATCAATCATTGTGTTAGTAAGCTGCCTCAGCTGTAGTGGAAATCTCAATATCAATAATTGTGTTAGTAAGCTGCCTGAGCTGTAGTGGAAACCTCAATATCAATCATTGTGTTAGTAAGCTGTCTGAGCTGTAGTGGAAATCTCAATATCAATCATTGTGTTAGTAAGCTGCCTCAGCTGTAGTGGAAATCTCAATATCAATAATTGTGTTAGTAAGCTGCCTGAGCTGTAGTGGAAATCTCAATATCAATCATTGTGTTAGTAAGCTGCCTGAGCTGTAGTGGAAATCTCAATATCAATCATTGTGTTAGTAAGCTGTCTGAGCTGTAGTGGAAATCTCAATATCAATCATTGTGTTAGTAAGCTGCCTCAGCTGTAGTGGAAATCTCAATATCAAAAAATAATTGTGTTAGTAAGCTGCCTCAGCTGTAGTGGAAATCTCAATATCAATAATTGTGTTAGTAAGCTGCCTGAGCTGTAGTGGAAATCTCAATATCAATAATTGTGTTAGTAAGCTGCCTCAGCTGTAGTGGAAATCTCAATATCAATAATTGTGTTAGTAAGCTGCCTCAGCTGTAGTGGAAATCTCAATATCAATAATTGTGTTAGTAAGCTGCCTCACCTGTAGTGGAAATCTCAATATCAATAATTGTGTTAGTAAGCTGCCTCAGCTGTAGTGAAAATCTCAATATCAATCATTGTGTTAGTAAGCTGCCTCAGCTGTAGTGGAAATCTCAATATCAATCATTGTGTTAGTAAGCTGTCTGAGCTGTAGTGGAAATATCAATATCAACCATTGTGTTAGTAAGCTGTCTCAGCTGTAGTGGAAAAATCTCAATATCAATCATTGTGTTAGTAAGCTGCCTCAGCTGTAGTGGAAATCTCAATATCAATCATTGTGTTAGTAAGCTGCCTCAGCTGTAGTGGAAATCTCAATATCAATAATTGTGTTAGTAAGCTGCCTGAGCTGTAGTGGAAACCTCAATATCAATCATTGTGTTAGTAAGCTGTCTGAGCTGTAGTGGAAATCTCAATATCAATCATTGTGTTAGTAAGATGCCTCAGCTGTAGTGGAAATCTCAATATCAATAATTGTGTTAGTAAGCTGCCTGAGCTGTAGTGGAAATCTCAATATCAATCATTGTGTTAGTAAGCTGCCTGAGCTGTAGTGGAAATCTCAATATCAATCATTGTGTTAGTAAGCTGTCTGAGCTGTAGTGGAAATCTCAATATCAATCATTGTGTTAGTAAGCTGCCTCAGCTGTAGTGGAAATCTCAATATCAAAAAATAATTGTGTTAGTAAGCTGCCTCAGCTGTAGTGGAAATCTCAATATCAATAATTGTGTTAGTAAGCTGCCTGAGCTGTAGTGGAAATCTCAATATCAATCATTGTGTTAGTAAGCTGCCTGAGCTGTAGTGGAAATCTCAATATCAATAATTGTGTTAGTAAGCTGCCTCAGCTGTAGTGGAAATCTCAATATCAATAATTGTGTTAGTAAGCTGCCTCAGCTGTAGTGGAAATCTCAATATCAATAATTGTGTTAGTAAGCTGCCTCACCTGTAGTGGAAATCTCAATATCAATAATTGTGTTAGTAAGCTGCCTGAGCTGTAGTGGAAATCTCAATATCAATAATTGTGTTAGTAAGCTGTCTGAGCTGTAGTGGAAATCTCAATATCATTGTGTTAGTAAGCTGTCTGAGCTGTAGTGGAAATCTCAATATCAATCATTGTGTTAGTAAGCTGCCGCAGCTGTAGTGGAAATCTCATTATCAATAATTGTGTGCCCTTTGCGAAGGCAAGTAACAAACAAACAAAACTAATTACATAAAAAGAAAAAAAGCTTAATCATGCCACACGTAATATAAGTTGATACATGTGTTTATTTTAGTGTGGGGAAGATGGGTTGAAGAAAGCTTTTGAGCAGTGTGGTGAAATCATTGAAGTCAACATCCCCACAAACTCCGGTAAGAACGATAAAGTATCTGTCCGTAAACTAGCATGACTGGATCTAAAAAAAATGTTCAAGTGTTTTAGAATGTGTGAATATTTATTTCAGATGTTAATTATGACTTTTACCATAGGCAGGTATGCTGAACAGCTATTATTTTCAAACCACATACTGTGAATATTCATTTCAGAGGACATTATTGACTATACAAAGGGCAAGCTGTGACTTTATACAGGATGACATGAGCTTTATGTTTTCAAAGCGCCATATTTTGAATATTCATTTTAGAGTGCCATATGTTGAATATTCTTTTCAGAGTGCCATATGTTGAATATTCATTTCAGAGTGCCATTTGTTGAATATTCATTTCATAGTGCCATATGTTGAATATTCATTTCAGAGTGCCATATGCTGAATATTCATTTCAGAGTGCCATATGTTAAATATTCATTTTAGAGTGCCATATGCTGAATATTCATTTCAGAGTGCCATATGTTGAATATTCATTTCAGAGTGCCATATGTTGAATATTCATTTCAGAGTGCCATATGCTGAATATTCATTTCAGAGGGCATTTATTGAATATTCATTTCAGAGGGCCATATGTTGAATATTTATTTCAGAGGGCATTTATTGAACATTAATTTCAGATGGCCATATGTTGAATATTAATTTCAGAGGGCATTTATTGAACATTAATTTCAGATGGCCATATGTTGAATATTAATTTCAGAGGGCATTTATTGAACATTAATTTCAGAGGGCCATATGTTGAATATTCATTTCAGAGGGCATTTATTGAACATTCATTTCAGAGGGCATTTATTAAACATTCATTTCACTGGGCATTTATTGAACATTAATTTCAGAGGACATTTATTGAACATTCATTTCACTGGACATTTATTGAACATTCATTTCAGAGGACATTTATTAAACATTCATTTCACTGGGCATTTATTGAACATTAATTTCAGAGGACATTTATTGAACATTCATTTCACTGGGCATTGATTGAACATTAATTTCAGAGGACATTTATTGAACATTCATTTCAGAGGGCATTTATTGAACATTCATTTCAGAAGGCATTTATTGAATATTTCTAGGGCATTAATTGAATATTTTCAGAGGAGATTTATTGAATATTTCAGAGGGCAAGTTGCTGGGGTTTGGCTTTGTGCAGTTTGCCACCATGGAGGAGGCCAGCAGGGCGGTGGAGCAGATGAACACACAGAAAATCATGGGTAAGGCAGTGTTGGAAGACAGAAGTAATATCCTGGATAGTAGCTGAGAGTTCTGTTTGCATATGTTGTTATCAACTATTTAGAATGTACAATGTAAAACTTAGGTCACTTTGGAAATTAAATTATATTTGATGTAAAATAATGTAATATGATGATATTTCAAAGCAGACAAATTTAGAATGCTTATAGTTTACAAAAATTATTTTGTGGTTCAAATGACATTAATCTAGTAGAAATAAAACTAAATGCAGAAGAATAGTATAGTGTTTTCCCTTAATTAATACATGTTTAAGGTGTTAAGTGTTCAAATGTAAAAAATGAACATGGACTATTATACATGACTGTTATTTATACATTTCAGGACGAAGTGTTGCAGTGGACTGGGCCCTACCAAAGGCCAAGTATGAGAGTGCTCAGAAGCAGCAAGGTATATGTAGTGCTTGTGGCTATGAAACTGTTATGTATTTTTGCGTTCTGTATCCATTTCACTATTGTTCAATAACTATACTTGGAGTATGCTCCTTATTACCTGCTTTAGAAAACATGTCATGTGGCAGTCTGGCTGTCTAGATTTTTGTGTCAGTTTGACAGCACGATGGGGGCGGGCCGGGTTATCTCGGTAAAGCGCTGGACTGTCAATCCGGGGATCGTGAGTTTGAACCCCAGCCCGGCCACTTAACTTGTGTGGGGATTGGTCATGAAATTACTTCTACGGCATAAGTATGTGCACTTGGTACTGGTAAACCGTTTAGATCGGCTAAGCTTGCCCAGGAAAAGTGTGAGTATATTAACTGACCGCCATGAACAACAAAAACAATTTAGTGTCCAGAGATATATTCAAGTAAATTATTGAATTAGTGGTTAGTCGAAACTCGACAGCACGTGGTATATTGAAAAAAGTTATCATCTTTCTAGAAGTCAGCGACAACGAGTCTGATGAGGGTTCCTTCAGTGCGGAGACTGATTTGTCTGCAGATGAGTCTAAGAAGGCGAAGACAAGTACACATATTAAAATGGAACAGTCAGATGATGAAGGGGTGTCATCAGATGAAAAGGATGGGGATGAGGAAAGTGATAAAGTAGATGATGATGATGATGAAGAAGATGATGATGAGGGGGACGGTGATGATAAGGGGGACGGTGATGATGATGATGATGATGATGGGGATAATGAGGATGACGAGGAGGATGACAGTGAGGATGATGAAGACATGGACAATAAAGAAAAGCAAAAGGCAAAAAATAAACAATCTTTTCAAGGGCGTACTGACACTGATGATGGTTGCACTCTCTTTATTAGGTAAGCTGATTAAATTAAATGCTCCAAATAGTATGAGAAATGGGGTGCCTCAGCCCCTACCAGATACAATGTCTTACCCGCATGTTCTATCTTGTTTGCTTGCTTGTTTTGTTCAATATAAAATGTGTAATTAAATATTTCATGATGGTTAATTATGACTTTTTGAGCATATGTAAGCTAAGAAAGCCTGAGATTCTCAAGAAAATTGAGGTTTTTATATGTTTGATATATTTTAGTTATAAAAAAATGTGTGATTATATTCTTCTTATAAAAAAACCTTACCGCTGTGGTCCATCTGCTAGTATGAAAGTCCCCTTGTTGTAGGAACCTCTCCTTCGACACAATGGAGGAAGGGATGCACGAGTTCTTTGAGCAGTTTGGGCAACTAAAGTATACCAAGGTGGTCATCAATCCTCAAACAGAGTTCTCCAAAGGTACACAGCTTTAAGCGTACACAATAATGTAAACCCAGTTTCGAAATGAGTTTTTAGCTCGACTTTTCGAGGAAAAGGCAAGCTATTCTACTCGCCTCGGGGTCGGCGTCGGCGTCCGAGCTTTAGGCCAAGTTGGGTAACTCTAGTTTGAAATTTGTCAAAATTATGGGCCTTTTTACACTTGGAAATTTTACTTAAGCTATATGGACAGGTTAACGTTTTTCGGTAAGCTGGTTTCTCAGGAATGGCTTTAGGGATTTCATTCAAACTTAGAACACTTATTCCCTATATTAAAATGAACTCATGGCCAACTTTGATAACTCTAGTTTGAAATTTGTCAAAATTATGGGCCTTTTTACACTTAGAAATTTTACATATAAGCTATATGGACAGGTTCAAGTTTTTCGGTAAGTTAGTTTATCAACTGTTCATTTCCACTCTCTAACTCGAGAACGGATTAAGCTATTGTAAGGAAACTGCAAACATAGATACCTTATAGCGAGACCTCACTTGGGATTGCATATATGGTGGCTGGGGTCAAGGTCAAGGTCATTGTTACTATAAATAGACAAAATGGTTGCGGCTCAATAACTTGAGAATGCATTAAGATATTTTAATGAAACTTCATACATAGATACCTTATTTCGATGCCTCACTTGGAATTGCATATGGGGTTGGTGGGGTCAAGGTAACTTTTATTAAAAATTTTATTGATGTGCTGACTTCAATGCATTTTGTTAGAAAAATTTGGTTTTCGTGGAATTTTCATATTTCTTGTTTTAGAAAAAAAATGCCAGTAACTCTGACAAGCACAAGAAAAGTTGAGTGCGCTGTCCTCCAACAGCTCTTGTTTATTTGTAGTATGTCCATCCATATTTCCATTCCACAACTTCTAATTTTATTCCCGATGACAACACGATGTGTCACATACATGACCCATGCTTGTCTGTCAAATGTCAAGGTCACAGTCATTATGTACCGTGAGTTAAAGTTCTATTTTAAGACCATGTTTGTACATATGCAAGATATGGGATTTGTGAGGTATATCTTGAAAAATTGACGTTACGCTATGGAATTTATAACCATGCCTATTTAGGTGAAACAAAATACCGTTGACAGAATATAAATTTTTAACGAGACAAGTCCTAGCTTTCTGAATGGCTAAACACATTGTCAATCAAATTGTGTTGTATGGTCAATTCTGCCTATTATTTAACACTGTACATTTGTGTATTTCCAAGGTATGGGGTTCGTGAGGTATGTCTCCAAGGACTCAGCTGACCACTGCCTGCGGGAGGGCGAAGCAGGAAATCTGACCCTGGACGGGCGACAGTTGAATGTCACACTTGCTGTGTCCCGTGAGAAGGCGGCAGATTTCAAGGAGAAGAAAGAAAAAGAGAAGAAAGATAACAGGAACTTGTACCTGGCGCGGGAAGGCAGTAAGTGTTATGTTATCGTTACCCATAACCAAAAAAGCCAAAGACAATCAGCATTTAACCTTCTGAAATTGTTTGAAAGTGAGGCATACTTTCTGGGGAAATATGAAAATGACTTGTATTTTTGCCCCAAAAAAATAATTCGGTTCTCAGTTTACTTTGTTAGCACCATCATAAGTAAATATGAAAATATCACTTTTAGCATACAAATTTTGCTTATTTTTTTAGAAGTATCGTATATTCTTAATAAACTGGTCCTCTTTCTATCCGAACAGAATAATAATAACACCGGTAATAATGTGACGCTTTATATGTGCCAATCACAAAGCGTAAGGTTCATTGAGCAGACGATACAGTTACACAAAACTTAATGCTGAAGACTAGCAGCGGCGGTGACATTAATTCCAATCCTTTTCAGTGATCCGACCAGGCACACAGGCTGCAGAGGGACTTTCTAAACAGGACCTTGAAAAACGAATGAAGGTAATCTAGGAATTCACTTGTATTTAACTACCTTTTAATCCCCCGCCGCGAAGCGGGAGGGGGGTTATAGCAATGCCCTTCGTCCGTCCGTCCAAGTGTCCGTAACATTTTCGTGTCCGCTCCATATCTCCTATACCCTTTGAAGGATTTTCATGAAATTTGGCTCAAATGTTTAGGTCATTGAGACGATGTGCAGAAGGCATGGGTCAGTCACGCCGGCTCAAGGTCAAGGTCACACTTGAAGGTCAAATATTCGAGCCTCCATTTCGTGTCCCTTCCATATCTCTGCCTTTTGAAAGATTTTCATGAAATGTGGCTCAAATGTTAAGGTCATTGAGACGATGTGCAGAAGGCATTGGGCCTTTCACGCCAGCTCAAGGTCAAGGTCACACTTAAAGGTTAAATTTTTGAGCCTCCATTTTCGTGTCCGTTTTTCGTGTCCGCTTCATATCCCCTATACCATTTGAAGGATTTTCATGAAACTTGGCTTAAATGTTTTGCTCATTAAGACCATGTGCAGAAGGCATAAGCCAGTCAAGCCAACTCAAGGTCAAGGTCACACTTGAATGTTTTAGCCTGTATTTCATGTCCGTTCTATATCTCCTGTGCCCTTTAAAGGATTTTCATGAAACTTGCCCCAAATGTTTATTACATTGAGGCAATGTGCAGAAGGCCTGAGGCAGTCACGCCACCGCGAGGTCAAGGTCCAAACTTGCGGGAGAGGGATGGAGTTTTATTATACCTCCTGCACAACAAAGTTCTAAGGGGGTATACTGGAATCAGCTAGTCTGTCTGGTTGTGCGGTTGTCTGTATGTCGTTTTATTGTCCTGAGCATTACTTTCAAATGCTTTTAGATATCAACTCAGTCTCCGCAAAAGTCTGTCAGACCTCGGACAGAGCCATTAGAAGTCTACAAGGGCCATTAGAACTCTACAAGGGCCAGTAGAACTCTACAAGGGCCAGTAGAACTCTACAAGGGCCAGTAAAAATGACCAGAACACTGGCCTGGCTTGTGAAAAATTCTAATCAAGTACCTCCTTGAAAGCTATATGTTTTTGAGTGGCCAGTAAAATGGAGTCTGGGCCACTTATAATTTAGAAATTACCAGACCTCGTGTCCAGTAGTGGATTTCGAACTTTCGCGGATACTGTCAACCTAAAACTTCACACAGGAATATTTGGTTGTTAGGCGGAGTGCAGTGCACAAGATTTGCAACTCTAGCTGCATTATTTACAGAGTTATTCCCCTTTGTCTGTTTTCCTTGTCCTGCCATTTTCTCAAAAACTACTGAAGGGATTGACCTCAAACTTCATTCATGGATAGATGTTTGTTAGGTGAAGTGCAGTGTACAAGAATTTTTACTCTAGCTGCATTATTTACAGAGTTATTCTGTAAAGCTACTGTTCAGTGCACAAGAATTTTACTCTTAGCTGCATTATTTATGGAGTTATTCCCCTTTGCAAGTTCCTTTCCCCGGTTTAACTAATACAGTTTTACAGCTCAAAGCTACATGTTGTTTGTAGCAATATCCTTGTGACAAAGCGGCATGCGACGGATATTTGCGCCATGACAGTGGCAGTTCTAGCTTTTATTGTACCCTGGGTTGTCTGATAGTTCATCAGAATAATATGTCTGAATTTTTGTTTTTGTCTTTATTCAGTCTGTCTATCTCTTCTCTTAATGATCATAACAAGTCCACCCCTTCGCTGGATTAAAAAAAGGCTTGATTGAACTATAATTCACATAAGACTGTGTGCATGCTTCACAAAGTATTACGTTAATTCCTCTAACTTTCAAAAGCAAACATAATTACACTTATATCTAATAACATTATCACACCATACACATATGTGATTCTTGTAGTAATGTAAATACAAACAGCTGATGACCAATGAGTAATTAACAGTGAACTTTATACGTTTTGGTTTCCGAAGGTGGACGAAGTAAAGAGACAGAAGTTAAAGAACATCGACATCTTCATCTCTCCGCTGCGTCTCTGTGTACGCAATATTCCAACAAATGTGGACGAGCAATCGCTACGAAAGATCTTCAAGGATGCAGCGGGGGACCCCAAGGCTGCTGTGAACGAGGTATCTACCTAGCTCTTGTGTGTGTGTTTGACTATGTGTGGTTTTTTTCGCAGCTTTGGGATGGGTCCGGTACCATTCAGATTGGTAATTTTCATATCATGAAATATTGTTAATTGTGAAAAATGATTGAAAACACACTATTATGTGAAGTTAGAATAAGACGTCAAGCATAGAAACTACATTTTTATACAAATGTTTTATATGCAGTTAACCATTTGTAATTTTAAATTTTTGCAGTATAATTAGTGCAATAGGCACTTACATATATAATTACATCAATAAAATTGATTTTGTGTGCATGTAAAAAAAGTTCACAATAAAATAGAAACAGTGTCCATGCACGCATGGACACAGTTTTAAATATAGTAAAAATGATTAAAGACATAATAAGTTTTTACGAGAGTTATGGAAAAAAGCAAATTATACTATAAGTATTGAATATAACCAGTATACTTAAAGACGTTCACAACAAAAAGAAAATCCTTTTGCTTCATTGTTTCTTTATTGTATATAGGTTACAATATACTAATTTCATCTCTAATGTCCATTCTAAATAAATATTTTTAATAGTAAAAGTTCATGAAGCATATATAATAATCAAAAACACACTTATGCAATGTATTTCCAAACAAATTTATTTCTTAACTGATAAATTAAATGTCTCCATTCTATTGATACGTTGTTTATGTATGTTAAAACGAAACAGGAAAAAGGCTACACAGGTACCCTATATGAAATCCAATATTTCCCAAACAAGTTCGGTGAGCCACTCTTTTTATTAATGTTTTGGTGTGAGTACACATTGATGCATGTATGTGCGAAATTTTAAGACAATCTGTTGTTTGGAACAAAATATGCATTTGATAAAAATGAAGTTTCAGGAAGCATTATTAGTTCCCATTTGACACACTTAAACGTCCAGTCAAATTCATTATTTAAGCAGTAAATGTATGTAAAGCGTTTTTATTATCAACATTCACATGTATATTGCCAAACAAAGCATGTACAAAC
The DNA here is from genome assembly GCA_027627225.1 of Congeria kusceri. Taxonomy (NCBI): domain Eukaryota; kingdom Metazoa; phylum Mollusca; class Bivalvia; order Myida; family Dreissenidae; genus Congeria; species Congeria kusceri. The sequence continues at coordinate 44,852,804 of CM051024.1, forward strand.
ATATCATTGGAAAGAACCATAACCTTGTTAGAAAAAAAACTATCCTTTATACTTAAATCATTTGTAAAAATCCAAACTGAAAAAGGGGCGTCGACAGGTACCTTATTCAAAACCCAATATTTCCGGAACAAGGCCAGTGACCCACATTTTTTAAGACTGTTTTAGTTTCAGTATACACTGACGCATGTATGTGGGATATTTTAACAAAATCTGTCGTTTGGAACAAAATATATTCGTATATTTGATAAATTATTGATGTTTTCACAGGCATATTTAATGCATAATTAACCTCGTTAAGTTGCCATTACAAGTCATTTGTTAAATGATAACTGTAGATAAAGCGCGTTTTATCATTAAACTGCACTTGTATATTACCATATGAAACATATAAAAAAAAGATGCATTTTAAAATCTCCATCTTTGTTTGACTCTAAACGCTTTATATTATTCAAAATTCTAAGTAACACAAACTGACAAAAAGGCTTCGACAGGTACCGTATTCAAAATTCAATATTTCTGAAAAAAGGCGGGTGACCCCTATTTTTTAAGACTGTTTTAGTTGGAGGATACATTGATGCGTGTTTGTGTTAAGTTTTAAGAAAATCTGTCGTTGGAATAAAATTGAAGGAAATTGTTGCGAACGTCTTTAAATACCATCAAATGCGCAATTTTATAGGAAAAAGAGAAAGATTTTATGTCCATTCCATGTTTGATGTCTTATTCTAACTTTACATAATAGAGTGTTTTGAAGTATTTTTGGTAAATTTATATTATTTATTACTTGCTTACTAGTCGCATGTTGGTTTACTCAGTATTTTTATGTTTTTATGCATAACCATATTACATAAATATTTATACAAAAGTCATGTTTCATGATTTCCAACTTAAATTCATGTTTCCTTTGTATTAAAGATTTGATCACTACATATTTGGGAATTCTTTCATTCAACTTGGGAAGAAAAACTATTTTTTGGGATTGAGAATGGGTCCTTTTACAAACCCCAATAAAAAGACTGGTGTGTGTGTGTGTTTTGTAGTTTATGAGGTCATTCTGCACTGAAGCTTCATGATCTGTTGACCTTATTTAAAGTTGTTTAGTTTAGTGAATATTATAGATCGAATTTTCTAAGTAAAATTGACAAGTTTTTGTTAAAAAAAATGTATATTAAGAAGCAACAGATATAGTTTTTCAAAATTGTCTTTTTGCCTTTAGTAAAGAGCTTTGTGACTATGGGTGAACTGCATAATTTCAAAGTCATATGCCATATTAGTAAGGAAATAAGAAAGAAAAAAAAACACAACAAAACATGTGCATGTACATATTGTTCGCAATCACAGAAACATGTCTGCATAATTTCAAAGACATATGCCATATTTGTAAAGGAAATAAGAAAGAAAAAAAAACAACAAAACATGTGCATGTACATATTGCTCGCAATCACAGAAACATGTCTGCATAATTTCAAAGTCATATGCCATATTTGTAAAGGAAATAATAAAGAAAAAAACCCACAACAAAACGTGCATGTACATATTGCTCGCAATCACAGAAACATGTCTGCATAATTTCAAAGTCATATGCCATATTTGTAAAGGAAATAAGAAAGGAAAAAAAACCCACAACAAAACATTTGCATGTACATATTGCTCGCTATCACAGAAACATGTCTGCATAATTTCAAAGTCATATGACATATTTGTAAAGGAAATAAGAAAGAAAAAAAACCCACAACAAAACATGTGCATGTACATATTGCTCGCAATCACAGAAACATGTCTGCATAATTTCAAAGTCATATGCCATATTTGTAAAGGAAATAAGAAAGAAAAAAAACCCACAACAAAACATGGGCATGTACATATTGCTCGCAATCACAGAAACATGTCTGCATAATTTCAAAGTCATATGACATATTTGTAAAGGAAATAAGAAAGAAAAAAAACCCACAACAAAACGTGCATGTACATATTGCTCGCAATCACAGAAACATGTCTGCATAATTTCAAGGTCATATGCCATATTTGCAAAGGAAAAAGAGAAAGAAAAAAAACCCACAACAAAACATGTGCATGTACATATTGCTCGCAATCACAGAAACGTGTCTGCATGATTTCAAAGTCATATGCCATATTTGTAAAGGAAAAAGAGAAAGAAAAAAAACCCACAACAAAACATGTGCATGTACATATTGCTCGCAATCACAGAAACATGTCTGCATACTTTCAAAGTCATATGCCATATTTGTAAAGGAAAGAAGGAAGAAAAAAAAACACAACAAAACATGTGCATGTACATATTGCTCGTAATCACAGAAACATGTCTGCATAATTTCAAAGTCATATGCCATATTTGTAAAGGAAATAAGAAAGAAAAAAACCCACAACAAAACATGTGCATGTACACACTGCTCGCAATCACAGAAACATCTCTGCATAATTTCAAAGTCATATGCCATATTTGTAAAGGAAATAAGAAAGATAAAAAAAAAAAAAAAAAACACGTGCATGTACATATTGCTCGCAATCACAGAAACATGTCTGCATAATTTCAAAGTCATATGCCATATTTGTAAAGGAAATAAGAAAGAAAACAAAAAACACAACAAAACATGTGCATGTACATATTGCTCGCAATCACAGAAACATGTCTGCATAATTTCAAAGTCATATGCCATATTTGTAAAGGAAATAAGAAAGAAAACAAAAAACAAAAAAAACATGTGCATGTACATATTGCTGACAATCACAGAAACATGTCTGCATAATTTCAAAGTCATATGCCATATTTGTAAAGGAAATAAGAAAGAAAACAAAAAACACAACAAAACATGTGCATGTACATATTGCTCGCAATCACAGAAACATGTCTGCATAATTTCAAAGTCATATGCCATATTTGTAAAGGAAATAAGAAAGAAAAAAACCCACAACAAAACATGTGCATGTACATATTGCTCGCAATCACAGAAACATGTCTGCATAATTTCAAAGTCATTTGCCATATTTGTAAAGGAAATAAGAAAGAAAAAAAAACACAACAAAACATGTGCATGTACATATTGTTCGCAATCACAGAAATATGTCTGCATAATTTCAAAGTCATATGCCATATTTGTAAAGGAAATAAGAAAGAAAGAAAAAAACAACAAAACATGTGCATGTACATATTGCTCGCAATCACAGAAACATGTCTGCATAATTTCAAAGTCATATGCCATATTTGTAAAGGAAATAAGAAAGAAAAAAAACCCACAACAAAACATGGGCATGTACATATTGCTCGCAATCACAGAAACATGTCGGCATAATTTCAAAGTCATATGCCATATTTGTAAAGGAAATAAGTAAGAAAAAAAAACACAAACAACATGTGCATGTACATACTGCTCGCAATCACAGAAACATGTTTTATTTCAGTGCCGAATTATGAGGGATCAAGCCCGGATGAATGCGGAAGGCAAGGGCAAGTCACTAGGGTTTGCCTTCGTCAGTTTTGGTGAACATCAGCACGCCCTGGCAGCACTTCGACATACAAATAACAATCCAGACATATTTGGAGAGAAAAAGGTATGGATTGTTTTGACACTAAGTGAGCAGTATGTACATGCGCTTGTCTTTGAATTGTGGAGTAATCTTTTGGTTACATGGGATAATTATTTTAATGTTTATGAGTTGTAAATGAAAATGTTCATGTATTCAAATACAGATACTTAACTGTGTCATTTGGGTACAGCAACAGCACTATGCCTATTCCTAATTAAAGACTTTGACCTGCATTATTTGTAACCAGTTCTGTGTCTGATTTTATCATATTTTATTTCTGTCCATTGCACTGATTTTAGCCTTTGTTTTTCTAGCCATTGCAGCATCTGATTGTGACATGAATTATTTCTGGATATTGCAGTGTCTGATCATTACATTATGTATTTCAATCCTGTTCATTTCAGTCCATTGCATTCTACATTTCCTTTAGTTGTAGCATCAGATTGTAACATGCATTTTGTTTATCCATTGCAGCGGTTGATTGTGGAGTTCTCACTAGAAAACAGAAAGGCTTTAGAAGTCCAGGCCAAAAGGAAAGAAAAGATCCAGGTACAGTGTATTTCACTTTCAGTGGAATAACAGGTCTCGATTTTTGCAGCCAGACATGATTATTATTAAGCATTGTTGGCACTCTCTTAGCTAACAGATAAGTATTTAAAAACTGTGCTTAGATAAATATTTAAAAACTTCTTATTTTACAATCTCATTTTTTTTTTTACCCTGTAATGCAATGGAAATAAGGAACTTATATAGTGATACTGTATTTCGTTTATTAGCCAGATTTTACCCTGTAATGCAATGGGAATAAGGAACTTATATAGTGATACTGTATTTCGTTTATTAGCCAGTTGAGGTCTTGACTCCTTTATATCAGGGCTTTCCCTGGCTTTGTTTAGCCAAATTTGGCTTATTTATGGGGTTTTATGAAGAAAAAGTTGTATCCAAACAGAATTTTATTTTATAGGCAAATTTGTAGCCATTGTGTAATTTAGCGAAGGAGAGAGTAAGCCCAGTATTAACATGTTGTCTGACATTTTACATTACTTCAGAACTGTAGTGTCCTACTGGGAAGTTTCAAAGATAAATAATTCCATACATACATGTATATTGACAACCTGGAATAATAGCTATTTACTTTAGTACAATGATACTCGCCCTGAAGGATCTCTGGTTTTATCAATTTATACCCATAACAACTGTATACCCAGCCATAAAATTAATTCATATTATAATTTGCAGTGATTAGTATCTTTCTTATACATGTTATTATTTTGATTACAGTTGTGCAAATAAAGAGTTCATATCTATTGCTAATTGCAGTCTAAGCAACAATACCAACAGGCGATTAAATCTGGTCAGCAACCGCCAGGCAAGAAACCTTTTGGAAAATCGAAGAAGTCACCCAGCTTGCCTCTAATACAGTTGTCAGAGAAGGACAAGCAGATGAAACCAGAAAAGGCTCCTAAAGGTAAAGGGAAATTTGGGATTTGTGAAGGGAAATGTGGGAGTAGTTGAAAGGATTTTTTGAGAGTAGTGAAGAGAAATGTTGGAGTAGTAAGGGGAAATCGGGGAGTAGTGAAGGAAAATTTGGGAGTAATAAAGGACATTTGGGAGTATTGAAGGGAACTTTTGGATAAGTGGGGAAAATTTGGGAGTAATGAGGGAAAATTTGGAGTAGTAAAGGAAAATTTGGGAGTAGTAAAGGGACATTCGGGAGTATTGAAGGGAACTTTTGGAGTAGTGAGGGAGGGAAAATTTGGAGTAGTAAAGGAAATTTTGGGAGTAGTAAAGGGAAATTTTGGAGTAGTTAAGATAAATTTGGGAGTAGTTAAGGTTAATTTGGAGTACTGATGGTAAATTTGGGAGTAGTGAGGGTTGCATAAATGTATCTTCAGCCGCATTGTACAAGACGCAATCCAATATTTTCCTGTTGTGCTATTATGCTATATTGTATCTGCATCGGATATGCAAGTTTTACGTAGTTTACAATTTACTTTTTTCAAACACATTCAGGATTATGTTTTGTTACAATGTCAGGGCTGCCATCTCACTGGGGACCAAAGATTCGACACAAGTCCCGTAATGCAGGCGGGGCACAGGGAAAGAAAGCCAAGGACAGGAGGCCTCAACATGACCAGAAACTAAAGCGCCATGCCCAGTCACATGATCAGGTTGGATTTACGTTCAGTATAGCCTCTTGTATTTAAGAGCATAAAATTGATCACAGTTTATGTGAAACATTAATTGTAATATAAGTCTTTAATTAAAAAAAGTGAAGCAAACAAGTTGAGTAACAAAGTTGTAATATAGGTTTTCACACATTTACATTTTTAGATCATCTGAGCACGAAGTGCTCAAAGGTGATCTTTTCTTGTCAGTCACCGTCTGTCGTTGTCATTGTCCAATGTCATTTTCAACAATTTACTTTAAAAATCTTCTCGGAAACCGCTTTGTGGAAATTAACCAAACTTGGTATGAATGTTCTTTGGGTGGTCCTCTACCAACTTCCTTCAATTTATTATGATTTAAAAAAAAAAAAAAACAAACTAACATGGCTGCTGGGGGAGTAGTTTTCCTTTGATGGCTTTAATAAAAATTTGCATATATCTAGCATATATATATCAACCACTAGCAGTATTTTGAAATAATTTCACACACAACATTTTTATGGGTAACTATAATCTACCAAATTCCTTCAAATTATTTGGATATGCTAAAAACATGGCTGTCAGTGGTCCATCATTGATATCAGTTGTCAACTTTTTCTTCACCACCGAACATGCTTAAAAAGTTTTACAAACCATTCTGATTCATAAAACGCGGGTGAGTGACCCAGGGCCACTTTGGCCTTCTTGTTTGTTTTTAGGGACCGCAGCAAAAGAAACAAAGGCGCGAGGTTTATGATGATTTTGACAAGATGGTCAACAAGTACAAGAATAACTTTATGGCGAAGAAGTCAGCATCCTCAAAGTGGTTTGAATGACTTTCAGGATCAGTTGCACTGTCAATTACTTATTCATTTCATTAGTGTGCAGATACTACAGTTTTTGACAAAGTAAAGTATGATAAAAACAAGGCCCAAGGAAACTGATTACAATATTTTTAGAATTCTTTACTTAAGTTTGAGCAGCAGATGTCACATTTACCAGGCCAACCTTAAAGAATTGTTTGTTTGCCATTGCCTACCCAAGGTTGCTGGTAACGGGTAGGTAGGTAAGCATTATTATTTATTTTTTTTTGAAAAAAAAGAACAAATTAATTATTTGTCCATTTAGAGTCAAAATATAGGATATAATACAGACATTGCTTTTAATAATATAATCAAGTGTCTGTTGATATAACAAGAGCTTGCTAGCATTCATCTTTAGACAATGAATGCTGACAAACTGCCTGTTGTTTTCACAAGTTTGATCAAACATGATTAGAATTGCATTTTGATGTGGCCAATTATAAGCAAGGGTTTAGATTACAATAAACTAATTCCAATCCTTATGTAACTTAATGTAAAAGCGATAACTTTAACCAAAAATAAATGCAACATTTTGCACATAGGGACCCTCATAACCATACCTTTTCTTGAAGAGCATTCTAAGCTGAATTGATTTAACCAATAAAAAGGGTATGTCATGTAATATGTCAGAAAGAACCAGACATTAAACAAAGTTGACTGTTTTATCACCATATTTTAGCGGCTACTTTCTAGTTGAATGTAACCCGCCTCAGCGCAAGTGTCATACTGTAGTCTCAAATCTTAAAACATCAGTGATTTATTTGTGCATACCAATGCTTACCCTACCAACATCTGCAAAAAAGAATAGCAAAGCAAGTGTCTAAACCTAAAAACATGTCGTCAAGTTAAACTTGTTGATTTATTCAGAGAGTACAGTCCTACATGACTTATTTATTTAGTGTATTGTGACCTTTACCAGATACAGTTAATTTATTAACCTAATGGAAAACGACCGAAATGGAAGAAGAGCGAGCTGTTATTTAACCCAAAGAAAAAATATAATATTTGGAATTAAAAAACAACAACAACAGGGTTGGTGTTCACAAAGCATCTTAAGTAATTTCTTAAATATTTTTACTTAAGTGCAAAATTTGAATGTAGTATATTTCTTTACTTAATAAACAGATGCGTATATTGTTGATAATTCTCAAATAACATGTTCATAATGATGCTATTTTAAAGTGTTACTCAGTGCTTAACTGTTCCATTATGGAATTATACAGTTGAGGAAATTTCCAAATTTAACTTAAGATGCTTTGTGAATACCGCCCCTGGTTTTATTAAAAAAAAAAAAAATTGGGACCTTTTCGTCGGGTAGGTAGGCAATGGCAAACTAAGTTTATTTTAATTTTGGCCTCAGCATGCAGATTGCAGCTGTGTCACCAATGTGAAAATGATGATGTTGTATCTATCTAGGTATATCACTTGAGTGCATATAATGTAAAATTTGCGCAATGATACCATTTTTGTGCAAATGGTACCAATTTATGCAATTGTTTCAACTTTTGTAGCGGCATACAAAATTGGTTAATGAGGTGAATAAGGTGATGCAACCATGTGTAACACCGGCCCCCATGTGTTTTTGTTTGGTTTGTGGGAGAGGATTGTATGCTTATTATATTATTTGGTAGTGTATGTCATTGATTGTATGTACAATGTGTGTGTGAAATGATTTAAAAGGATCTACATTATAAGCAAGTTATTTTGAATTGTATGTAAAATCAATTATCATTGGTGAGAATTATGTTTGTACATGGTAGTGGTAATGTGTAATACTGTATGGGAATTGTAAGTGATGTCAAACGTTTTATCTTGTACACAGTAAATGAATTTTAAAAGATTACTATTTCGTTCTATTTCTATCTCGCTGTAGATAATACTCGCTGGTTGTTTGATTGTTGATTCATGTTTCTCCTGAACATAAATAATTCGTGGCCACTTATCTACAGTTTAGAATGCTAATGATAAAAGTATGTTTTAAAAGGTGCTCATTTCTTACTCAAATATAAGCTAGCCTTTACAACAATGCTTAAATAAGCGAGTTTTATGTATTGTAAAACTGTTTAATTGCATAGATAATATTTTATGTGCGTTTTTGGTATAATAAGTGAATCTCACGAAATGCACTATTCTGATTCTTTCAGTAGTAAATGTACATATGTAGTGGTATGGTTTTCAAAAATGCAGCATCAGTTTATAGTAGAATAAGTCCTTCCATTTCTTTATTTTCCTACGATTTTCGACCTTCTGGTGTTCAATCTTTTATTTCATATAATTTGTCTGCAGACCTACACACTTTGTAAAACAAATTACATATGCAAGCATGTGTAAACACAACATTAAGTGTAAACAAGAGATGTTTGTAAAACATGTATGCCCCCCGACTTGCAGCCAAGTTGTGAATATGTGCAATTGTTAAGAATTTTTTTTAAATATGCAATCCCAAGCGAGGTCTCGATATATGGTATCTATGTATGAAGTTTCATTAAAATATCTCGATGCGTTCTCAAGATATTGAGCGAAAACCGTTTTTCTATTTTTAGTAATGGTGACCTTGACCTTGACCCCACCTACCCCATATGAAATCCCAAGAGAGGTCTCAATATAAGGTATCTATGTATGAAGTTCCATTAAAAATATATCGATTCGTTCTCAAGTTATTGAGCGGAAACCGTTTTTCTATGTTTAGCAACGGTGACCTTGACCCCACCCACGCCATATGCAATCCCAAGCGAGGTTTCGATATATGGTATCTACGCATGAAGTTTCATTAAAATATCTTTATGGATTCTAAAGTTATTGAGCAGAAACCGTTTTTCTATTTTTGGTTACGGTGACCTTGACCTTGACCCCACCCACCCCATATGCAATCCCAAGCGAGGTCACAATATCAGGTATCTATATATGGAATTTCATTAAAATTTCTCGATGCGTTCTCAAGTTATTGAGTGGAAAGCGTTGTTCTCTTTTTAGTAACGATGACCTTGACCCCACCCACCCCATATGCAATCCCAAGCGTGGTCTCAATATAAGGTATCTTTGTATGAAGTTTCATTAAAATATCTCGATGCGTTCTCAAGTTATTGAGCGGAAACCGTTTTTTTTATGTTTAGTAACGGTGACCTTGACCCCACCTACCCCATATGCAATCCCAAGCGAGGTCTCGATATAAGGTATCTATGTGTAAAGTTCAATTATGATATCTCGATGCGTTCTCAAGTTATTGAGCGGAAACCGTTTTTCGATTTTTAGCAACGTTGACCTTGACCTGTTGACCTCAAAATGAATAGGCGTCTTCCTTTCCTTCCAAGTCACCAGCATACCAACTTAAATGATCGTAGGTCAAAGCGTTCTCTAGATATCGTGCGGAAAAGAAATGGTCTACGGACAGACCGACCATCCGACCGACCGACGGACAGGTGCAAAACAATATACCCCCACTTCTTCGAAGGGGGGATTAATAATGACACAATGGAACAAGTGTTGCAAAGCACAATTTTAATTGCTATGCTTCGAATAAGAAATAATCAGACATGTTGTGCAATGCTCAGTTTTAATTGTTATGTTTCGAACACGAAATAACCGGAGAACATAGTGTGGCAGTTCCCGTGAATACGGTATCCTGCCCAAGACGTTTGTATCCACACTAGTGAGCCAGCATTCAGGTGAAGAAGCCAGAATTCACCAGTACTTGTTAGTTCGTTTGTTTGGAAAGCGTCCACGAACACGAACATGTCAACAGTTTTTCCGTCTATAACGATTTCAAAGTAGGCAGCTGAATTTCCTTCTGTCATCAGAGTAACGTGAAACGCCAACTAAACAAACCGGCACCTTTACATGTATTTTATATGGCTTTCGTCACAGACACAACGAGCCAGAACCGCTTGTCGTTAATTAACAGATTCGACCATTGAACTGAACTATATTGGTGCATAACAGTTTGTACATGTATTTGCGAATGAAGCTGACATCTAACCAACTTTTCATAATAAAGACAAACATTAGGCAAAGTACTTTTACCTACATCTTTATTTTTACCACACAACAAAAGAATGTGTAACTATTTGCACCAATTTCGTCGGATCTATATTAAGAAAAGAAAATAACTAGTAAGACTGCTAAACATTGGCATTTAAAAATGTACAAGATATTGTATATAAATTATCATGTTAAGGCTTTGGAATGGTGTGCATTTGGGTGTAATATTGATTTATAAATATTATAAAAAAAGGTAGATTTTTTTTTTACGATTCTCACTATTCATTCGTTTTCAAGTACACATATATACAAAGAACATAATACACATGGCAATACATAGCAACATATACTAGATTTAATATATGCTATGACATGTATAAAATTTATGTAGTAGAGAATCAATAAATACATAAATACAGGAGAACAACAAAGGAACAGATGTTAATAGGAATGGTAAAATCCAGTTAAAGGCTTTAATTGTTACGTTTCGAACAAGAAAAAGCCAGAGAACATTGTGTGACAATTCCCGTGAATACGGTATCCGGCCAAAGCTGTTCTAATCCACACCTGCGATCCCGCATTCACGAAGAAGCCATAATTCAGCAGTACTTGTGTATTCATGCGTGTTGGAAGCGTCCGCATAGATATCGTCAATACGTCGGCCGTCGACAACGATCTCGAAGTTTACACTCGTATTTGGTTCTGTCATCAATGTAACGCGTAATCACCGTTGCTTTAAACTCACCGTCGTTTGGATTGTACGCATTGCCAACGTTGGTGATGACATGCTCAAATATAACTATTTGGTGGATACCTAAGTTTTCTTTAGTAGGTGTTTGTTGGCAAGCGGTAAAGGCAGTGGGGGGCAAAACCAGGTTCTGCAAAAGAACCCGTAATTAAATGTCAATCTTTAACTTGTAAGTGCTTGTTGGCAAGCAGTAAAGGCAGAGCCAGCTAAATCAGGTTCTGCAAAACTTTGAAGAATGGAAATTTTGTTCTCGCCATAAACAATATCTTTAATTGAAAGGAATGTCAATTCGGTAGTTAAAATCAAAGTAATGCAATATACCACTTGTATATAGTGATTTAATGAAAGCCGCCTGAAACTGTGGCATCACTTCTTGTCTTCGGTTGTCGTAGTTTTTGTGTCTGGAATTCAGAGTTTGTCTGCTCTTTAAGGTCATGATTTCTGGACTCTTCCAATGCTTGTATTGTTTCTTTGTCTTGTTTTCTTTCTTCTTTAAGCTGTACTATTTTGGCATCAAGCTTTTCATCTTAGCATCAAGCTTTGCTAATTTCTTTACCACGTCCACATCTGATGATTTAGTGGTATCCGCTAACAGAACTATGAATTGCCTTGTATTATTTCTTTGTCTTGTTTTCGTTCTTCTTCAAGCTGTAACATTTTGGCATCAAGCTGTACAATCTTAGCCTCAAGTCAAGCTCTGCTAATTTCTTTAGGACGTCCACATCTGATGATTGAGTGGTATCCGCTAACATGACTATGAATTGCAAGATAATCAGTATCCTCATGTTAACAATCTTGCTTCCTGTCTTACTGTCAGATTATTGGTTCTGTCACATGTACCAAATACAGATAACAGTTATAGGTCGTGCTGCGTTGGAAGTAAAAAATCAGCAGACATTTTAAGGTTGTGATCACGGATGTTGAAGAATTTAAAAATATACTACACTACTATTATAATTATAAAGACTTAATCAGCTGAACATTTTATATCAAAGCTATCCAGACAAATCTACAATATTGATCAGCATTGATTAAAAGTGTTTTTAATGCGATGGCTTGAAAATAAACCAATCTTAATATACCTTATGTGAAAAACGGAAAGCAAGTTATAAGCGTTTAACTGCATGAGACGGGTGACGCTCTAAAAGAGGCTTCAGCACTAGTGTCCTAGTTACGTGTGTGTACTTATTTCAGCCAACGATGAGCTACGAACGTGTGGTGCACACGAATATTGTTAAAATTAGACTACGCAGTTTGTTCTTACGATCAAGTGCTTTGTTGTTTTCTTCTTCATGTCAGTTTTCTCAAAATCGCGAAACTGTATCAAAGAACGTCCAAATAACCGAGTTATGGCTTTTATTTAAAACATTTGTTTACATGTCAGATTCATGGAATTGTGTGCCATGTTTGCATTTGATATCAAATTCGTGCTGACAAGTGAGGACAGATTTTGCTCATAGTAATCATCATTTAAGTATGCCAATTTCTGCAAGTACGTATTGTTATGTATCTACAATAATTACACGTTTGTAGAAAGTCAGAATTAATGACGCTATGCTACATTTGTGACATCATGTCAGATCCATACGGTTAATAAGCAAGTGATATTAAATTCGTGTAACGTCAACCTTATGCGCTAATGATGTCATGCAGCAGTACAATTCAGCGAATTGATGTAGTTTTGACTGACGTGTGCAAATAGTCACAAGAGCCATGCGAGTTTACCATTTTGCGCAAATGCTGTCACATACATGCAATGATGTTGATATTTTAAAAATGTCACCAGGTTTATGTGGTTCTGTCACGTATGTGGAAACCATGACAATGTGTGTTACATTGCCAATGAAAGATTATTGCGGCTTATCTATGCAAATGACAGGAAAACACTTAATCAACATTGTTGTTTTTGGTTGAGAGACCAATACGCTATTTTCAAACATGTTCTTTTGTATGATACATGACTCTAATAGAGGGGTCCCGTTATGGCCTGCTTAATTCCACTTATAAGATTTATAAGTAAACAGGCAACTCGACTTTAACTGTGTCATCATAGCTTCTGTGGTTTTCTGTCAATGTTACTACCTTATCTCTCTCGAATATGCGCTATCTTCTTGCATGATCGATATACAAGTATATTGTTAGTTGTAGAAGAATAATAGACTAAACACAACAAAGCGCAACACAGCACGACATACGCCTGACAGGAAGTCTTAAGAATTTGAACTCTTTTGGCGCTTGTACTACGTGTCATCGTAGAACGGCCCAAGCAGGTGGCCAAACGTATGTTTACAATAATGGACTTAAATTGACCAAGCACACGAATTTCAAACGGATTCTAAGAGGTGTCTAGGTAAATTTTTTACTGTAAGGTAGTTTCTTGGGAATGGCTTGAGGGATTTCATTCAAACTTGAAACATTTATTCCCCATATTGAAATAAACCTAATAGGCGAAGTTTGGTAACTCTAGTTTGAAATCTGTCCAAATTATGGGCCTTTTTACCCTTTGAAATTTTACAAATAAGCTATTTGGATAGGTTAAAGTTTTTCGGTAGTTTCTCAGGAATGGCTTAAGGGATTTCATTCAAACTTAAAAATCTTATTCCCTATATTAAAATGAATCCATATGCCAATTTTGATAACTCTTGTTTGAAATTTTTACAAATAATGGGCCTTTTTACACTTAGAAACTTTACATATAAGCTATTTAGATAGCTTAAAGTTTTTCTGTAAGCTAGTTTCTTATGAATGGTATGAGCGATTTCATTCAAATTTAAAACACTTATTTCCTATATTATAATGAACCAATATGCCAATTCTGATAACTCTAGTTTGAAATCTGTCAAAATTATGGGCCTTTTTACACTTTGAAAATTTACATTCCGCGAGTGGGGTGGCGGCTTCAACTTTTGTTTTCCACTCTCTAACTCGAGACTGAAGTAATACTTTACTTGGGATTGCATTTGGTGTGGGGTGAGTGGGGTCAAGGTCACTGTTACTTAAGATATAAAAAAGTTTCTGCTCAATTACTCGAGATCAAATTGAAATATTAGTAATAATGAAATAATCATAACTCAATTTATAGATACCGTATAGCTAGACATCGCATGAGATTGCGCATGGGGTGGGTGGGGTCAAGGACACTGTTTGAAAATTAGAAAAATGCTTTCCACTCGGTAACTCCAGAACGCAATTAACTTTGTTTAAGTGGCCCCTACTATCCATACAGTATGTTTTAGAAACAAAATGCCAGTAACTCTGACAAGCCCAAGAACGTCGAGCGCGCTGTCCTCCGACAGCTCTTGTTATTGTTACGCTTCACACAAGAAGTAACTAGAGAAATGTTTCAAAATTCAGTTTGAAATGTTTTGTCTCAAAACAAGAAATTAGGGTACACGTCTTGTTATGCGTCGAACAAGAACTAACCAGAGAAATCTTTCCATGCTCATTTGTCATTGTTACACTTCGAACAAGGAAAAACCTGAGAACATTGTGTGACAGTTTCCGTGGAAATGATATCCAGGTCTCTCTGTTCGTATCCACACACTTGTGATCCCGCATTCAGACGAAGAAGCCAGAATTCACCAGTACTTCGTAGTTCGTTTGTGATGGAAGCATCCACTTACATATCGCCAACTCGCTGGCCGTCGATAACGATTTGGAAGTATGCGTTTGTGTTTCGTTCGGTCATCAGCGACGCGTGAAATGCGTACATACCGTTCACCGGTGCTGGAAATTCGCCATGGTGCGGATTATACGCGTTGCCAACGTTGGTGATGACTTTATCGAATGCGACTGTTTGGTAAATCCCCAGTTGTGTATTTGGTGTCATAAAACAAGCAGTGAAGGCAGTGGGGGCGTAACCCGGTACTGTAACACAAAAAATACGTTAACTAATAACCGCTTTCATAATAAAATTGTTCTTTAAAAATATTGAAACGTAACAAGTAGGATAGAAGAGCAAAAATGTTGCTAAATATACCTCTTACCCAGCCAGCAAGCCTACATTGGTCCGATATCTATCCGATATGTTCTGAATATCGGATAGATATCGCTCGCGATATCTATCCGATCAACGTTTTGCCCATCGGCATTTGATCGGGCCGTCATCGAAGCATTGCATATCGGATACATATCGGATAGACATCGGGCCAATATCGTCCCAGAAAGCGAGCCGACATCGGTCCGACATCTATCCGATATGTTTTAAATATCTCGGATAGATATCGCTCAGATATCTATCCGATCAACGTTTTGCCCATCGGCATTTGATCGGGCCGTCATCGAAGCATTGCATATCGGATAGATATCGGGCCAATATCGTGCCGGAAAGCAAGCCTACATCGGTCCGATATCTATCCGATATGTTTTAAATATCTCGGATAGATATCGCTCGCGATATCTATCCGATCAACGTTTGCCCATCGGCATTTGATCTGATAGATATCGGAGCATTGTATATCGGACGTATATCAGATAGACATCGGGCCAATATCGTTCCACCTCGCAAGCCTACATTGGTCCGATATCTATTCGACGATGTTGTCAATATCTTTGGAATTGATAACCACACTTGTTTATTTTAATGCTAAATTTCAAAATGATGTGCAATTTGGAACAACACTCAAGAAAGTGTACATATCTTCATTTTTAATAAGTACATCTAATTCTATATTCTCAAAACATTTCATACGTTTGAGAACCAAATTATAATAAAACAATCCCCAAAAGTTGTGATAAATATAACAGCAGCAATAGAAAATCATCAAGGAAATGTATACACTATTTATTTAAACAAAGGTTTATATGATCTTTCAACGTCTTCATTTTTAATTAATATTTAAATCAGTTACGAGTTTATAGCTAAAAACATTAAAGGACATGTCACATTGAAATCTTATAGGTTAGCATCATCAACCATCATACATGCTATAAAACCAGTGCAACAAAATTGAAAAAGTTAATAATTCAGCAAAACTTAACCGACAATTCATTGTATTAGACATTTAGTATCAAATTGAAACATTTTAATGACCTTAATTTAGATTAAACTAAATATTTAAAAATCATATAAACAAATGGGAATCTGATCGAATCCAATCTGGAAATTAAAACAAAATCAAAGACAATTCTAGTAAAAAGTGTAAGCACACTGAAATACAAAAAACAACACATATTTGACAATATTATGCTGCCAAAAGCATCCTTGATGATATGGCTTCTGTGTTATCCTCACACAATGTTTACATTTAATTATGGTTTAGTCAAGATTATATATATTAATTACATTAAATTTGTTAGCATCATATATAGGTTGCATCACATCTTTAAAAAGAATCAGAATTCTAAGACATTTGCATGTCTTCACAAAAACATGAAAAATGTAAAACAATTAATATACAATTTAATTTAATGTTTGTCATTAATTTTTTTTTTTTTAATAAACCACATAGTACACTTGTTATTAAGAATTGTGGTTATAGTAATTAAAAATAACTTCATAAATTGGAACTTTCCAGTCCCTATCACACATTTAAGAGTGTTTACTTTAGAAGTCTTCATAATATTAACGATTAGTAGAATGTTTTTTTATCCACTATTCTTAATCTCATTCAAATTCCTTAGCCAGTGTTTGATTTAGCATTCCACCCGATAATGATAATGGTGTTGTCACTGGCAGCTGGAATGTATGTAAATTCAACTTTAGATCACAGAAAGTAGTTCAATTAATAATTGTAGTTATATAAAGAAATGCAATACATGTTTTACTATACACTCCAATTTTACATAACTGTAACAATATTACACAGAACATGTTGAGTCATAATAATAATTATTAAATCCGAGTTGGAGATTTAAATTATTAAATCAGAGTTGGAGAAATTGTACTTGATCTCTGCAATGGTGTTTTGCAGAAACTGTGTTACTAACTTGCTCACATCAACAGAAGTGAACTGCATGTTCTGACCAAGTATTACTACATCCAATGTATATTTGATTACCTTCATCTTTACAAATGACAAATTAAAATTAGATGATTCTGTCCATATTGATATGCAGCCGGTTTGTCAGTGATGAACGTTATCAAGTCCAAGCAAGACCTTATTGTCATCAAATGCGGCCCAAGAGCCACCATTACGAAGCAGGTAATTCGTCTGAAAACAAAATTGTTTTCAGTATAATTTGTTTTAATTGTGGGTTCATTAGTTTAGTGTATTCCTTTATTAAATGGACCAGTTCACAGACCTGGCCAACTGACAATTTTCCAACGTTTTGTCACAGATTCCCACAATGAAAGAATAGCATATATAAAGGAGCAGAATAACACAAAGGACATACTGTAAATACCGTTTTGTTAATGAGTAATCATCAGTGGAAATTTAGAAAATCATAAAGCGTTTGTAACGCTAAACGATGGAATAAATTCGAGTGTTTCTGTTGTTTTCGTTAAAAATTGCTGACAATACGTGCATCGCTTACATAAATTATACAATCATATAATAAAATATATAATGCATACCCATATATAGAAGTTGGACTGGCCGAGTGGTTTAGGCGGTAGCCTTTTGATCTAGAGGTCGGAGGTTCGAACCCCGGCAACTTACATTTTTTTTCGTCATTATACTTGAGCTTTTTAGTTTCGATGTTTAAATCTGTTAAGTTAAGACAATGAATGGCATACTACAAAAAATATAAAAATATGTGAACAAGTCCCTTTAAATATAATGTATTCGACACTGTTGAAATTAAAATAAATTTAAACTGTAAGGCTTTAAAATACAAATATTTGAAGTACATTGAACTGTAACATGTAAAAAAATAACTCATCTAGCTGTAAATACTAACATTCGTAGATATAACAAAACAGTGTCGTAATACTACTAATAATAAACAACACTCGCGAAAATACGTTACATTTCAATAACCTGGATTTTTCTACGCCTACAAGACTTTGAATAGCTGATATAAAGAAACACGATGTCTACAAATAGTCATAAGTACTTACTTCTTGTTGTTTTTTCTGCGTTGAAGAGGAAACTGAACGTTGTAATGTTACTTTTTCTTTTTTCTGGAGATCAAGGTCTAATTACCCCCAAACGGAAATCACATCCTCAGGGTTACATGCTGTCAGTTAGATAATAAGCACATGTGGTTGAGTGCAGGATGCATATAATTTGTAAAATACAGTTTAAATGATATGTTTTGGTATCCTTTTAAAGGTATATATGTAAGCAATAAGAAAAAAGGCTGTTTTGTGCACTACTTTTTGTCTAGTGGTTCCCAGCTTCATAACTTTAGGCCCATGTATTCATGCGCAAAATGGCAGCCTCCATGCCCGTTAAAACCGGTGTGTTTTTTCTAAGGTTAATATTTTGAGTTACAACACATAGAATTTTTTGACATGCTGTTTTTTCAAAAGGTTATGTCCTCATCTTTCCAACAATGTATGGTGATATATTGGAAAGTAGCTTGGTCATGGTGAAAAGTGATATCAAATTTTGAATATTTTATATGTTACAAAGAAGGAATTTATTTGCGCATGCGTAACCTTTAACAACTTCACCTAATATTAGTCGTCTGCAAAGATTTTGAAAATGGACTCTTACAAACACACTGTACTGGAAAGAATAACTGCCAGATGCCACCTTGACCCCATTTAGGGCTGTATTTTATGGGATGGTTGCTCTAGGGGGCATTAGGTGGGTAAATATGGGAAAATTTAAGCAAAATGTCCACCAGAGTGGCAATCCGAGACCCATTGTGTTCATCGTGTTGTTTTTCAGTGTCTTTTTGACATTAATTTGCATTAGTTTAAATAATTCTCTCATTTATGTCATAATGCCTTGTGTTGTAATCCTGAATATTTAGTTTAAGAACCTGTAACTGACAATAATGCCCGCACAGGTCGTGTCCGTACTGGCCGATGCTTTGGCCATGATGACCGTCCGACCTGCCTACTTTGAATAATACCTATTTTCCTAATTTGCAAAGTTAACAGATCCTATTTAGTTCATATGTTATTTTGTAAATGTAGTTCAATCAGACTTTCAGCTGAAAATACATGAAATGCATGCATAAAACACTTAAGCCGCTCACGCCAACCTAGACCCCACCTAATGGAGATGGAGGCATCAAAATTTAAATCACCATCACAGTTTGGTTTAATTTGAGTATGTTTTCTAAATGCAGTGTTGAAAAGCACCAGGACCTCAGCCGGAACCATCAACTCATTGGTATACAGTCTGGGTGAAGCGACGAGTCATCAAAACTACTTTACTTGTCAACTACACTGGAGCGTTGGGGCGGGGCCGTAAAGCTGACACAGTCGTGTCCGTACCATCGGTATTTTTTAAGGTTAGTACATGATTATTGTCATGTATTCTACTATCTAATGACTTCTTTTCCAGCCTGGCATTTTTCTTATCAACACCAGTAGGAAAAGCAAGAGTTTAACCCTTGGGACTCTCAAACCTGTTTTAGAACTGAACTGTTCGCACATGAGCTCGACAATCTGAAGCCGGCATAGCGACTAGCCTTATCGCAGTAAATAAAACTTAGTTAACTATTGTATATGTACACTTATTGTATCTAAGTTACACTAGTAATCACAATATTGAGGAAACATGCACAGAAAACCTTTTTATTTTCACAGATTACTCAGTAGAGAGTACCTGGAACAGATTGAAGATAGCATGCGGCTGACCTCACCCACAGGTTCAGGTGTGACAGAAGACTGTTAATTAATATCTGGCATTGACATTTTGGGGTCAAATTCTTTTTTTGTTGTGTGACAGGAGGTCAAATCTGTTGATTGTTATGTAAACAAACCCTTTTCTGGGGGTCAAATGGCATCTGAAATGCTACATTGATATGGATTTAACCCCCCAAAATGCAGAAACTTAAAAAAAACATTGTTCAAAACGGACTAAAAACCTATTCTGTAACATTTAGAATGCCAATGAAGATTGTTTTCACTTCGGACTTTATATATTGTGTCTGCTATGCCTATTAAAACTCAAACTTATGCTTAATTCTGAGTTAAAATCATGTTTTCCAGATGTACCCAAGTACAATGTTTTCCGTCTAAATTTTTGCCTCAAAACACCATTATATGTGACATTTTCAATTTTATTTTTTTTCCAATAAATCTTTAAAACAGTGTAATAGGACTTCATGTTCTTTCTCGAAATAGATCAGATTGATGAAAATTGTGGTTTTTATTCAAATTTGAAAGGGTTGGGTTCTCTTAAAGGTCTAATGACCCCAAAACGGAAGTCACATCCTCAGGGTTACATACTTGGAAAGTAGCTTGGTCATGGTGAAAAGTGAGATCAAATTTTGAATATTTTATATGTAACAAAGAAGGAACTTATTTGCGCATGCGTAACCTCAACGGTTCAAGTTTAAACGAACAAGAATTTTGCGTCAACCGAAAACGATTTTGTTCGACGAAAATAATTTCGAAGCTATTTCCAATAACATTTCTAAGTCATAGAACGCACATTCATTTCAGTAAAATTCTCTTTAGTATTGCCGGATTGATACACATAAATAATTTTATGAAAATAAAGAGAAATTACTGCTTGCAATGAACGATATCGGCCCTACATCGATCCGACATCGTTATTTAAAATGACGACACCGTTACACATATTGAAGAAATGCCACTCATATATTTATTTGTTTAACATATATCACATACACTAAATGTATACATCAACTTTTTATTTTTCACCAAAACTATATCAGGGATAGATATCAAACTATTATATCGAAAGCCGACAACTGGCCGATATCTATCCGATACGTACAGTAGGTACATGCTTGCTAGCGATAACGGATAGATATCGGGCCGTTGTGTCAATGCGATATTGATATACCGATATCTATCCGATATATGCTTGCTGGCTGGGTATATGTGCTGACTTTATAAAACCCGATTGTAGACGTGGCGTTACTTCTTTTCCCATTTCTGTTCGACGCTGGACCTGTACCAACTTCTGTATCTGGATGCCCATTGCTTTCATCAAACCCTTTTCTTCTTCGCGTTCCTATTCAAGCTTTACAATTTTGGCATCTAGCAGTGCATTTTTGGCATCAAGATGTACATTTTTGGCATCAAGATGTACATTTTTGGCATCAAGATGTACATTTTGGCATCAAGATGTACATTTTTGGCATCAAGATGTACATTTTTGGCATCAAGGTGTACATTTTTGGCATCAAGCTCTGCAAGTCTGGCTTCGAGCTCTACTAGTTTACTATCTACATCCACAGCTGCAGACCGCACGGTATTGGCTAATAAAACCGCAAGTGGCAAGGTAATTTGTATGCTCATGTTTCAAACCTTGCTTTCGTCAGGACAATGTTGCACTGATTAATGGTAATATCTGTACACCCGTCTTTAAATATATTCAGATAACAGTTTAGGTCAGGACACATTTGGAGTCGAAGACTCGTAGACAAATAAAGGTAGTCACTCAGGACTGAGCATTTTAAATTTATATCATGTTTCCACACACTGATGAAAAAACCAAGTCAGCTTTTATACAAAGCAGATAGATACAAATGATTTGCCAACACTTTACAAATACACGTATTTTATTTAAAAATTGCAATGACCGGAAAGTGAATATGTACAATATTAAATGTCCAATAAAGAGAACGTTTGAAAATGCTTATTTGCAGCGATATAGAACCTAGTGAGGCGGACGAACTTCCTCAATGGCAGCATCCTTATTTAATCTGGTTACATTCTTAATTGAATTTAATTGAGTCCAAATGTTGTATTCCGTTCAATGCAGTTTGTGTCAAATGTATGCATGTAGTCATGCAATATAATATTTATGGAATTTTGTCAAATGTGTGCAGATGATGTCACATATACGAACACGGCGTCAACAGATTATTATCCATACATTTTCGTGTAACAATTCGTACTTTGGGATCCCTGGGGTACTTTAAAAACAATCTATACTTTCAACATACATTTTCATCTCTGACCAGTAGAAAGCTAGTGTAAGACTTGGCCAGTATGGATAGGTCCCTTTAAAATTAATATATCAGTTTGTTTACAGTGATGTCAACCATGTTGTTAAAGAATAATAAAGACGGGTTTGGGAATAACTGGTGATGCATGCATGTGCATGCGCTTGCATGTATATGTAAAGTGCTAGCAACCTGGTATATGCCTCGAATTTATATTATTTAGTGAGCATTCAAGCGTCAGTGGGGTTAAAGTATTCTGCACCGCGTAACGGTGAAAAATTTGCATCGAGTAATCTATATGGCCGTCTAAAAGGACATTTTTATTGGACTTTGAAGATTCGTTAGGCATGTAAGAGGGTTTCACTATAAGTTTTAAGACGTTCGCAACATTTTTTTTTCTATTTTTTTTCCAACGACTGTTTTTCTTAAAAATTTGCACAAACATGTGTCAATGTATCCTAAAGATAAAACAGTCTTAAAAAAGGGGTCACCGGCCTTGCTCCGGAAATATTAGGGTTTAAATACGGTACCTGTCGAAGCCATTTTGTGTGACTAGCAATATTCAATTATATAAAGCGTTCATATTCAAACAAGGATGGAGATTTTTTAAATGCATCTGTTTTTAATGTTTCGTTTGTCAATATGCAAGTGGAGTTTTACGATAAAACGAGCTTTATCTATAGTTACCGTTTTAACAATTGAATTTTAATGGACACTTAATGAGGTTAATTATGCATTTAATATGCCTTTGAAAACATCAATAAATAATCAAATATACGAATATCTTTTGTTCCAAACGACAGATTTTGTTAACCAATTCCATAAACAAGTGTCATTGTATACTGAAACTAAAACAGTGTTAAAAAGGGGTCACCGGGTTTTTTTCCGGAAATATTTGGTTTTGAATACAGTACCTGTCGAAGCCCCTTTTTTCAGTTTGGATTTTTCATCAATGTTTTAAGTATATAGGAGAGCTTTATTCAAACAAGGTTACGGTTCTTTCAACTTATATGTTTTCACATGTCTTGTTTGGCAATATACAAGTGTATTTTGGTAATAAAAAACGCTTTACCTTTAATTACTGTTAAAATAATGAATTTAACTGGACATTGAAGTAGGTCAAATGGGTACTAAATATACCTTCTAAAACGTCATGTATTATGCATCAATATATTTTGTTCCAAACTACAGATTTTCTTAATTTTTTTCGCACATACATTCACCAATGTATACTTACACCAAAACATTAATAAAAAGAATGGGTAACCGAACTTGTTTCGGAAATATTGGACTTTAAATGGAATGGAGATATTTAATGGATCTTTCTTTAACTAATTTGTATGGCAATGCATTGTATACGTGTGTCGGTGATTATTATAATACTTTATGAACTTTTAACCATTGACTGGAATTTAATGACTGGCAAAGATTCATATTTATTGATTGAAATTAGTATATTGTAACCTATGTACAATTAAGAAACAATGAAGCAAAAGGAGAAATTAACCCAATTTTGTTTGTTTGTTGCGAACGTCTTTTATAATGTAAACGTACCTATTGTGTGGTCCTGTGATTAGACTACACTCGGTATTATATTTCAGCTTCGTAGCTGCTAGAATAAAATAGTTTTTAAAGTCATTATGAACCACGATATTTGTTTACATTTTTGATAACAGTTTATTTTCTGAGTTGTTAAAGAGACGCTATAAGAAGAAGTTTCTGTATATAGCTTCGATGTTTTAATATGGAAAATAACCATATTTAGACTTTGTTGTGCATTTGGACCACATCTGGGCCTTATACTGCCGAAAACAAACTGGTTTATGCACATTATGGCTTCCAGTATGCCCATCTATGAACACAGTAATAGGAATAAATGTGAATATACTGTCATATTCATTGTTTTTATAGTTTTACCTATACATGTATTTCATATAGATCTAATCACAGAAACTACAAGCCAGAACCACCTCTACATATGGAATAACACAAATATAAGACACAGATGTTTTTATTTTTAACACACAACAATAGGATGTGTACCTACTTTCATCAGTTGCATCGTTTTTATATGAATAAAATAAAATGACTAGAACGACTACTAAACATTTGCGTTTACAGTTGTGCAAGAATGAGTTGACTTTGTATATAATATTATGGTGTAACATCTTAGGAATTATGTGCAGTTTGGTGTAAACATATTTCACTTATAACAATTATAAACAACGGAATCAATGACACAATAGGTTTAAAAGCTTTAATTATTACACTTCGAACAGGAAAACTCCGGAGAACGTTGTGTGACAATTCCCGTGAATACTGTATCCGGCCGAAGCTGTTCTAATCCACACCTGCGATCCCGCATTCACTTGAAGTAGCCATAATTCAGCGGTACTAGTGTTTTCATGCGTGCTGGAAGCGTCCGCATACATATCGTCAATACGTCGGCCGTCGACAACGATCTCAACGTATACACTCGTATTTGGTTCTGTCATTAGCGAGACGTGAAACGCGTAAACACCGTTAACCGGTGCTGTAAACTCCCCGTCGTTTGGATTATACGCATTGCCAACATTGGTGATGACATGCTCAAAAATAACTGTTTGATGGGCACCTAGGTTTTCTTTAGTAGGTGTTTGTTGGCAAGCAGTAAAGGCAGCCGGCGCAAAACCAGGCACTGTAAAATCGAAAATGCAAGGAAAAATAATGATCCTATCATGGAATAATTAAGAGTTTTTACTTGTGAGGAAGGCGAGTTAGCACTGATAAAATTTTAATATATATTATTTACCTCTAGTGTGCGGTGATTTCATGAAACCAGCCGGAATCTTTGTCATAACGTCTGGCCCGGTATGTGTTTGTCTGTGCAGATGCTTAGACTTCTGTCTCTCGGAGTCCACTTTTTCTAGCTTATCAAGGTCACGTTTGCGGGATTCTTCCAATGCTTTGATTATGTCTTTGTCTTTGTCTTCTTTTCGTTCATTTTCAAGATGTACAATTTTGGCGTCAAGCTGTGCTAGTTTGGCTTCGAGCTCGGCTAGTTTTCTATCGACATCCACAGCTGATGACCGCACGGTATTGGCTAATAAAACCGTAAGTGGCAAGAGAATGTGTATCATCATGTTTAAGACCTTCCTTTCGTCAGAACAATATTCCACTGATTAATGGTACTATCTTTACATCTGTCTTTAAATATATTCAGATAACAGTTTAGGTCAGGACACATTTGGAACCAAAGACAGGCGGACAATTAAAGGTGGTCACTCAAGACTGAGAATTTTAAACTTATGCAGCGTTATAGAACCTATTGCGGCGGACGAACTTCCTAAATGGCAGCATCCTAATTTTCATTCATTCCCGCTATTATTTTTCTGACAATGTTATTTTGTTAAATTTGCCTTACAAATTCATGTATATACGAACATGGCGTCAATAGATGATTATCCCTGTATTTTTAACAATTCATACTTTTGGAACTTTGGCCTACTTTACAGTAAGACTTGGCCATTTCTTCATAAAACTCAGAACAGAATGTCTTGTATAATTTCACAAACAATTTCGGAAATTGTCAATTCGTCAATTTGTGAAAGGTCCCTTCTTAATTACTATAACAGCATGTTTACAGCTTCTGTGCACAACAGTGTTAAACATGTTGCTAAAGAATAAAGACGTTTAGGGGTATAACTAGCCATGTATAGGTATAACTAGCCATGTATGGGTATAACTAGCCATGTATGGGTATAAATAGCCACGTATTGGTATAACTAGCCATGTATATGTAAAATGCAAGATGTCTGAAACTTAGACCACATGCAAAGTTGGCTTATTAGCACTGTTTGATAATACTGTGCTTTTTTATTCAAATGTTTTGAGGAGTGTTTTATATTTGCAATATGCTTTGAATTTTTAATATTTAGTGAGCACTCAAGCTTTTTGGATACATTTCTATATTAGCGTTTATTAGCAGAGATTCAAATATATGACTTTGTGGGTCTTTACTAAACAAACCGGCACCTTTACATGTATTTTATATGGCTTTAGTCACAGACACAACGAGCCAGAACCGCTTTCGTTAATTAACAGATTCGACCATTGAACTGAACTATATTGGTGCATAACAGTTTGTACATGTATTTGCGAATGAAGCTGACATCTAACCAACTTTTCATAATAAAGACCAACATTAGGCAAAGTACTTTTACCTACATCTTTATTTTTACCACACAACAAAAGAAAGTGTAACTATTTTCACCAACTTCGTCGGATCTATATTAAGAAAATAAAAGAACTAGTAAGACTGCTAAACATTGGCATTTACAAATGTACAAGATATTGTATATAAATTATAATGTTACGGCTTTGGAATGGTGTGCATTTGCGTGTAAACATATTGATTTATAAATATTATAAAAAAAGGTAAAGATTTTTTTTACGATTCTCACTATTTATTCGTTTTCAAGTACACATATATACAAAGAACATAATATACAAGGCAATACATAGCAACATATTCTAGATTTAATATATGCCATGACATGTATAAAATTTATGTAGTAGAGAATCAATAAATACATAAATACAGGAGAACAACAAAGGTACAGATGTTAATAGGAATGGTAAAATCCAATTAAAGGCTTTAATTGTTACGTTTGGAACAAGAAAAAGCCAGAGAACATTGTGTGACAATTCTCGTGAATACGGTATCCGGTCAAAGCTGTTCTTATCCACACCTGCGATCCCACATTCACTTGAAGAAGCCATAATTCAGCAGTACTTGTGTATTCATGCGTGTTGGAAGCGTCCGCATACATATCGTCAATACGTCATCCATCGACAACGATCTCAACGTATACACTCGTATTTGGTTCTGTCATCAACGTAACGCGAAACGCGTAAGCACCGCTGACCGGTGCTTTAAACTCACCGTCGTTTGGATTGTACGCATTGCCAACGTTGGTGATGACATGCTCAAATATAACTATTTGGTGGATACCTAAGTTTTCTTTAGTAGGTGTTTGTTGGCAAGCGGTAAAGGCAGTGGGGGGCAAAACCAGGTTCTGCAAAAGAACCCGTAATTAAATGTCAATCTTTAACTTGTAAGTGCTTGTTGGCAAGCAGTAAAGGCAGACCCAGCTAAATCAGGTTCTGCAAAACTTTGAAGAAATTAAATTTGTACTCGCCATAAACAATATCTTTAATTGAAAGGAATGTCAATTCGGTAGTTAAAATCAAAGTAATGCAATATACCTCATGTATATAGTGATTTAATGAAAGCCGCCTGAAACTGTGGCATCGCTTCTTGTCTTGTCTGCGGTTGTCGTAGTTTTTGTGTCTGGGAATGCAGAGTTTGTCTGCTCGTTAAGGTAATGTTTTCTGGACTCTCCCAATGCTTGTATTATTTCTTTGTCTTGTTTTCATTCTTCTTCAAGCTGTAATATTTCGGCATCAAGCTGTACAATCTTAGCATCAAGCTCTGCTAGTTTCTTTACCACGTCCACTTCTGATGATTGGGTGGTATCCGCTAACAGAACTATGAATGGCAAGATAATTAGTATCCTCTTTTTAACAATCTTGCTTCCTTCAGAAGAATGTCTTACTGATTACTGGTTCTGTCACATACACTTGTACAGATAACAGTTATAGGTCGTGCTGCGTTGGAAGTAAAAAATCAGCAGACATTTAAAGGCTGTGAACACGGATGTTGAAGAATTTAAAAATATACTACACGACTATTATAATTTTAAAGACTTAATCAGCTGAACATTTTATGTCAAAGCTATCCAAATCTACAATATTTATCAGCATTGTTTAGAAGTGTTTTAATGCGATGGCTTGGAAATAAACCAATCTTAATATACCTTATGTGGAAAACGGAAAGCAAGTTATAAGCGTTTAACTGCATGAGACGGGCGACGCTCTAACAGAGGCTTCAGCACAAGTGCCCTAGCCACGTCAGTGTACTCATTTCAGCCAACGATGAGCTACGAAGGTGTGGTGCACATGAATATTGTTAAAATTAGACTACGCATAGTTTGTTCTCACGATCAAGTGCATTGTTGTTTTCTTCTTCGTGTCTGTTTTGTCAAAATCGCGAAACTGAATCAAAGAACGTCCAAATAACCGAGTTATGGCTTTTATTTAAAACATTTGTGTACATGTCAGATTCATGGAATTGTGTGCCATGTTTGATTTTGATATCAAATTCGTGCTGACAAGTGAGGACATATTTTTCTCATAGTAATCATCATTTAAGTATACCAAGTTCTGCAAGTACGTATTGTTATATATCTACAATAATTACACGTTTGTAGAAAGTCAGAATTAATGACGTTATGCTATATTTGTGACATCATGTCAGATCCATACGGTTAAGAAGCAAGAGATATTAAATTCGTGTAACGTCAACCTTATGTGCTAATGATGTCATGCAGTACAATTAAGCGATTTGATGTAGTTTTGGCTGACGTGTGCAAATAGTCAAAATAGCCGTGCGAGTTTACCATTTTGTACAAATGATGTCACATACATGCAATGATGTTGATATTTTGAAAATGTCATCAGCTTTATGTAGTTCTGTCACGTTTGTTGAGCAACAAAAAGCTTTAATTAAACGTAAATGTGTAAAGTTTTTTTATCGAAATCCTGGATGCAATTAGCGGTTTCGAAGATAAACGAGTAAAGTATGGTTTTAATTGTAGTTTTCGAACAAGAAAAAACCGGAGACCCCGTGAAAACGCTCTACGGCCCTTCCTGTCCATATCCACACCTGTGACCTCGCATTCAGGCGAAGAAGCCAGAATTCACCAGTACTTCGCAGTTCGTTTGTGGCGGACGCGTCCCCATACATGTTGTCAATATTACAATCTCAAAGTAGGCGTTTGTGTTCGGCTACGTCATCAGCGTCGCGTGAAATGCGTACACACCGGTTATTGGTACTGTAAATTTGCCGTTATGCGGATTATACGCGTTGCCAACGTTGGTGAAGACAGCCTCAAATACGACTGTTTGGTAGAGTCCCAGTTGTGAATTTGCTGTCATCATACAAGCAGCGAAGGCAGCTGGGGCGAAATCCGGCACTGTTGTACACAACGAGAATAACTTTCAAGTAGGATATTAATCAAATATTTATTAAGCTGTACTTTAAAAATGATTTAACATCCATGTTATACACATATGTAACGTACGTTAAAAGTACAATGCAGTAGACCTCCAATACATGTAACAATTATAAATATGCCTCTAGCGTGCGGTGATTTTACGAAACTTGTCTGCAGTTGTGGAATCGCTTCTTTTCCCAACTCTGTTTAATCTTGAAGTGATAGCAACTTCTGTATCTGAAGTTCCAATCGTTTTATTTTTTCTTTGTCTTCTTGCCGTTCCTTTTCTAACTCTACAAATTTGGCATCAAGCTATGCTAGTTTTCTTTCAACATCCACATCTAACGATCGAACCGTTTGGACTAATACAACGATTAATAGCAAGAGACTCTGCAATTTCATGTTGAAAGACTTACTTTCGTCAAAACAGAACTATACTGATTACTGGTATTATCTTGTGTTCTGTCCTTACATACATTAAGATAACATGTTCATGTCAGGTCACATTTTAGAGTCGAAGACTAACGGTCACTTAACGGCAGCTGTAAAGGAATTTTATACATGTAGTAAAATATGGTATTCTGCAGAGACTACATAAATAGAAACACTAATAACTATACTAAGGTCAACGCACGTTGTGTGCAATTCAAGTCTGCATTGACATGTAATTACACAGAACAAAAATGTATAATGTTGAATATTAGTACAAAACACAAAAACCACGCCTGAGGAAGAAGCCCGAACATTGGTAGCGTTTAAGAACCTATTGGATGGGCAATGAAGCCTATGCTGACTTCTTGTCTCACATGTGTTCTTTCTATAGTGAGCAAAATAAACAACTTAATCCATGTGATGTCTTGTCGTCACTGACACACGCCGTCTGTCGATCACAGCAAGAGCGGACAGTGAAATTGATCCGATGACTGTTCCAAACCACAACCATAGTGGTAGGATGAGAAGACAGTGATATTGAATCGAGGACTGTGTAAAACTGCAACCACAGTGGTAGGATGAGAAGACAGTGGCATTGAATCGAGGACTGTGTAAAGCTGCAACCACAGTGGTAGGATGAGAAGACAGTGGCATTGAATCGAGGACTGTGTAAAACTGCAACCACAGTAGTAGGATGAAAAGACAGTGATATTGAATTTAGGACTCCGTCTAACTGCAACCACAGCGGTAGGATGAGAAGACGGTGATATTGAATCGATGATTGTGTCAAACTGCAACCACAGTAGTAGGATAAGAAGACAGTGATATTGAATCGATGATTGTGTCAAACTGCAGTGGTAGGATGAGAAGACAGTGATATTGATTCAATGACTGTCAAACTCCAACCGCAGCGGTAAGGTACGCAGGCAGTGAAATTGCGCCGATGACGGTGTCACACTGCAACCACAGTGGTAGGGTACGCTACCGTTTCAAATGACAACCACAGACGTTAAACTTTTCGGGCAATAGAACTGAGCCGATGACAGTGTTAAACTTCAACCAGGTTGAAGCACCATACGAATCTATAACATGCTAAACTTTAACACGTGCGTGTTAAGTCACATTTGAATGACGCATGTACATTGGGAAAGCATACGATGGTTTCGTGAGTGAAGTAAATTGGCATGGTTATATGTAACAAGAGGCACACTAGTGCCTGTAATGATTCACTGGCTTATTAAGTAAGCAATGTCAGAAGCAAAAGGACCCTGATAAGCTTTATAAGGAGAAACGACCCGCGCTCTCTGGCGGCCATGATTTTTTAACAAATCGAAATAATTCAAAGTATTTTGGTATTTTTGTTTCTGACATTAAGATTTTCAAAGTTTTAAATATACCCATATTAGCCAAAAAAAATAAAAATTCAACAGAGCGGAACTTTTTCAGTAACTTTGGTAGAGAACCAACCCAGGATCATTTCTGTGACATTATTTCGAAATCCTAACAGTGGTTTCTGACAAGAAGATTTTCAAAGGTTTCAATATAGCCATATAAGGCAAAAATGCACTGGCCCCTGGAGGCAATGTTTTTCAACAGAGCGAAACCATTTGAGCAACTTTGGCAGAGAACCACACAAGAAACAGTTCTGTGAAATCTATTCTGAAAAAATCCAACCAGTGCTTTTCAATATAGTAATATAGGTTAGATACCAGTAAATCATTGTGTATCCCTCCGTGGTCCATTCGAAAATAGTTCCTATTACTAAAGAGTTCCTTTTCTCTTCTGGTATAAAATCCATTTATCAATCTCAGACATGCCTTTTGAGGTTATTTCTTATATCCCATGTGTGTCTGGAACATTTTGGTGTATTTCATTGGAGGCTAACTTGAAAGGTGAACTTTTCGGGGGTATTTACTGTGGTATGGGGCTTTTGTCGAAATATGACAGCCGAAACCCTCTTTTCTACCGGTGTCTGCATTCAGGCAATCGAGATGCATTTTCTTAGAAGTAATATGACATATCTTTTTCATTGCATTTTCGGAAAAGGAAAGATTCATCTTCAAATTGAGAGCAAGCTTGCACAATCTGAAATAAAGGAAAATTTAGAAAATGCTTGGAAAGTTCGCCGTTTTATAATGAGACCATATGGGAATTGGAATTACTGGTATCTAACCTATAATGAAAAATGGCCCCGCCCTCTGGTGGCAATGTTTTTTAACGGAGCGGAACCATTTCAGCAAATATGGTAGAGAACCACCCAATGAACATTTCTGTGAAATTATATGAGCAACTTGGTGTAGGAGCATCCAAGGATCATTTCTTTAAAATATTTTCAAATCCAACCAGAGGTTTCTGAAAAGAAGATTTTCAAAGTTTTTAAGAAAGCCATATAAGGCAAAATAGTCCCGCCCCCTGGTGGCCATGTTCCTCAACGGAGCGGAACCACTTGAGCAACTTTGGTAGAGGACTACCCAAGGAACATGTGAAATTATTTGAAAATCTACCCAGGGGTTTAGGAGGAGATGTCGTTTTTTCTACTTATAGTTCTGGCGGCCATCTTGTGCAGCGGACCGGAACCATTTGAGCAAATTTGGTAGAGGATCACCCAAGGAACATTTTTGTGAAGTTTCATTAAAGTCGGCTTAACGCTTTAAGAGATGTCGTTTTAAGAAAAAGTTTAAACACGCACGGACGACGGATGAATCGCCATGGCATACGCTCGCTGGCCATCGGCCAGTGGAGGCAAAATGCATGATATTTACAGAAAATCTCATGCAGGATATTTGAACATAATTGCACCATTTTAGCTCGAGCTAGGTTGCGCAAAACGATTGCGAGAACAACTGGAGGTCGATTGTTTTCCAACCATTGTGAAAATAGCTGCTTCCTTATATTAAGCTGCTTCCTTATTTTATAACATTTGAGTCCAATAGACGCTTCCACAAATGTCAATCATATTCAAATTGATCTAAAATATTATTCAATCATCGCACTTGGATATCACGTGTTTTGTGGTTACACGTTTTCATACAAAAGTGGTAATGTTTGTGACATTCAATGAATGGCAGTTAATCCTTAAACAATAGCTGGGGCGGAGTTAAAACTATTCGTGGCAAAACCCAGATCGGTCTATTGTTGTAGCCTGTGTTATGTCAGGATCGTGAAAATGATGTCAACTTCATGCGTTTGTAAAACTGGATTTTGTTTTTTTATGTGCAAATTATCCCACGGAGTTCGATTCATTGCATCTGTGGTGCATCTATCAATATTTCCCCCCCCCCGGGGGGGGGGGGGGGGGGAGAGCGGCGGGCATATACGGGACTTTAGACTGAAAGCGATTCCCAACAGGAAGGAATTTAACACGCCGAATGATTCCGGGCCACGAGAAATAGACATTGCCTTTGGTCGGATTTTAGATCCTGGTAATATTGGCCTCCGATCCCATTTGATACACCAAGCTTCTCCCACTGTGGGGATTTACACAAAAATGCTTGGCTCTAGGGTGGGGAATTAGACCCCCAAAAATTAAATTAGCCAAATACCCCTGGATTTATAATCGCCTGACAGATTGTGCAAACTTAATTCTTGCTAATTCATAATTATGTGTGCATATTTTGACCACGTTATGTACTTTCACATATATGAAATAAATTCAAATAATGTCACAATTCACGCAGTTGTGTTATTAAAATTGGATAAATGGTATTAGGTTCATGCAAATGACCTACGGACTCTAGTATTTGCATTGGTTAAGATTAAGACCCAATAGTCGTGTGCTTTTGAACACCACTTAAGTAAAGAGATTTCCGCCGATACATTAGAATTGCGAGGAAAGGGTTCTCGCTGTACAAAAACACAGGTGTGCTGTCGACACAACTTACCTACTGAGTTGTTAATTACGTTACTAGTATTTTTGGTGTGGTGATTATCGTATGTATTGTCGGAAAAAAATCGTCATCATTGTAAAGTATGCGTAGTTAACAATTGATTAATTGAGACGGTTTATTCAATATTGACATTCTGTAAACTTTTTTACTGCGTATAGAAGACCGGTATATAGTCGACCATTGGAACGATCGTCACGACAGTGGGGATTAAAACATGAACATCGCAAAAACACATGCTTACTATAGTGATCATCAGAATTGTTCAAAAGGCAGCTCAATGACTAACAATGTATTGTTGTGCATTGTACAATAAAAAGTTAAAAACTTAAGGGCGCAAGTGGTTTCCATCAAATTCATGAATTCGTAGATTAACCTGCGGTGCGGTTTTAATCGTTACGCTTCGAATAGGAAAAACCCGGAGAACATTGTGTGACATTTTCCATGGATACGATCTCCAGGTCTCGATGTTTGTATCCACACTTGCGACCCCGTATTGAGCTGCAGAATCCAAAATTCGCCAGTACTTCTCAGTTCACTTGTTAAAGAGGCGTCTACATACATGTCGTCAACACGTTGGCCGTCGATGACGATCTCGAAGTATGCGTCTTTGTTTTGTTCAGTCATCAGCGTCGTATGAAATGCGTACACACCGGTAATTGGTACTGTAAATTCGCCGTTGAGCGGATTATACGCGTTGCCAACGTTGGTGATAACGTGTTCAAATATAACTGTTTGGTGGATTCCCAGTTGTTCATTTGGTGAAATGACACACGCAGTAAACGCAGTTGAGGCAAAACCTGGTACTGTAAGAAATAACGACTGTACCTTTCAATTATAAATAACTAATTCTTTCATTATTAATATACTAAGCAAAACTCCTAACGCATCACATACCAAAGCTCCTCTGGATACATAACAAAGATAGTAACATACAGTCACAGGTAATCAAACGACGATACCGTGATATGCCAACATGTTCCAATAGTTAAATAGATTGATCCGGGATTTGCCACGAATAGTTTAAAATCCTCCCCAGTTATTGTTTAAGGATTTATTTCCATTCATCGAAAATCACAAACATTACCACGTGCTCATTTAAATATCATAAACATTATGCATGTGCTCTTTTGTATGAAATACTTAAACTGCTAAACACGTGATATCCAAGTGCGATGATTTGATAACATTGTAGATTAATTTGAACAACATTTGTGAATACGTCTATTCCGTTGAACAGTGTACACAATGACGTATGGCTCAATAACGCACACACGGTCGATAATATAAATCGCTCACGTCAGTAACGTTCATGTCCCCCTCTTGCATTCAGTGTGGCAGTGCATCTCTCATGCATAGATAGCACAAAAGTGGTCGCCATGTCCAAAGCAATGGTGGACACTCTTGTTTTTTTTCTAAGCGGTTTCCTTTGTAATAAAAGCAACTTTGAATATGTGGTGCGTTAGGAGTTTGATTAGTATAGTAAGTAAGTAAGTTTTTTATTATAGTGACATGTGTACAAGTAATGTGATATATACATCAACACATAATGCATAAATACACCAGGCCCACCGGGCCTATAAGTCACCTCACAATAAATACATCATTAAATTCATATAAGTTATTTTATTCAGTATTTGTTATTAAAAAGTCAAATACATGTTAGTATAACCTATTAAAGTTACAGATATGTTTATTAAGAACAACTAAATGTACGTACCTCTAGTGTGAGGTGATTTCATGAAACCCGACTGCAGCTGTTTTTCCAACACCGTTTGTCTTTGTACCAAATTCTGTATCTGCAGTTTTAATGTTTTTATTATTTCTTTGTCTTCTTGTCGTTCCTTTTCCAGCATTGCAAATTTGGCATCGTGGTCTGCTAGTTTTCTTTCGACATCCACATCTGCTGCTGATCGAACCGTTTGGGCTAATACAACGATTATCAACAAGAGAATCTGCATCTTCTTGTTGAAAAAAACTTGTTCTTGTCAAAACAATATTCCACTGCTGACTGGTTCTATCTTTTGTTCTGTCCTTAAATACATTAAGATAACAGTTTTAGGTCATGTCACATTTTAGAGTCGAGGACTAAAGTCCACTTACAATCAGTTGTAAAGGAATTTTATACATGTAGAAAATATGTTATCCTGCCGACTACGTCAATAGGAACACAAATAAGTATAATAAGGTCAATGCAAGTGTGCAATTCATTGAAATCCAGTCTGCATAGGCAAGTAATTAGACAGAGTTATGTATATTAATTAATGTTGAATAATATAACACAAAATCCGCTATAGGAAGAAACACGAACATTCGTAACGCTTTAGAAACTCATGGGATGGACAATGAGTCATATGCAGACTTCTTGTCTCACATGTGTTTGTTCTATAGTGAGCAAAATAAACCACTTCACCAATAGGATATCGTGTCGCCCCTGACTCACGCCGTCCGTTGACCACAGCAGTACAGTGGAATTGAGCCATGGACTGTGTCGAAGCTAAAACTGCAGTGATAAGGTTTGCAGGCAGTGGAATTGAGCAAAGGACTGTGTCGAAACTGCAACTGCAGTGATAAGGTTTGCAGGCAGTGGAATTGAGCAAAGGAGTTTGTCAAAACTGCAACTGCAGTGATAAGGTTTGCAGGCAGTGGAATTGAGCAAAGGACTGTGTCGAAACTGCAACTGCAGTGATAAGGTTTGCACGCAGTGGAATTGAGCAAAGGACTGTGTCGAAACTGCAACTGCAGTGATAAGGTTTGCAGGCAGTGGAATTGAGCAAAGGAGTTTGTCGAAACTGCAACTGCAGTGATAAGGTTTGCAGGCAGTGGAATTGAGCAAAGGACTGTGTCGCAACTGCAGTGATAAGGTTTGCACGCAGTGGAATTGAGCAAAGGACTGTGTCGAAACTGCAACTGCAGTGATAAGGTTTGCAGGCAGTGGAATAAGCCAAGGACTGTGTCAAACTGCAACTGTAGTGACAAGGTTTGCAGGCAGTGGAATCGAGCCAAGGACTGTGTCAAACAGCTACTCAAGTGACAAGATTTGCAGGCAGTGGAATTCAGCAAAGGACTGTGTCGAAACTGCAACTGCAGTGATAAGGTTTGCCCGCAGTGGAATTGAGCAAAGGACTGTATCGAAACTGCAACTGCAGTGATAAGGTTTGCAGGCAGTGGAATTAAGCCAAGGACTGTGTCAAACTGCAACTGCAGTGATAAGGTTTGCAGGCAGTGGAATTGAGCAAAGGAGTTTGTCGAAACTGCAACTGCAGTGATAAGGTTTGCAGGCAGTGGAATTGAGCAAAGGACTGTGTCGCAACTGCAGTGATAAGGTTTGCACGCAGTGGAATTGAGCAAAGGACTGTGTCGAAACTGCAACTGCAGTGATAATGTTTGCAGGCAGTGGAATAAGCCAAGGACTGTGTCAAACTGCAACTGTAGTGACAAGGTTTGCAGGCAGTGGAATCGAGCCAAGGACTGTGTCAAACAGCTACTCAAGTGATAAGATTTGCAGGCAGTGGAATTCAGCAAAGGACTGTGTCGAAACTGCAACTGCAGTGATAAGGTTTGCCCGCAGTGGAATTGAGCAAAGGACTGTATCGAAACTGCAACTGCAGTGATAAGGTTTGCAGGCAGTGGAATTAAGCCAAGGACTGTGTCAAACTGCAACTGCAGTGATAAGGTTTGCAGGCAGTGGAATTGAGCAAAGGAGTTTGTCGAAACTGCAACTGCAGTGATAAGGTTTGCAGGCAGTGGAATTGAGCAAAGGACTGTGTCGCAACTGCAGTGATAAGGTTTGCACGCAGTGGAATTGAGCAAAGGACTGTGTCGAAACTGCAACTGCAGTGATAATGTTTGCAGGCAGTGGAATAAGCCAAGGACTGTGTCAAACTGCAACTGTAGTGACAAGGTTTGCAGGCAGTGGAATCGAGCCAAGGACTGTGTCAAACAGCTACTCAAGTGATAAGATTTGCAGGCAGTGGAATCGAGCCAAGGACTGTGTCAAAACTCCAAATGATGTGATAAGGTTTGCAGGCAGTGGAATCGAGCCAAGGTCTGTGTCAACCTGCTACTCCAGTGATAAGCTTTACGGATAGTGGAATTGAGCCAAGGACAATGTCAAACTGCAACTGCAGTGATAAGGTTTGCAGACAGTGGAATTCTGTATTAAAACATGTTTATTACGAACGCAGTATTCTGTTATTGTTTAATATTAAATACGAATACATTAATATTAAACAACAAACATTTTATTGTTCATCTTTTAATAATATTGTAAACAAAACACGCAGTATAGCACTTTGATGCTACAGTCCATCAAATTCTTCACCATCAACATTTGAGGCAACATTAAGATTCTTAAACAAAAATTGCAACCTAACACAATTTACAATTTATTATAAATGTAACACTAGATATTCTGATATACATAATAAAAAAAATACTGAAACACTTACCATAATTGATATAAAGGAAACAGCAATACATGTATTGTATATATATAATGCAAGTGAATGTAGATCTCTATTGACCAATAATAATACCCTTAGGCTAGTAATATTGTTCATATGAGCATCATTAGGATGTATTGTATATATGTAATGCAAATGAATGTAGATCTCTATTGACTGATAATAATACCCCAGTGATATTGTTCAAAAGAGCATTATTAGGATGTATTATTAGTTATTGTATATATGCAATGCAAGTGAATGTATATCTCTGTTGACCAATAATAATACCCTGGTAATATTTTTCATATGAGCATTATTAGTACCAATGCGTAGAAAGGGGAGGTGTGTGTGTAAAGAAACCTAGTGATGTCGTTGATACATGTTAGTCCAAACCATGCCTAACTGGAGCGTATTGTACAGTTTCCAGTCCACAATGCAAACCAATCGAGACATTATGAACAAAGCCTGACCAAAGGACCAGACTAGTTATTTTCCAGCCAGTCCTCAGTTAAAGATCAAAGATAGCTGGATCGAAAGTCTTGTAAAATTTGCACTGATGAAAGTAATTAAATGACAGCACTGCTGCAAGTGAGTTATAGAGAATACTAGGTTAGTGTTGAATACAGACAAGTTTATTTAGCGATGCTTAGAAGACCTAAACCACGATAAACGTATCCGTATTCAACACTTACCTGGTATTCTATTTATCCCATTATTTTCTGTTATAATTTTAAAAAGAAACGATAGAAAATCGATAACTAACACTAAAAACATCTCATGACGTAACAAAATTAAACATGACGTCATTATTATGCGTGCGTTTGCTATATTCAACAAGGTGGAATACTGCTAAGTTTATCCCACCGGCTGTTATTTCGTCAATGCAGGCGTGATGATGGGATGAAATAACATCACTAATGTAAGTAAGTTAATGACATCACTAATGTAAGTAAGTTAATGACATCACTCATGCAAGTAAGTTAATGACAGCACTGACGCAAGTAAGTCAATGAGAGCACTGACGCAAGTAAGTTAACGACAGCACTGACGCAAGTAAGTTAATGACAGCACTGACACGCGCAAGTTAATGACAGCACTGACGCAAGTAAGTTAATGACAGCACTGATGCATGTAAGTTAATGACATTTGACATCTAAAGTATGATGCATGTATGTTTAGTTTCAAGAACATGTATCCACT
Source organism: Congeria kusceri (assembly GCA_027627225.1). Taxonomy (NCBI): domain Eukaryota; kingdom Metazoa; phylum Mollusca; class Bivalvia; order Myida; family Dreissenidae; genus Congeria; species Congeria kusceri. Next base: position 44,892,130 of record CM051024.1, read on the forward strand.
CTTGTAGCTTTCACAGGAATTACACTTCAGAAGACTTTCTGACAATTTTTGACAAAATTCTGTATGTGCTGTTTAAGTAATGTATTTTTCAAAATAAGTTCCATTTTCTGTCCTGTGAACGTCAACTCTGTCGAGTGATTGTGACACAACCGCAGGACCTAACATCCAGTTATCGCAAACAACTTTTCTGAACATCTGCTGGTATGTACTTGAATGGACAGACAAGGCAAAAATGATCAAATGTGTGCAGTATTATCTTCCAGAAGCTATGAATTTACAAGCCTAAAAGCTTTTTTAATTTAGTTAATAATTGTCCATTTCAATAGCAAATTGCAATATTGTGCATGCTTAAATAAATTTTGATTTATGTCAATTGGTATGGTACCCTCTTTTTAGGTTCAATTATGTACCCTGGTCCAGGCATAAACAATAGATTTTGAATAAACTATGTAAGCAAGTAGCACCTTCTTACAGGTATTTGATAAAAAATTACTCTGCAAAGTAAAAATGTGTGTGAAAATCTCAAACGTATACAATGAACTTTGACAAATCTAACTAGGATAAAACTTGTATTCAGCGAATTGTTAAATTCAATTAGTCGAGTACCTGCCAATAATGTACATTCAGTCAGAACAAGGTCTTTCTTTTTCCCACTAATAAATGTCTTTGGACACTGAAATTGTTAAATTGATATATGTGTTCCACAAAGGTTTCATTAAACAAATATCATATATAACAAGGCTAGGACAGTATTGTAAGTAATACGAGAGTCCCCTACGGGTGAAAACCCCTATCAACTAGATGTGTCACAGACACAGATGCCCCCATGACACATGTTTGGACACAGACAAAGGGTGTGTCGCAAACATTAATTTTTGCCTTCACAAATCTTAAGTGGAAAAAAGACAAAGGGCCATAATTCTGCCAAAGTTGGTTTCAACCAAAATTCCTTCCTTTACGATCACCTACACATTAAGTTTACGTAAAAGTCTGAGCCAAATCCGCCCAGCCGTTAAAGAGGAGTTGAGTCCACAAAATTTCATGAAGTATATATAGTGGAAAATATGTCAAAAGGGCCATAATTCTACCAAAATTGGTCGCAGCCAAAATTCCTTCTTTTCCGATCACCTACACATTAAGGTTGTTCAGCTGTGACTGTCTGTATACATAGTGGAAAAAATGTCAAAGGGCCATAGCTCTGCCAAAATTGGTCGCAGCCAAAATTCCTCACTTATCGATCACTTACACATAAAGGTCGTTCAGCTATGAAAGTTTGTGCGAAATCTGCCCAGCCATTCAAGAGGAGTCCACAAAATTTCATGAAGTATATATAGTGGAAACATTGTCAAAGGGCCATAAATCTGCCAAAATTTGTCGCTTGAAATCCCAAGCGAAGTCTCGATATAAGGTATCTATGTATTAAGTCATTAAAATATCACAATGCGTTATAAAATTATTGAGCGGAAACTTTTTTTTCCTATTTTTCGTAAAAGTGACCTTGACCGTAACCCAACCCACTCCATATGCAATCCAAAGCGAGGTCTCGATATAAGGTATGTATGTATTAAGTTTCATTAAAATATATACCTCAATGCTTACTCAAGTTATTGAGCTGACACCATTTTTCTATTTTTAGTAATAGTGACCTTGAACTCACCCACCCTATATGCAATCCCAAGTGAGGGTTCGATATAAGGTATCTATGTATTAAGTTTCATTAAAATATCTCAATGCGTTCTTAAGTTATTGAGCAGAAATCGATTTTCTTTTTTAGTAACAGTGACGTGACCCCACCAACCCCATATGCAATCCCAAGCGAAGTCTCGCTATAAGGTATCTATGTATGAAGTTTCATTACAATAGCTCAATCTGTTCTCGAGTTAGAGAGCGGAAACAAAAGTTGACGCTTGCCCAACGACATACTCCAATCTAATAAACGAAATTTTTCTGCGTAAATTTAACAACAATAATTCAATAATTCACAAAATATAAAATTTAACAACAATAATTCAATAATTCACAAAATATAACATGTTTCTCCTAGGAGAAAAGACAAATTTGGATCAAATCATACACTGGTATAACACAGGATAAAACAAAGAATACATATTAACATATTCAAACATTTGTCAAGGTAAATTGCAATTCAAAAGCACTTAAATGTTAATATTGTTGAGAATGCAGCTCCAATAATGCAACCATAATGCACTTTTAGCAATAACTATTATAAAAATTCTAAAACAAAAAAGTCATTGTTCTAAGAAATTATTTATAAGAAATACTGCAGTTTTATACTGCTAAACTTTTCTGCTTAATTTGTTTCAAATAAACAGGTTCTCCAACCAAACCATATAACAGTAATAAAAGGCCAATAAAAAACACACACCAATTTGACAGTTTCAAACTGGTGAAAATCAGACCATAATCCGGCATGAAAGATAGTGCTATCATTGAATTCACTTATGGAGCATTTTCTTCACTAAAGGAGCTTTTTCATTTCCAAATGTTTGAAAATGAATAGCATTGTAGTTACTAGTGGAGCTGTATCATCAATTACTTCTTCATTTCCATATGCTTGGAAATGGCTAGCGCTGTATCCACTACAAGTCCTTAATCAACGATCAGCTGTAGAGGTGCCACTCGCTGAGGATTCTGGCCCATTGACAAGCACTTCAATGTCTTGAGATACCGCCTCGTTAATTTTGACCAGTTCTTCGTCGGAGACATCTGAGCTTTCGCTGTATGACATGTTGGGAGTTTTGCGGAAGCCTCGATTGGCAAACCCTTGAAGTTTTCCACACGACGCCAGCAGGAAACCAAAATACGGAGCAGAGGGTTTCATTGGTCTGGATATGTACTCGGGGTGGTACTGAACACCAACAAAGAATGGGTGACCTGCAGTGAACAGAGTAAATGTGTTCCTTATAATCTATAATTTATTTTAATAGTATTTTCACAAGAATATTTAAGATTTGAGGGAAATGTCAATACAATTCATATTTAAGGTTATTGTTTAACAATTGGACATGTTTACTCTCTTTTTGTGACAGTTCTTTATGAATTATAAACTGAATGACTGAGAAAAGATGCCCCGGCATGCAACTAACATGGGTATATTTTTAAAAGTAACAAGTACCACTGACCTGTAATCAAAACAGAGTTTTGCACAACAATAAACTAATTTATAAAAGCTGTCAGAGGACAGCGCGCTAAACTATTCCAAGTATTTCAGTTGGTACATATTTGGATAGTGGAAGGGGCATAAATTTGTTAAACTTACAAAACTTTTAAGCGAAGTTTTGGAACAAAAACTGCAACCACAAAGTCTATGTAAAAAGTGGGCTAATTCTGTCAAAATACAAAACAGAGTCATGGGTAATGTTGCCCCTGATGCTACAGTTGATGACAAAGGTTAGTTCCAAGTTTCAAGTGAATAACTTAGGTAGTTTGGAAGTTACAAAACTTTTGAATATAAACTTTAACGAGAAAATCTATCTGAACAAGGGGCATAACTCTGTCAAAATACAAAATAGAGTTATGGGGAATGTTCACCCTGATACTGGAGTTAATGAAAAAGGTATATTCCAAGTTTCAATTGAATAGCTTTTGTAGTATTGAAGTTACAAAACTTTTTAATATAAACTTTAACCAGATAATCTATGTGAAAAAGGGGCATAACTCTGTCAAAATACAGAACAGAGTTATAGGGAATGTTGCTCTTGATACTGGAGTTAATGACAAAAGTTAGTTCCAAGTTTCAAGTGAATAACTTATGTAATTTTGAAGTTATAAAACCTTTGAACATACCCATAAAATCTAAGTGAAAAAGGGGCATAACTCTGTCAAAAACAAAACAGAGTTATGGGGAATGATGCCCCTGACACTGGAGTTGATGAAAAAGGTATATTCCAAGTTTCAAGGGAATAACTTATGTAGTTTTACAGGACTTTTGAATAAAAACTTGAACCAAATTCAGACGCGGACACCGGGGGTAGTAGGAAAGCTCACCTATTCTTCGAATAGTCGAGCTGAAAATGTATATAAACAGATCAAAGCAAGAACTCATTTGTGTCATAGTATACAAGTAATTTCCTAGTTCATAAACTTTCCGAAGTTCTCAAGATTGCGAGGCTGCCATACCTTCAAGTTCCAAGATCTCCATTCGTTCACCGTCCTCACTGCGGCCCACAAACTTCATTCCCTTGGCTTCAAACTTGTCAACGAGCTCTGGATTAATCTGAAATTGGGAATCTATCTTTAGAAACTTTGCTTACAAAACTCCCCCAAAACCTTTAATTTGTTAAAATCAACTCCTGCTCGGTGCAATTTATTACCGGTAAGATTTTGACTCTCTTGCAAACTGATGTAGTCTTCAGCCTTGGGGCTAAGCATTATTTAAGGACTTTTGATTTTATTAAACCGAAAATTACATGTTCACATACCTCATATCTGTGTCTATGCCTTTCCTCTATAAATGGTACATTACCATACAGCTTCCCTGAAATATACAACAACAATTATTAAAATAAATCTTAATTATAATCATCAACCATTTACTTCCATAAATTACAACAAACTTACTATAACTGAACTTTTTTATATACCTTAACAACAAACGACAGTCACCTCCTTCGCAGCAATTCTTTTATATAGATATTTCAGATGTTGAAGGGAAACTGCATAATAACATTACCAGTGTTTACGAAAACATTTTGGACTACGCTGGACAATTTGTCTGACGTATTTCTATGCTACGCAGGACATTTTTCAGCCACGCAGGACATTTATTAAAATACAAGAATATTGCAAAAATAATAACAAAAACCTTCCTTTTCAAACCTATTTAATATTTCAAGGTTCTAATATAACATATAACGCCTGGTCAATGCACATAATCACAAACCAACTGTTTGAATATAGCCATAAACCAACTGTTTGAAAATAGCCACATACACATCCAATTAATAATGTCAGACATTCTTGAGATTTTTTTAGATTGCAAATAAAAAGCAAAATTGTCTGAATATTGATAAACAAATTTTTAATGCAGTCTGACTCATGCCATAATTGCCATTTAAATTTTTGAAACCTGAAATACTTAATAGTGGCACGTAACCTTCAATGTCAAATGTTGTTTTTAATAAAGTATTTTCCAATAAAATATTTGTCATTAGAACCATTATAAAACATAACAGATACAAATATTCAGTTCAATTTTCATACCAAATTCATCGATTTCTTACCTGGTTTAGAATAATACGCGACATTTTCTGACCAGGACGCTGCCATTTTGACAGGGGGACAAATTGTTATGTATAAGATTTAAGTGTAATATGAAATCCGCCATTTTCATTTAAATTACATCATTAATGAGAATTTTATTCCATTTAATATTTAAGAGAATATTGACTTAATTCTAATTTAGGCTACTCCCTCAAATAAGTCGAATCGGTCACAGAATCAAACGGGCTTTACGATTTTCAGTTTGTCTTATGACGTCAATTTCCGTATCAATTGTACAATGAAGCATAGCGGAATATACCGACTAGTTACGATTACATGACAAACAGCACGGTGCGAGATTAGACTTGTCGATCGCCGCTCATGCGCATAAGACATTTAAGATTAAAATTAAAGAGTCATAAAATTCCTGATTATCAGAAAACACGAGAAAATAAAATAAAAAAGGATTATTAAACGTTTGGAATTTATTCTGGAAGGCTTCAAATTACGCCGGACAAATCTGTCCGCCGTAGATTCAAGAAACGGCGGACATTTTGAAAATGTACCGGCAATGTCCGACGTGTCCGACGTATTTCGTAAACACTGACATTACATCTAAGAAATTACAGTTACGATTTAATTGGCCAGAAATCAAGAACTTGAAAATATATATTATGCAAATACAATTGTGAAAGGCAAAAAAATGAAAATCGACCAAACAAAACTACTTGCGCGAGACCATAAAAACCACCGCTTCTTTCAGATGACAAATACCATTTACTCATTTTACCACTACAACTTGATACGTTTACCACTGTTACTTATGAAGACCTATATCACTTACTCATGATACATTTACCACGGTTACTTATGATGACCTATCTCTCTTACTCATGATACATTTACCACTGCTGCTTACGATAACTTATATCACTCACTCATGATACCTTTACCACTGCTGCTTATGATGACCTATATCACTTACTCATGATACATTTACCACTGTTACTTATGATGACCTATCTCTCTTACTCATGATACATTTACCACTGTTACTTATGATGACCTATATCACTTACACATGATACATTTACCACTGCTACTTATGATGACCTATACCACTTACTGATGATACATTTACCACTGCTGCTTATGATGACCTATCTCACTTACTCATTATACATTTACCACTGCTGCTTATGATAACCTATATCACTCACTCATGATACATTTACCACTGCTGCTTATGGAAACCTGTATCACTCATGATACATTTACCAATGCTGCTTATGATGACCTATATCACTTACTCATGATATATTTACTACTGCTACTTATGAAAACCTATATCACTTACTCATGATACATTCACTACTGCTACTTATGAAAACCTATATCACTTACTCATGATACATTTACTACTGCTACTTTTGAAAACCTATATCACTTACTCATGATACATTTACTACTGCTACTTTTGAAAACCTATATCACTTACTCATGATACATTTACCACAGTTACTTATGATGACCTATCTCTCTTACTGATGATACATTTACCACTGCTACTTATGATGACCTATATCACTTACTCATGATACATTTACCACTGTTACTTATGATGACCTATATCACTTACTCATGATACATTTACCAATGCTGCTTATGATGACCTATATAACTTACTCGTGATACATTTACCACTGTTACTTATGATGACCTATATTACTTACTCATGATACATTTACCACTGTTACTTATGAAGACCTATATCACTTACTCATGATACATTTACCACTGTTACTTATGATGACCTATCTCTCTTACTGATGATACATTTACCACTGCTACTTATGATGACCTATATCACTTACTCATGATACATTTACCACTGTTACTTATGATGACCTATATCACTTACTCATGATACATTTACCAATGCTGCTTATGATGACCTATATCACTTACTCATGATACATTTACCACTGCTACTTATGATGACCTATATCACTTACTCATGATACATTTACCACTGTTACTTATGATGACCTATATTACTTACTCATGATACATTTACCACTGCTGCTTATGATGACCTATATCACTTACTCATGATACATTTACCACTGTTACTTATGATGACCTATATCACTTACTCATGATACATTTACCACTGTTACTTATGATGACCTATATTACTTACTCATGATACATTTACCAATGCTGCTTATGATGACCTATATCACTTACTCATGATACATTTACCACTGTTACTTATGATGACCTATATCACCTACTCATGATACATTTACCAATGCTGCTTATGATGACCTATATAACTTACTCGTGATACATTTACCACTGCTACTTATGATGACCTATATCACTTACTCATGATACATTTACCAATGCTGCTTATGATGACCTATATCACTTACTCATGATACATTTACCGCTGCTACTTATGATGACCTATATCACTTACTCATAATACATTTACCAATGCTGCTTATGATGACCTATATAACTTACTCGTGATACATTTACCACTGCTACTTATGAAAACCTATATCACTTACTCATGATACATTTACTACTGCTACTTTTGAAAACCTATATCACTTACTCATGATACATTTACCACTGTTACTTATGATGACCTATATCACTTACTCATGATACATTTACCAATACTGCTTATGATGACCTATATAACTTACTCGTGATACATTTACCACTGTTACTTATGATGACCTATATTACTTACTCATGATACATTTACCACTGTTACTTATGAAGACCTATATCACTTACTCATGATACATTTACCACTGTTACTTATGATGACCTATCTCTCTTACTGATGATACATTTACCACTGCTACTTATGATGACCTATATCACTTACTCATGATACATTTACCACTGTTACTTATGATGACCTATATCACTTACTCATGATACATTTACCACTGTTACTTATGATGACCTATATCACTTACTCATGATACATTTACCACTGTTACTTATGATGACCTATATCACTTACTCATGATACATTTACCACTGCTACTTATGATGACCTATCTCTCTTACTCATGATACATTTACCACTGCTACTTATGATGACCTATATCACTTACTCATGATACATTTACTACTGCTACTTATGATGACCTATATCACTTACTCATGATACATTTACTACTGCTACTTATGATGACCTATATCACTTACTCATGATACATTTACCACTGCTACTTATGATGACCTATATCACTTACTCATGATACATTTACCACTGTTACTTATGATGACCTATATCACTTACTCATGATACATTTACCACTGCTACTTATGATGACCTATATCACTTACACATGATACATTTACCACTGCTACTTATGATGACCTATATCACTTACTCATGATACATTTACCAATGCTGCTTATGATGACCTATATCACTTACTCATGATACATTTACTACTGCTACTTATGATGACCTATATCACTTACTCATGATACATTTACCAATGCTACTTATGATGACCTATATCACTTACTCATGATACATTTACCAATGCTGCTTATGATGACCTATATCACTTACTCATGATACATTTACTACTGCTACTTATGATGACCTATATCACTTACTCATGATACATTTACCAATGCTACTTATGATGACCTATATCACTTACTCATGATACATTTACTACTGCTACTTATGATGACCTATATCACTTACTCATGATACATTTACCACTGCTGCTTATGATGACCTATATCACTTACTCATGATACATTTACCACTGTTACTTATGATGACCTATCTCTCTTACTGATGATACATTTACCACTGCTACTTTATGATGACCTATATCACTTACTCATGATACATTTACCACTGCTACTTATGATGACCTATGTCTCTTACTGATGATACATTTACCACTGCTACTTATGATGACCTATATCACTTACTCATGATACATTTACCACTGCTACTTATGATGACCTATATCACTTACTCATGATACATTTACCAATGCTGCTTATGATGACCTATATAACTTACTTGTGATACATTTACCACTGCTACTTATGATGACCTATATCACTTACTCATGATACATTTACCAATGCTGCTTATGATGACCTATATCACTTACTCATGATACATTTACCAATGCTGCTTATGATGACCTATATCACTTACTCATGATACATTTACCACTGTTACTTATGAAGACCTATATCACTTACTCATGATACATTTACCACTGTTACTTATGATGACCTATCTCTCTTACTGATGATACATTTACCACTGCTACTTATGATGACCTATATCACTTACTCATGATACATTTACCACTGCTACTTATGATGACCTATATCACTTACTCATGATACATTTACCAATGCTGCTTATGATGACCTATATAACTTACTCGTGATACATTTACCACTGCTACTTATGATGACCTATATCACTTACTCATGATACATTTACCAATGCTGCTTATGATGACCTATATCACTTACTCATGATACATTTACCAATGCTGCTGCTGATGACCTATATAACTTACTCATGATACAGTTACCACTGCTACTTATGATGACCTATATCACTTACTCATAATACATTTACCAATGCTGCTGATGATGACCTATATAACTTACTCGTGATACATTTACCACTGCTACTTATGAAAACCTATATCACTTACTCATGATACATTTACTACTGCTACTTTTGAAAACCTATATCACTTACTCATGATACATTTACCACTGTTACTTATGATGACCTATCTCTCTTACTGATGATACATTTACCACTGCTACTTATGATGACCTATATCACTTACTGATGATACATTTACCACTGTTACTTATGATGACCTATCTCTCTTACTGATGATACATTTACCACTGCTACTTATGATGACCTATATCACTTACTCATGATATATTTACTACTGCTACTTATGAAAACCTATATCACTTACTCATGATACATTTACTACTGCTACTTATGAAAACCTATATCACTTACTCATGATACATTTACCACTGCTACTTATGAAAACCTATATCACTTACTCATGATACATTTACCACTGCTACTTATGAAAACCTATATCCCTTACTCATGATACATTTACCACTGTTACTTATGAAAACCTATATCACTTACTCATGATACATTTACCACTGTTACTTATGATGACCTATCTCTCTTACTGATGATACATTTACCACTGTTACTTATGATGACCTATATCACTTACTCATGATACATTTACCACTGCTACTTATGATGACCTATATCACTTACTCATGATACATTTACCACTGTTACTTATGATGACCTATATCACTTACTCATGATACATTTACCACTGCTACTTATGATGACCTATATCACCTACTCATGATACATTTACCACTGCTACTTATGATGACCTATATCACTTACTCATGATACATTTACCACTGCTACGTATGAAAACCTATATCACTTACTCATGATACATTAACTACTACTGCTACGTATGAAAACCTATATTACTTACTCATGATACATTAACTACTACTGCTACGTATGAAAACCTATATCACTTACACATGATACATTAACTACTACTGCTACGTATGAAAACCTATATCACTTACTCGTGATACATTTACTACTGCTACATGTACTTATGAAAACCTATATCACTTACTCATCATACATTTACCGCTGCTACTTATGAAAACCTATATTACTTACTCATGATACATTTACTTCTAATACTTATAATCATGGATATCACTTACTCATGACACATTTACTACTGCTACTTATAATCATGGATATCACTTACTCATGATACATTAACTACTGCTACTTATAATCATGGATATCACTTACTCATGATACATTTACTACTGCCACGTATAATCTTGGATATCACTTACTCATGATACATTTACTACTGCTACTTATAATTATGGATATCACTTACTCATGACACATTTACTACTGCTACTTATAATCATGGATATCACTTACTCATGATACATTTACTACTGCTACTTATAATCATGGATATCACTTACTCATGACACATTTACTACTGCTACTTATAATCATGGATATCACTTACTCATGATACATTAACAACTGCTACTTATAATCATGGATATCACTTACTCATGACACATAAACTACTGCTACTTATAATCATGGATATCACTTACTCATGACACATTAACTACTGCCACGTATAATCATGGATATCACTTACTCATGACACATTTACTACTGCTACTTATAATCATGGATATCACTTACTCATGATACATTAACTACTGCTACTTATAATCATGGATATCACTTACTCATGACACATTTACCACTGCTACTTATAATCATGGATATCACTTACTCATGATACATTTGTCTGTGTTGAAGAGTGTTTTCCGCAGACCTAGTCTCATGGTGCCACCCATGACTCCAGTGTGGTGCTCCGGCATCTCTATCACCTAGGCAACACATTGAAGAATACCAAATAACAACCAGAAAGCACTTGATAACAACTAGACAGAGCGCAGACCTCCCCCAAGGCAGATCCTTTCCCCTTTGTGTTGTGAAACTAATGCAACTTAACGTGGCAATTTCCAGATAATAAAGAATCCTTTACAAATTATTGCATCCAGACTGATTTAGACACCCACAAATTAAATTTGTTCATTGGCTCATTTCCAGCATTTCAAAAAAAATCATGCAAATCTGTTGATAAAAATAAAATGTTTACGTAATGATGATGACAATCCAATCCGATGCTGGCAAAATGTAACCTTGTGGAGTTAACAATTACTATTAACATCACTACCATAATCCCCCTTAATTTGAAATAAAATCAATTTAGCATAACTGTGAAAAGGCTGAAGATTATATTAGTGAATCAGGGCTTGCATTAAGGGAAGTTTAGGAATAATTTACTCCTAGTTTTTGTCACAGGACTTCCAAAATTGCAACCATGGAAGTTTCAGGACTTCCCAAATTGCAGCCATGGAGGTTTCATCAAAAATTAAAGTGGTTCATCTCAATGTATACCTCTAACTGAAAAAATTGGCATATTATAAACACCTGATGAACAAGAGATGACCTTAAACAAACTTTGAATTTTCTACTTTATTATATTTCTGAAATGCTCAGGACTTATGTCACGCAATACTGTCAAAACTTCCAAATATTATGAGCAAAACTTCCAAAATCAGAGGCTAGGAAGTTCAAACTTCCAGATTTTAAAAGTTAATGAAAGCCCTGAGTGAATGTAGCCTGTTGTAACATATTTCTCTAAATGCAGGGTAACTTGCAAGGTCTTCCAGAAAGCAAACTTCAAGTTTTGTACATAATAATTTCCTTAAAACATTTATAGTGGAAGCCGCCTGTATTACTAAGCATCCTTTACAACAAAGTGTCTATGAAGTCACCTACCACAGGGTGTTTAGTGGTTGGGAAGAACTCTGTTGAGTTTGCCTCCTTCATATCCAGGACATTACGAGCGAATTCAATGGCTGCACACTGCAGGCCGAGACATATGCCTGCAAGTAGTCACAATGCACCACAATAAAACATTTGAGGCAAGTCGTAGGAAAATCGGGCTTAGTGCATGTGCGTAAAGTGTTGTCCCCGATCAGCCTGTGCAGTCTGCACAGGCTAATCCGGGACGAAACTTTCCACCCACAGTGGATTTATGTTTCGAAGAGACTTCCTTGAAACAGAAAATACCATAAAAGCGGAAAGTGCCGTCCTGGATTAGCCTGTGCTTACTGAAAAGGCTAATCCGGGATGACACTTTACGCAGATGCATTAAGCCCGGTTTTCCCACGACATGCCTCATTTGTGTACAATTTAAATACTTTTTTTTTTACACATTAGCAGGGGCTTTATAAAGGTTTCTTCCCCTAGTAAAAATTTGTGATAAACTTTGATTCCATATCTCAAAGTTTTTATTTGCTGTACCAAATTCATTGAGATACCTTTTCCCAAAACTTTTGGCTAAGGCCTTATTCCCAACATCTCTCAAAACAATGCAATTTTGCAAAACCACAATTTCTTGACATTTGTGTATCCCCTGATAATTTGTAACATAAATATGACTGACTACAGAAGAGTTAATCTGACCATTATTTTGCTGGTTCCAATGAATAAACACGTTATCAGAGATTGACCTAAGTAATTTTTGACATGCATGTCCAATATCATTATGACAACGCACAGCCTACCTAAGAACGGTACTTTCTTTGTGCGAGCCCAGTTCACGGCCAAAATCTTTCCCTCCACTCCTCGCTGACCGAAACCACCCGGCACGAGGACACCACTATTGAACACAATTGTTTAATGTATCAAGAGTGATGGGCACAGAAAGTAACAATATGAATATTTTACTAATTTACTAATATGTCCATTATAAAACTTGCTTTATCTTCTTTATAGTCACTACAATGACACATTTTCTTAAATGTGAACAATTTTCTGAGCAGGCTTTTACAACATCGCTTTATAGCACCATACAAGTGTTCCCTGTGGCTGATTTTCCCTAAAAGCCAACTCTGTCAGGTTTTTTCCCACTAAATAAACACTACATCAATGTCAATTATTTGAGAGTGAGAAAGTGTTAGCAGACTGGCTATAAATGAAGAGATTTTATTGCTACAGACATTATTGTTCTGACTGATTTTCGCAAATGTACAGTATAAATAGTATAAATGGAATTGCAAGAAGAAAATAACGTCTGCAAGTAAACATACAAGCCACTCGCAAATGTTTGCTAGTTGCAAAAATATTTAAATTCGAGCCCTGGTGGAAACATCTATAAATGCCCATTCTGATACGCCAGACCTACTTAGCGCTGACCAGCTGGTGCCAGGCCTCGTGGTATCGGACAGGGTCCGTAGTCAGGGTCTCCATCTCTAGGTCAGAGGCAGCAATATACTGTTGACATAAATGGTAACATTGTGTATACTTATATACTCAATCACAACAGTTTGTAGCGGGTCTGGTCATGAACGAGCCAGTCGGGTTCTTATATATGAGGCGTGTTGTGGGAAACCTGGGCTTAATGCATGTGCGTAAATTGTCTTCCCAGATTAGCCTGTGTAGTCCTATCCGGGACGACACTTTAGGCACATGCATAAAGCCGGTTTTCTCAAGACACGCCTCATATATATTTATTGCATATTAATATTGATGGTCAGGAACCAGAATATGAAATAATAATCATCATAGATTAGCAAGAAGTAAATTAATAAAAGAAATTTGATTTCATGAAGTAAATTGATAAAAGAAATTTGATTTCATAAGTATAACTCTGACACTGTTTCATTGCTTATGCTCAGATTTTGGAAATGACAACCTCACGGCTTTGAGAATGGAAATAAATGCAATTGTTTTTGTGTGAATTACTGTTATTATTTCAAATGTCCATGGTTTGAAATAAATGCTGTGAAGCAATGTGTACAAATGTAAATATCAAACTCCCATGTTTTTCTCCACAGCAGTTGGTTTACGACAGTAAACAATTAATGGTTATACTTCAAGGAAACAAAATGCTGCATAGAATGCAATACGGAGAAATAACATAACACAAAACAATATTTGCTTTTTCTTCAAACATTTCTATAATTAAATTATTAAGCAAAAATATGTGGAAATCCCAATATCAAATTCCATACTGATTTTTCCAAGACCATAACATACCCTCAGGTTCAGCCTGTGACTGACAGCTAGTGCGGAATGCTGCAGTGCTTTGATGACAGAGGCATAGGCGTCCTCCAGCTTGGTGTACTTTCCTACCAGGGCAATGGTCACTTCACGCAGCAGCCTGTCATATCTACAAATTAAGGTCATAATTTTGAATATGCTTTTAATTTATCTAAAAATAGAAGTCATAATTTGAATATGTGTTTAATTTATTTGTTTTCATGGTTATATTCAGAGTGGCAGCCTGAATGTTTAGTGTTATTTAAAACAATTCATTAACATTAAATTGCACACTAAGCGTAGGAAAATATGCCCGTGCTATATACACAAACAAATCAAATATGGCATACTGGAAGTATGGACTTCCTTTTTAATTTATACTGTTATAATTACAACTTTTTCCATTTTCAGGTAAACGCTGCATTCTGATTGGATAATTAGCCAATGTGACCTATCATTTATACCCCGATAAACTGGCTGCCTATGAAAATTGCCTCGTCATTATACATGACCGTACTACTTTTGCATTCATTATTTGCCAAATGACTTCAATGTTTTGCGCAAACATTTACTATGTTTACTTTTTCACACCCTATTTGCAAAATGACGCAATTAAAGTTGCGCACAGTTTACGATGTTCACTAACGTTCGGAAACTAATTGGCTGATTCATGGGTTGCCATTGTTGCAGACGATGAACTTTTTAACGCATAATTGGGAGGTTTAAATTGTTTTTAACAGAAAGTTCACTCCAAAATGACCCACAATTTGAAAAGTCTGACGAGATATTAGAAAGGCTAACTGTGCAGTTCGACGAAACTGAAACCGAAACGGGGATTCACTGGTAAGCTTGATCAGATTAGCCTGTCTAAAATAACATCCCACTATTTTGGGTTCTTACTTTCAGAAGTGAATAATCCAACGCATGTCCTGCAAACACAACCAAACTAATTATTTTGAAACAAAACTTAGCAAGCTTTCGCATTCACACACCTGTCAGCGAGCTCTCTCCAGTCTGCCATGAAGCGTCTGGGCCTGTTAGCTATGTGAGGGTGGAGGGCGAGCCTGTTGATCATGTACTTGGACACGCCCTGCTCCTCCATCAACAGCGGCACACGGTAGATGGACGACAGGTCGTGAATGCTCAACACCTGAACAGCACAGTGGGATAATCGGTTAAATAGGATATATGGCTATAATGTGTTGTGAATGCTTTACACAAGAACAGTATGAATTGGCCATGTAAGCCAAAATAGCCATTGGCTACTAAAATTTCTAATTGGCTATTAAAATTTCTGAAAATATTTGAAAATACTGCATGCTTTCACTCTCTGAGATGAAAACATTTCTTAATAACAGGTTTTCTTTGCGCAATCCAAATGTTTGGCTACTAATTCAGATTTCTTAGCCAGTGTTTTTTTCACCTTTGGGGGGAAAGGTGGCGGAGACATTCAGATGGGGAATTTTACACCAAAAGGGGATTTTTTTTAAAAACATTATTACATGTTTACATTTTACTTTGTTATAAAACATTAATAAATTGCTTTGCTACAAATAACAACTTAGATAATGCACTAACTTGGTTTCATGAAAAATAGCTAGGATTGTTAATGAAAATTCTTCTATTTTAGTCAATTTTTGTCAGATTTTGGTCAATTTTTTTTATCAATAAAGCTTATATTCTAACTTAAAAGCTTATATTCTTAGGGGAATTTTAAGGTATATAAAGGGGAAAAATATATACTTTTTAAGCAGGGGAATGGGGCCAAATTTGGGCCCCAAAATGGCCCTAAAAAACACTGTTAGCGCTAACTTAGATTGGATGATCGGTAAAAAGGGATAAATGGCCATCAGTTTTGTGAACGCTTAACACCTCAACAACACGAAAGAGATAATTAGTTACATGGGATAAATGGCTATCGCTTTTGTGAATATTCAACACCTGAACAGCATGAATGGGATAATGTCAAATGGGATAAGTGGCCATTGGTTTTGTACCTGACACTTAAAACCTCTATATGCATAATTAAGTGCTTTTTAATTATTTCCTATGTTTTTACTTGATTTTGTTGGTACAAGTGTTCCACACGTTTATTGATACCATAACTGTATTTTCAGTGGAATACTTTCAGTATACTAACTTGTTTCCAGTAAGGAAAACACATTTATTCAAGTGAGATCATGCATAACTCTAAAATACTGCTTCAGCTATCAATAGTGTTAAGGCAACAAAGCAATCACCTGTTGTGGTTCTACATGACAGAATAGGGAGACTTTCTGCCTGACGGCATCATCAATGGGGTTGGTGCACCGACACACAATCAGGTCAGGGGACAGACCTAGACCCCTCAGCTCTCGTACACTGGACTGAGTGGGCTTCGTCTTCTGTTCACCTGTGGCCTTCGGCTAAGGGGAAAGGTAAAGAGAAAAACTTAATATTTACCAATTAAGCTAAACAAGAAACAGTAATTTTACCAGGATGGTTGACTTTCATCAACATTGCAATTCTGATTACATGATCCGTTGAAAGACAGAAGATGCTATCAGCATCCTATGCTCATAAGCTGATGTCACCGTTTGGATATCAAGGGATGGTATTTGCTATATCTTAATCAGTCTTTCCTGCAAACAAAATGTGGCGCGTCATGAGAAAACCGGTCTTTATGCATGTGCGTAATGTGTCGTCCCGGATTAGCCTGCGCAGTCCGCACAGGCTAATCCAGGATGGCACTTTCCGCCTACAGTGGATTTATGTTTAGAAGAGACTTCATTGAAACAGAAAATACCATAAAAGCGGAAAGTGCCGTCCCCGATTAGCCTGTGCGGACTGCACAGGCTAATCCGGGACGACACTTTACGCACATGCATTACGGCCGGTTTTCCCATGATGCGCCTCAAATATTTTCTTCTCAGTAACACACAGGCTTGATTGGATTAAGGGCCTTAAACAATATGTCTTTCAATGTCTATAAAAGTTCAGAACAATCAAGACAAGCACACATGCAAATGACTCGAGTGTCCCTAAATCTCACAGCTGTATTGAAGTAAACAAGATTAAGCTCTTTTATTTAACAAACATGTACATACCCAGTACCTGCTTCATCAATAAACACAAATATAAAACACTATGTTAAGTGGTCTTGATTTCTTCAAATAACAAAGATGTACTGAATAAACACACGCAAGCAAGGCAATAACGATGTTACCTGTGGTACAAGGCTGACGTGCACACAGCAGAAGTTCTCTCTTTTAACCCGGAACTGGAACTGTCGGAAGGCCTCCACAAATGGCATGCCTTCTATATCTCCTATAGTGCCTCCCAACTGAAACAGGAAAGGAACGATATTGTAGCACTTCCACAAGCTTAAATAGCAAAGGGTAACTCTATTAGTACTAACATCAAGATTTATCTGTAAAAAAAAATCCAGTTTGGCAAATTTTACATTGCGAAATTTCGAACCAGGTATTTTTTTCCAATAAGGGTCAGAAAGGCCTAGCTATGTTAGCACTTACAATAGTTTAAAGAGCAAAACTAAGAGTCATTAAAACTTCTGACATTATTTGCTTATTTTTACACTTTAGAAAATTATTTTGAAATGACAGGTATTTGTCTACAATCAAGTGTTGGCTGCTAATTTTTATTTCTAAGATTGAACCTAGCACAAAGGATGCTAGTATTTTATTTTAAATTGTATATATGGAAAACACAAAGTGACCACAAGCAGAGGCTGTTATTAACTTTCACAAATGATTGTGGATAAAAGCTTGAAGAGTTACACCAGTTTTCTAACTGATACAAACGTACACTCTAATATAATACTATAGAACAGTATAGCATTTTCATTTCTTGCATAAACCATGTAAAATGAGCTAGTGGAATAAGATTTTCAACTTTACAGCATGAACTATTCAACTGCTTACTTGACTATTTTATATCATGCTGTAGTCCAAAAATTATATGCAATAAACCAATCATGAAATCATATATAATAGTTATTGGGAGATTGCAAACTAATCTCAATAATGCAGAGGTCTGGAGATGCATTGTCCCCGTCCACTGGCACCGTAGCAACCCTCTCCACCCATTCCTGGATCGCATCAGTGATGTGGGGTACCACTGCAGTATGAATTCAAGCATTCAACTATACATGTCAGAGCCTTTTGACTAAGCAGAGGTGGAATAAAGGCATCATTACCAAGAACAATGTCTTTTAAATCATGCACAAACTTCACACCTGGATCTTTGTTCCTGATATACAAAGACTTAACATATTTCTGTTCTCTAAATAATCGTAAATGCTTAACTAATTCTCCAGTATTGTGACCAGCAGTTTAAATAAAATTAAAAGTACTTGAGAGGAAAAAAATACCATGCTTTGTTCTACAGTTACAAGGCTAATGATGGTTAACACAAACTCGTCTACCTTGAACTGTCTTTCCCAGGTAGTCTCCCCTTCTTTCCTTATTGATCACATGCTGATAGATTTTCCCTGTTGTGATGTTGTTGTCACGGTGAAGGGTGATGTCTAGGAAACGCTCATAGTTACCAAGGTCAAGGTCAACTTCGCCACCATCATTCAAGACAAACACCTCACCTGCAGCAAAAACATGAATATAATAAATATATTAATATTTAAACATTAAGTAATATAAATAGTAAGATAAATAGTAGATTCTCTTGAAAAATACAAAAAATACATATGCTGCATTAGGTACATGCATTCAGTAACCTACAATAAGCAATACCATGGGATTTTTTAATCTTATTCAGTGTTCAGCCGTGGATGCGGCCTTGCGCCACTGGCGCAAAAATAAATGATTTGTCCCCACCAAATTTTCGTAAGCGGGTCCGCGGGCGCACACAATTTACAAGTAAATCATTCGGCGTATTTAGTAAAATTTATATCATTGATCGTGACGTCAATTTATAACCAATTTTTTCATAAGAACACTAATTCATTAACGCTTTATCGGCAGCGCTTGAACAATTCAGATACAGTAGTATCAATCGATAATTGAACATGCGGTCCACATGCTAAGCGTGAAACACGCTTTTCAGCGATAAACTGCTGGACGACAGCCGCATTTCGGCAGAAACATCAAAGACTTTTGAAGTCGAATTACCAACACCGTTGCTATGAGTGTTGCTAACGGCTTACAGTTAGAAGCCCGGCTAATTGATGATGTAACATTGTTACACTTTGTAGTTTTAACAGGTTTCATTATTAACGCCTTGTGTTTATAACCGATTTTATTGTTTGTTCAAATTAAAATTAATAATGCAAGGTTATAAGGTATTTAAGAATGCAGTGTAATATTGATCAACAGAACGTTATGAATTAATTAAGAACACAGTATTATGCATTAATCCTTTTTTGAACAGAAAATAAAAAAACAAACATGAATGAAAACAGCTAGTACGTACTTTTCAAAACAAAAATCTGCTTTGGGAATATTCATGAGGTGAACAACTTTTTTGTCTGTGTCCCTACATTTTTGTAATTTGTCCCCACTTTTTAAAGCCAAGAGGGCCCTAGTCCCAAATAGTCCAAATTCACGGCAGAACACTGAGTGTTAGAGAAAACTATATGCAAATTTTCAGAAATGTTTTTGTTAGAAGATACATTTAGGAAAATATAAAACATTCCATTGCCCCTATTCCAAGTGAATTAATAGCCCCGAATTGAGATATAGGTTTTGAAATTCCAAAAAAATGACATTTTCTTAATTCTGATTAATAAAAACTGTATCTCAGATAAATATGTCTTGTCTTTCACTGAGAGAGTTGTCAAATAAAAGCACAAAAAGCAAACTACAACAACAGAAAAACTATCTTAAGATTTCCATCACCAATTAGTACCGTGCTCATAAGGAGAAAAAGTTCCGGCATCAATGTTGATGTACGGGTCGATCTTGATTGACGTGACTCGGACACCAGAAGACTTCAGTATAGTCCCAAGACTGCTAGCGATCACACCTTTCCCAATCCCGCTTATTACACCTCCTGTCACCAGAATGTACTTCATACTGCTTGAGACAGCTGTGGTACCAAATTTACAAGCCTGTCGTAGTAAGCCAGCCAGTATGGCGGTTATTCACAATCTGAAAATAATTCATACTATTTTTATTTTGATTTTCAAACAATGACAGTATAAGGCTCCAGTGAAACTAGTTCTACTTTTGAATAACCATTTTTACTTTCATTTATGATTCAAAAGACAAAAAGTATCAATTAATGATAACGCAAATTCAAAATATAACAAACAACATAAATTTACAATAAACAAGAGCTGTCAGAGGACAGCGGTCTCGACTATTCGAAGTATTTCAGTTGGTACATATTTTGGATAGTGAAAGGGGCATAAATTTGTTAAAATACAATATTTTTAAGTGAAGCCTTGTACAGTTTATAAATGTTTGGAACAAAAACTTTACCACAAAGTCTATGTAAAATGTGGGCTAACTCTGTCAAAATACAAAACAGAGTTATGGGTAATGTTGACACTGATAATACAGTTGATGACAAAGGTTAGTTCCAAGTTTCAAGTGAATAACTTATGTAGTTTTGAAGTAACAAAACTTTTGAATATAAACTTTAACCAGAAAATCTATGTGAAAAAAGGGGCATAACTCTGTCAAAATACAAAACATAGTTATGGATAATGTTGCCCCTGATACTAGAGTTGATGACAAAGGTTAGTTCCAAGTTTGAAGTGAATAACTTATGTAGTTTTGAAGTTAGAAAACTTTTGAATATAAACTTTAAAAGAAAATCTAAGTGAAAAAGGGGGCATAACTCTGTCAAAATACAAAATAGAGTTATGGGGAATGTTCACCCTGATACTGGAGTTGATGACAAAGGTATATTCCAAGTTTCAAGTGAATAGCTTTTGTAGTATTGAAGTTACAAAACTTTTGACTATTAACTTTATACAGAAAATCTATGTGAAAAAGGGGCATAACTCTGTTAAAATACAAAACATAGTTATGGGTAATGTTGCCCCTGATACTAGAGTTGATGATAAAGGTTAGTTTTAAGTTCCAATGGAATAACTTATGTAGTTTTGAAGTTACAAAACTTGAATATAAACTTTAAACAGAAAATCTATGTGAAAAAGGGACATAACTATATCAAAATACAAAATCGACTTATGGGGAATGTGCACCCTGATACTGGAGTTGATGACATAGGTATATTCCAAGTTTCAAGTGAATAGCTTCTGTAGTATTGAAGTTTAAAAACTTTTGAATATTAACTTTAAACAGAAAATCTTTGTGAAAAAGGGGCATAACTCTGTCAAATACAAAACAGAGTTATGGGGAATGTTGCCTTTGATACTGGAGTTGATGACAAAGGTTAGTTCCAAGTTTCAAGTGAATAACTTATCGAGTTTTGAAGTTACAAAACTTTTGAATATAAACTTAGGCCAAACTTTAACCAGAAAATCTAAGTGAAAAGGGGCATAAATCTGTCAAAATACAAAACAGAGTTATGGGGAATGTTGCCCCTGACACTGGAGTTGATGACAAATGTTAGTTCCAAATTTCAAGTGAATAACTTATGTAGTTTTAAAGTTACAAAACTTTTGAATATAAACTTTAACCAGAAAATCTATGTGAAACGGGGCCATAACTCTGTCAAAACACAAAACAGAGTTATGGGGAATGTTGCTCCTGACACTGGTGTTGATGAGAAAGGTATATTCCAAGTGTCAAGTGAATAACTTATGTAGTTTTGAAGTTACAAGACATTTTAATAAAAACTTGAACCAAATTCAGACGTGGACGCCGGGGGTAGTAGAAAAGCTCACCTATTCTTCGAATAATTGTAATACACATTAGCTACTGACTAAAACTTAAGGATACATATAAACCAATATTGAATATACAACCTTGAGCACATTGTTTACACATGGTTAAAGAAACACGCGAAATTTCATGCCAATCCTAAATAGTTAAATATTTTGTCACCTTCAATTATTGCGGCAAATATTCTTGAAATTAAGAGAAATAGTTGTACAAAATCATATTGTCAACATTAATTACAAAAAGAACTCGTTCTAGTTAAGGAACAAACAAACTCTAACCTGCGGCAATGAATTTGAAAGTGCGGGAAACACTCAATTCCATAGATGAGACGGCAATAGTCCAGCCGATTACTGTGGCCATAAAAAGCGTCTCAATTGGCCATAGTTAGCGTCTGAATTTCCGCATCAGAAAACTAAATTGCACAATGATTTGGAATAAGAATGATATTTTGTATTAAATGTAAGAATTAATTAAATTATAACAATAAGCAATTGGCGCATTAACATTATATATTTATTAACAGCCAGTCACCTAAAAAGCGATTTTTATGTAAAAATGTTCACATCCAGTGACCAATGGCCACAGACAATGGCGATTTCTATAACAATAGACGCATTCAAGTGACATATGCCCACAGGTAATCGGAATTTATATGAGAATAAACACATATCAAGTCACCTACGGCCACAGTAAAGGGCGATTTCTATGGGAATAAAGTGGCTTATGGCCACAGAAAATGGCGAGCTATATTAGAATGTACGCATATGAAGTGACTTATGGCCACAGCAAATGGCGATTTCTATCAGAACATACGTAAATAAAGTGGCCAATTACCAGAGCAAATGGTGATTTCTATGTGATTATACGCATCTCAAATCACCTATGGCCACAGTAAAGGATGATTTCTATGTGAATATACGTATCTCAAGTCACCTATGACTGCAGTAAAGGACGATTTCGATGTAAATATAAGCATATAAAGTGACCTATGGCCACAGTAAATGGCCATTTCTATGACAATATACCACATCCAGTGGCCTTTGGCTACAGTAAATGGCCATTTCTATGTGAATATACGCACATCCGGGGGCCTATGGCCACAGTAATGGCCATTTCTATGATAATATACGCACATCAAGTGGCCTATGGTCACAGTAAATGGCCATGTCTATATAAATATACGCACATCCAGTGACCTCCGGCCACAGTAAATGGCCATTTCTATAATAATATACGCACATCCAGTGGCCTATGGTCACAGTAAATGGCCATTTCTATGTGAATATACTCACATCCAGTGGCCTATGGCCACAGTAAATGGCCATTTCTATGACAATATAAGCACATCCAGTGGCATATAGCCACATTAAATGGCCATTTCTATGTGAATATACGCACATCAAGTGACCTATGGCCACAGACAATGGCGATTTCTTTCAGAATATACGTAAGTTAAGTGGCCCATGACCAGAGCAAATGGCGATCTCAATGTGAATATACGCATCTAGAGTCACCTATGGCCACAGTGAAGGACGATTTCTATGTGAATATACGCATCGCAAGTCACCTATGGCCACAGTAAAGGACGATTTCTATGTGAATATACGCATATAAAGTGACCTTTGCCCACAGTAAAGGACGATTTCTATGTGAATATACTCATCTCAAGTCACCTATGGCCACAGTAAAGGACGATTTCTATGTGAATATACGCATATACAGTGACTTATGGCCACAGTAAATGGGCATTTTTATGATAATGTACGCACATACAGTGACCTATGGCCACAGTAAATGGCCATTTCTATGATAATACATGCACATCCAGTAGCCTATGGTCACAGTAAATGGCCATTTCTATGTGAATATACGAACATCCATTGACCTATGGCCACAGTAAATGGCCATTTCTATAATAATATACGCACATCCAGTGACATTTGGCCACAGTAAATGGCCATTTCTATAATAATATACGCACATCCATTGACCTATGGCCACAGAAAATGGCGATTTCGATCAGAATATTTGTAAATAAAGTGGCACATGACCAGAGCAAATGGCGATTTCTATGTGAATATACGCATCTCAAGTCACCTATGGCCACAGTAAAGGACGATTTCTATGGGAATATACGCATAGAAAGTGACATATGGCCACAGTTAAGGACGATTTGTATGTGAATATACCGGTACGCATCTCAAGTCACCTATGGCCACAGTAAAGGACGATTTGTGTGTTAATATACGCATATAAAGTGACCTATGGCCACAGTCAAGGACGATTTCTATGTGAATATACTATGGATGGCAAAACCATTCGAATATTCGATTGAATGTTCATGATTCGAATACTTAAAGCGCTTTTCGAATATTCGCAAATTTGTATTGCTTTTTAATACAGTAATTTATTGATTGTAAAAAGTACTTTTCTTTCAACCTAATATCAGTATTACACCAGTACATACATAACTCCGTGTTTTCAATAGATTAGTCATGTGTCAGACAAAGATATTGAATACACGGGTCCGTTTCAGCTGTCAGCGTCTAGTAGCCAGTAAAGCACAACACTTATATCGAACATTAAGAAGCTATAACATTTAACAGGTAATTTAACCTGTGAAAAGATTAACAAACAAATAATTACTTAAGTGCGATCACACATTTGGCAGTCATTATAGCAGGGAAATGTTGCTCAAATTCGCCGATAAACATGTGTGATTATCGACTAGTTTCCGACTTGATAAGAAATATGTGCATTGTAGATTATTGCAAATATTCTTAAAACAACACTTTACATGGGACTTAAGTAGTTTATGCAATGCCATTAACACATTAATATGATATTGCAATTTGTTAACTAAGATAGGCAATAATGTGTAATAACAATCTGTACCATTACATATATTTACATGGTGTCGACTAGATCACAAAGCTTAATGTAATACATATGAATATACGCGAATATTCGAATATTCGATTGAATGAAAAAACGAATATTCGAATACCAATTTTGGTATTCGATGACATCCCTAGAATATACGCATCTCAAGTCACATATGGCCATAAATTGTAGTTATTTCCCTTCGATACAAAATGGCGGAATACACATGTGATAGGTTATCATCATTGGAAGAAGCCTTGGGGCATTTAAGGCGCCATGAACTAGAAACAAATACAAGATTTGCTGTATATTCTTCAACCAAGGGTTTCGGAATAACCAGTAAATTATAGTTTTTATTTTGCAATAATAAAGTACTTGATGTACTGGTAACATATATCAAATGTTTCGGACGCTAGCGTTATCCGGACGTTTTCAATTGTACTAAGGAGTACTTTAGTTGAGATTGAATAATATAGTTACTAGTGTATGATCGATTATTAAACGACTATTACATATCGACAATAATAGCCGAATATTCAGAAAACGTGTGTAACTATCAGAAAAGACGAGGGATAACGATCAAGTACGATATAACGCCCCCAAAACACATTATACGAACAGGAATGCATTTAACAAAATTTATTTACAAGAACATAAATTATGTACAAATGATAGATTAATAATAAAATATTCCAATGCTGAATTATAGTAGATGAAGCTGTGTAGAGAAAGGCGTAAAAATATGTTTGTTTCAGGTTACATGACCAAGAAATAGGGTAGGTAGCTAGGTAGGTAGGTAGGTAGGTAGGTAGGTAGGTAGACAGGTAGGTAGGTAGGTAGGTAGCTAGGTAGGTAGGTAGGTAGGTAGGTAGCTAGGTAGGTAGCTAGGTAGGTAGGTAGCTAGGTAGGTAGCTAGGTAGGTAGGTAGGTAGGTAGCTAGGTAGGTAGGTAGCTAGGTAGGTAGCTAGGTAGGTAGCTAGGTAGGTAGCTAGGTAGGTAGCTAGGTAGGTAGCTAGGTAGGTAGGTAGGTAGGTAGGTAGCTAGGTAGGTAGCTAGGTAGGTAGCTAGGTAGGTAGCTAGGTAGGTAGGTAGCTAGGTAGGTAGCTAGGTAGGTAGGTAGGTAGGTAGCTAGGTAGGTAGCTAGGTAGGTAGGTAGGTAGGTAGACAGGTAGGAAGGTAGCGATTTAAAAAAAAAATTATAATATAAAATGCATGTGCGTACAGTGTCGTCCCGGATTAGCCTGTGCAGTCCGCACAGGCTAATCCAGGACGACACTTTCCGCTGTAATTGTATTTTCTGCTTCAAGGAAGTCTCTTCTAAACATAAATCCACTGTAGGCGGAATGTGCCGTCCCGCACAGGCTAATCCGGGACGACACTTTACGCACATGCATTAAGACCGGTTTTCTCACGACGCGCGTCAATTATTAATTTAATGGTTAACTTTAAATTTAAGAGTCTAAAACTGAATAAATATTCAAAATATACCTGTAATATCCGTTAACTTTGTTTGGAAGTACAGAACAGAACAGAACATAATAATTTATTAAAGTCTCACTTTTATACATTCATGGTAAAAATACACATAAAATAATAACACTATTATGTATAAAACCACTCTAAAAGAGTTATGAGAGACTATTTAAGATCAAATACAATCAAATTTAAAACACATACGATTAAAAACCTTTAAAATGTAGTCAGTCCAGGTGCAATAAAGATTGCCGACCGATAATGTGCATATAAAATACATATTTACAACTATTGCATATTTACATCATTACCACATTTAGCGTTAGTTTCTATACATATAATTACGTCTCAATTTTAAGATTTCATGACAAGTTCTGGCACTGTATTTAACAATATTTTCGTCTGACAACAGGAATGAAAGTTTTTCGGTAGCTGAAAATGAGTTGAAATCAGTGTTCATACAGTCTGCCTTTAACATTGATACATTCTTAAATCATCATACAGCGGGCAATTTAGTAAGACATGTTGTTCGTCCTCAATCAGTGTTTTACATTGAAGACAAGTACATTGCTATTGAAAGAAAACAGGTATTTAACCAAAAACATGTTATAATTAAAAAATGAAAATAAAAGACGAAATAAATGAAATGTTCTAGGGTCTGGGCATTTTTAAGGGTAGATCGTGTAACCTGAAACAAACATATTTTTACGCCTAATGGAAAGTTGCAATCCGGACCAACTGTCCAGCCGTCATTGACTGTAGTACTTCGAGTCGTATGCCTGGAAACGAAGTCGATCAAGCGAAGTAGTGACCCGTGCTGTCCAAAGAGCGGATTCATATCAACTTTATTACTGAGGCTACTACTAATTTTCCCGAGCCTCGAAAGTGTCATCAATGACCACCTTTAATATTATAAAATAATAATGATTTGGCAACTGTTTATAGAAAAAGGCACTTAATAAATTTAACAAAGCTTATTTTTTTATAATCTGTATATGTTAGTATATGCTTTTCAGTGAAATATCGATTTTATCGGTGCACAAACATTTTATATTTTCACTGTTGGGGCAGTTAAAATATAAGATTTTATATTTTCATAACATAAAACGGACTATTTTTCCATAAATAACATCAATCTACAAGTAGTGGTTTACGACCCTTGGCAAATAGATATACATGTACAGTACATACAACACATTATAAAATTCGACAGAATCATAATTTAGCGACAACGACTTACAAAATATGGCACTTTTTTCCCACCATACTGACGAGTGACAGTTTGGGAATAATTTATGATGTCATTATTATGACGTCAAAATACACGAACTTGTGACGTTTAAGCTTATCTCGCGCAATTTTATTTATTTATTGTCCAAAAGCATAAAATAAAATTAAAATTTGTTGATTTCGGTGTAAGATCGTATTTTATTTCACTCGTGATCATAGAAAAAATATATTTTCACAAGTGGCTTCACCACTCGTGAAAATATCATTTTCCATGAACACTAGTGGAATAAAATACGATCTTGCACCGAAGTGAACATATATCCTGTACAGCTTTACTAGATCTACTGCATTTTTTTTGGATATACTGTTAAATGTCTCCTTCAAAATTAGTAAAATAATTTATCAAGAAAAAAATGATGCATATTAAATAACAAGAGAGGTCCTGACTGGCATATAAAAAAAACCTATTGTTTTTTTTCGACTGAAATGTGATTTTAATGTTAATATTCATACAAACAGCAAAACATGTGTACCTCGAAGACCGACCTCAAGTGAGGGTGGGACGACAAGAGTATAATGGCATTCCCTTTGTAGTTCTGGGGTCAAAGACAGTTTTTATATAATAATATAATACATGTTGGTCAAACATTTATATGTAAAATCAGAACTATCATCCTTAACACTGTTTAATTTTATTAAGATAAATGAACCTTAAGTTTGCAGATGTTATTGTTGATCTACCATCGATACGCCCTTTAAAGTATGTAACAATGTAAAAATTTCTAAACCTAAACGGATGTAACATTAGATTACAAACAGAAAATTGCTATCTAATCTCATTGTGAACTGACAATTTGTTAATGTGTGTGCTATTTACATTTCTGCCAAATAAAAAAGTAACATTACTGTTATGCTCTTTACCGCCAAATTGCTTAAAATTGCCACTTAAGATATTATAACAATATCAGGTTAAAACAATAATCCATACTTATTATGTTCTATGTGCATAAGTTACGCTATCGAAGATGTAGTGGCCATTACTTGATGCATACAGCTATTTAAAAAATACTCTTCGAATTATATCTCTGTTCAACAGAAACTTGTTTACCTGACAGAAACAGATTGTCTTGTAAGACTGTTTTCGTTGTATTTGTTTTTAGATGAAAGCAGCATTCAAGCGCTATATCGAAATAGTGACGTTCCTTGGCCAAAAATGGTAAAATCAGTTAATCAAAATCATGGTGACATAAAACATACATGTTTAATCCATTGTAAATAATTGATCAGGATAAATAAAGGTGAACACTTACAAACAGTTAACATTCATGCATGACGCTGTATTACGCTAAATACATTCAGATTTAAAACAAAAGAATGCTTATTTTACTTGAACATTGTTGTTTTGTACATTTAAGTTGCTATAACACGAAATGTAATTTTGGAAGCATTGTTTTAATTTCTAGTTCATCTTGTATATGCTTCATCCTTTATAGCAAAGAGAAGTGGCTGCAGCGCCACTGTGAATTTTTAACAAAGAACAATTTCCCAAGATTGAAGGGTTACGGATTCGGCGTTTTTTTCACAAGAGGTATGCCTTCACCATTTTCATGTTTTTTGTACTTCAACTGAAACCTTATTTTTCCTGAAAACACATTACATTTTGACAGAGTTATGGCCCCTTTTCGACTTGGATTCCCTGAAAACACGTTTCCGGACAAGAACTCATGAAAGGCTTGACATATTCAAATAATGTTCGGTACACATGTGTAACATCATCAAATACAGGTCAAAGCTCGTTTTTGGTTACAAACCATTTCATGTTGGCTGAGTTATGACTTTTCTACTTAGTTTTCCTAAAAACTGCTTCCGGAATCTTGAAAGGATGCACATATTTAAATCTTAGGTACTTATGTGTAACATCATACAACACTGGACAAGTTCGCCTTTGGTTAAAAAAAACAAATGTAGAGCGAGTTATGGCCCCTATTGAACTTAAACTTTTCCAAAGACAATGTTTCCCGGATGATAACCTATGAAGGGCTTAACAGAATTAAATCATTTTACTTCGCAGGTGTAACAGCATAAAAAACAGGTCGATTCTGACTTACAAAACACCTTATGTTAACAAAATTATGGCCCCTTTTCGACTTAAAATCCTAAACACACAGACAATATCTGTTGAAAGGCTTCACATAATTATTTTTTTGGATACTTAGGTGTAACATCATAAAATACAGCTAAAGCTAGACTTTGGTTACAAACCACTAAATGTTGACAGAGTTATGGCTCCTATTGAACATAATTGTGTCCAAATACACAGTTAAACATTCACAAATTAAAGCATTCCCTTTGGTCTATTTCTTTCAAATAGATGCCATAGTTTTGTGACAAGGCCATATGGTTGCGGGTTATTCGTCATTCAAGTGACAATGTTAGTTATGATTTTTTTTCTTTTAGGCTCTTCTGATGGTAGAACAAAACGTCAAAGATAGATTTGTGAAGAAATTAGGGTAATTTGATTATGTTTCTAGTGTGCATATTAGTTGGCGTCCACGTTGTGATGTTAAGGAACTTGTGATAGCTTAAATACCCAGATAAAATGAGCATTATTTTTTTAACATTGAAAGAACATTAAATTTGAAACGTTTTGTAACTCAATAACATGGGATGAGCTAACGCTTTTATGTTTGATGTACTTATATTCTTGTTTGGCGATGTATATTGGTTTGAAAATGTAAATCAATATACCACATTCTTGTCAACTCTCTAAGTCGACTGTTTAATCAAATATTCGCTAAATGTAATAAGAAACTTGTGGGCATGCAATCCCGGTAAAGTTCGATATTTAGCCAAATTGACCCAGTAAATGCAGAGTTATGGCCCTTGAATAATCTTTGTTGGCCTTTTTAGCCTTGGCCGCTCTTGAAGTCCAACAGTTTTCATCTAATTTTGCCAACCTTTGTATTTGAAAGATTGCTTTGGACCAAGAAAGGGCACTACAACTTTATAAACATATCGTGTTGCTACAATCTGTGTTATTTTCTTCATTTGAAATCATACACTGAAATATGTATTATTAAATATGCCAGCTGTAGGTTTGTAAATCGTGCTGTAACTGAGCATATTTACAACAGTCTGTGTATTTCTTTTTGGTGTCCAACAAAATATTCTTATTATTATATGTATTTCAGTGATTATTTATTTATTTATTTCAGCCCATTTACAATTCAAGCCCGCATTTATTACGCAAACAGCAGCCTTAAACGGATGTTTTCCACAGATACGCTGTAAGTTCATTGTGGATATATTTGTTTCATACATGGCAACTGTGCATATGTAAATCAAATCAATTTTGTAATTATTAAAGTATCTAAAATAAATAAAATTTGGCATTTCATAACGTTAATAAAAATATACTTTTTATTTTAGTTTATTTTAGTTTGGTGTACATATTATTGGCTACACGTATCTGCTTAACAATGTCAGATTTATGACTAATATTTTTCTTGTTTTTATATTACAGACTAGCTTACGAGTATGTCAGCCTAGTTTTATTTAAAGAAGCCTTAGTTGCTATACTGGAAAATGTGAGTATCCAACTGTGAATAAATACTACGTGTTTGTTTGGTACAGTGCCCTGTAAATACATAACACATCAAAACTGCATTTATGAAAAAAATCATGAAGTTTTGGAACGTTGCACCAGTTTTGAAACTGTTATATAGAATGCCTAAAAACGATTATATTTAAAAATCCTATATTATTTGTTAGTCAACTGAAAACCTATTCGGCTCTGAAGGATATGTAAGTGGTATTAATTTCTAAAAGAATAAGAAAATGTATCAAAGTTGTTTCAACAATAACTGAAGATTGTGAAATGGTTTGTTAAACAATGGGAAGCTTCGTGAATTTTTGTTGTAAAAAGTACTCTTGTTTTAGATTTTATTTAAAGCATACATATATACCAAAACAAATCAAGTTATCATGTGTCTGTATGTTGTTACATAAAAACTGTAATTCTCTGCTCGTAGATTAAGATGTTTATTAAATATTCACTGTTCTAAGTGTGTTTTACGTAGATTAAAATAAAAGAATGCAACACTTGCCTGACCGTTAACACATCACTTCTATCAAATGTTAACATTGTTTGTGTAATTTTACAAGTGAAGTCATGCTCCTGTGAAGAGGCTAATGCTTTGTTGACACATACCGAAGGAAGGAAAACCTTACTGAAAGCACTTGCAGATGGACTGAACACATGTTAGTTTATGTTATGTACTTTATGTATAGGTGATAACTGGATCAGCAGCTAACCTGCTTTTTCACTATATTTTCAGACAACTAAACGTATCATATTCAATTATCCAAGAAGAAAACAAGATATCAAGTTAGTAATCAAATCAGTGAAAATGCATTAATGCTTTATGTGTGTCATTTTTACTTCACAGGCGTGAAGACAAAGCATGAATTACAAGGTGAGAGTCTCCAAAACTGATTTCTTCCAACTTACAGTACTGGTAGACGTGGATCAGTTGTGAATTAATGTGGGACTTATACATGCGCTTAATTATATACATTTCACTGTGGGAGAAAGCACAGTTTCCACTGGTACATAGAGTTAAGAACCAACATTATAGCGTATAATTGTATAAATTTGTCTTATGCTCACTTCCTTAAATGGTGCGCCGTTCAACCTTTAATGGAGCGGCCACAAAAATTGTGAATTTGAGAAATAGTATTTGATGTTTACTGTGAAATATTATATGTTCATACTCCTAGCAGTTTAAAAATACATGTATGGCATTATTTGTGTATATGATAGTTTTAATTATTACAACTATTACTTATTGTAATTGTCTGCTTTATTTAGTTAAATGCAACATCAACATATAGAAGTATATTTTCTATACATTTTAATAATTGATAATATGACAAGTTATTTCTGTAACGGTATACGTTCTTAATTTCATTATTATTATTGTTGAAAATGTGTATGTATTTCTATATTATTATTACATAATACATACTGCACTGTCTGTTTATTCGTAATAGATCAGTCATTTTGTACAACAATATATTGCATTAATACGCCCATGTTTTGGTGTTTGTATATAGGAAAAACATGACACTGCATGATAACCTATTGAATTAATTTGAAGTATATATCAGACAATGATAGACAGATGTGCGTGTGGTTTTAGTAATTTATTTACCGTGAAGCAATAGACTGGGGGAACTAATAGAGTAAGTAAATAGCTATCAACCCTGATACTGTATGCAATATTTTGCTTTACATTATTGTATTCAAAAGTGTTATAAATTATGCTATATTTTTCCTGTGAGCCTAGCTGTTAGTTTGTTCTCATCTAAGTAAAAGGAACAATATATTAACTACGTAACGTGTTGTTATGGCATTGGAAGCCTAAAATACTCTACACATATGCACACTATGCATAAAATAAAAACTAAAGTATGAGTTTTATAAATTATTATGTTGACAGTTACATATGTGTAAGATATGAACTATATTTATGGTCTCTATGACTATCCCTTTGACCTACTACAACGACTATCTGTTTTTGTTAATTATTCATTTCCGTTCATAAATAAGATTCACTGTGTGGCATAAATAACCTCTTCAATAACATTTTTGTTGTTTATTAGGTATTAAGCTCACCTGAGCCAAATTGCTCAAGGGTGAGATATAGTGGTCATCACTGTCGGGCGTCCATTGTTCGTCGTCCGTCGTCATTAAAATTACTTTTAACAACTTGAACAATAATCGTCTAGGCATTTATCCATGAAGCTGAAAGCTGTTTCCCATCCACATGTCTGAACATTGAATTTGTATGTTACAAATTGACAGATATTATATAGGCATATTGGCCCGCTCATATGAGTACAAGTCATTAGACACGATATATGTTTTTGTTTAAAACACATTCTATTTTCTTTTGCTTTGGGTACGCTATTATGACAGAGTATGCAACACATTTTAACCAGACAGACATAGCTATTTTGATATTTTTTGCAGCAATGATGTTTATTGACAATAAATGATGTTAATAATAATAAATAATTGATTTAATACCAACAACTGGCTTTTAAGGAGCGTGTAGTTTGGCTCATATATCGGAATGTTTATTTCAGTACAGACCCAAATCTTAAGATGTTTTTTTTCCCCAAGAATTATTATTTTGCACAAGATATGTATGGAGTCAGTTCTATTGATGTTTGAACTATTACTGTACTTAATTATGTTTTGACATACATGTATGTTATTATTGATATGTATATATTTTGAATATATCAATGATCAATTCTTTGGTACAAAAAATGCATACTAGTCAACGGATTTTGAACTAAAATTAGAATCCGATGCAGTTCTCTTGGATTAAAACCTGAATAATCAAGGCTTTCCTTCTTTTCATTTTAGCCCAACATGTATGATAGAGTCTGCTAAGTGAACATTAACTTGTTTAAGAACCCCTGCCTGTATAAATCGTACTTCCTGTGCACAATAAATAGGCCACTGGATGTGCGTTTATTATCATAGAAATGGCCATTTATTGTGGCCATAGGCCACTGGATGAGCGTATATTCACATACAAAAGGCCATTTACTGTGGCCATAGGTCACTAGATGAGCGTATATTCACATAGAAAAGGCCATTTACTGTGCCCATAGGCCACTGGATGTGCGTATATTCACATAGAAAAGGCCATTTACTGCGGCTATAGGCCACTGGATGTGCCTATATTCACATACAAAAGGCCATTTAGTGTGGCCATAGGCCACTGGATGTTCGTATATTATCATAGAAATGGCCATAATCCACTGGATGTGCGTATATTATCAGAGAAACGGCCATTTACTGTGGCCATAAGCGACTGGATGCGCATATATTCACATAGAAATGGCCATTTACTGTGGCCTTAGGCCACTGGATGTGCGTATATTCACATAGAAAAGGTCATTTACTGTGGCCATAGGCCATTAGATGAGCATATATTATCAAAGAAATGGCCATTTACTGTGGCCTTAGGCCACTGGATGTGCGTATATTATCATAGAAATGGCTATTTACTGTGGCCATAGGCCACTGGATGTGCGTATATTATCATAGAAATGGCCATTTACTGTGGCCAAAGGCCACTAGAGGTGCGTATATTATCATATAAATGACCATTTACTGTGGCCATAGGCCACTGGATGTGCATGTATTATCTTAGAAATGGCCATTTACTGTGCCCAGAGGCCACTGGATGTGCGTATATTATCATAGAAATGGCCATTTACTGTGGCCATAGGCCACTAGATGAGCGTATATTCACATAGAAAAGGCCATTTACTGTGGCCATAGGCCACTGTATGTCCGTATAATCACATAGAAAAGGCCATTTACTGTGGCCATAGGCCACTGGATGTGCGAATATTCAAATAGAAAAGGCCATATACTGTGGCCATAGGCCACTGGATGTGCGTATATTATCATAGAAATGGCCATTTTCTGTGGCCATAGGCCACTGGATGTGCGTATATTCACATAGAAATGGCAATTTACTGTGGCCATAAGTCACTTGATGTGCGTAAATTATCATAGAAATGGCCATTTACTGTGGCCATAGGCCTCTGTATGTGCTTATATTATCATAGAAATGGCCATTTACTGTTGCCATAGGCCACTGGATGTGCTTATATTATCATAGAAATGGCCATTTACTGTGGCCATAGGCCACTGGATGTGCGTATATTATCATAGAAATGGCCATTTTCTGTGGCCATAGGCCACTGGATGTGCGTATATTATCATAGAAATGGCCATTTACTGTGGCCATAGGCCACTGGATGTGCGTATATTCACATAGAAATGGCCCCTTACTGTGGCCATAGGCCACTGGATGTGCGTATATTCACATAGAAAAGGCCATTTACTGTGGCCATAGGCCAGTGGATGTGTGTATATTCACATAGAAAAGGCCATTTACTGTAGCCATAGGCCACTGGATGTGCGTATATTCACATAGAAAAAAACATTTACTGTGGCCACAGGCCACTGGATGTGCGTATATTCATATAGATAAAAACATTTACTGTGGCCACAGGCCACTGGATGTGTGTATAATCATATAGAAAAGGCCATTTACTGTGGCCATAGGCCACTGGATGTGTGTATATTATCATAGAAATGGACATTTATTGTGGCCATAGGCCACTGGATGTGCTTATATTAAAATAGCAATGTCAATTGATTGTGGCCATATGTCACTTAATTTAAGTATATTATCATAGAAATTGACCTTTAGTGTGGCCATAGGCCACTGGATGTGCGTATATTATCATAGAAATGATCATTTACTGCGGCCATAGTCCACCGGATGTGCGTATATTCACATAGAAATGGTAATTTACTGTGGCCACAGGGCACTTAATTTACTTATATTATTATAGAAATCGCCCTTTTCTGTAGCCATAGGTTACTTGATATGCCTCTTTTTTCATAAAAATCGCCATAGGTCGCCTGATATGCAAATACTCCCATAAAACTAGCAATCTACTCTAGTTATACATATTTGAAGCATTTATTCATTTATGTGTTTATTTGAAAATAAATAATGCCAATGTGTCAACTACTATTACTGGATTGATATTAATTCGTAGATTTAATATAAATTATAGTCCTTATTCCAGATCAAAGTTATTTTATAATTTAGTAGTATTAAGCCTAAAATCAAGCAATTGAACGATGGAATAAAAGTCGCTTATGGCCACAGTGACTAATTCGACAATGGAAAAGAGTCGTTCCCTGGAATGCATAACGACTCGCCCCCTTAACGGTTCGCCCCTTAACGACTCGCCCCTTGTTTATAACGACTCGCCCCTAATTTCATAACGATTCGCCCCCTCACTTTTATTAGAGTCAAAGTATGTAAATAATTTCAAAGGACACCAAATTTATATTTTTAACAATATATTTGAACCCAGCCCCTTGTTTAATAACGACTCGCCCCTTGTTTAATAACGACTCACCCACCCCATGACTGGGTTTTTTGAAAAATGAATTGTGATCGAGAGTAATGTATGACCTTTCACGTGAAAGCATTTTAATTGAAATTAATAATGTTTTTCACACTATTGTTAACTTTAACGAGTTCAATCGTTTGCGGTCCTTTTAACGTGAAGGTGTTACCAATTAGCATGCAATGTTGCAAAAGCTTTGAATTTTAGCTATGAAAAACATTCTTTATCGGTACTTTAATTATGCTATACATATGTATATATATACCAGCATAAATGGTTAACTATCATTAACTTGTATCATCGTGCAACGTAAAATCATGCCTGCCCCTGCGTGTTTATTTTGTCTAAGACGCGTGTATCAGAACTCCCGAGCAGTGACATGTGATAACTGCTCAAGATGGCATCACATTAAGTGTGGAAACACAGGTACAATAAATGAAAAGATTGTGTTGTTTTCTATGTATTAAAATCAATGTTTCGTAAAATTTCGTAAAATTTATGCTGCATCAATTATTTAATAATATTTGCATGTTCCTTTAATGATAGTTGAAACAACTACCTACGACATCTCATAGTGTAACACTAACGTGGTTTTATACTTTGAACTCAATGATTCTGAGCACAAAGCATGCATATTATATGTTATGTATAGTTATGTATAGTTTCCCCTAAATAATTTCTATCTTATTGCAAAATACATTTTATATGAAAGTACAATAACATTATTTATTTTAAAGGTCGACGAAGAGTACCTACAACGAACCTTAGGTGAGGAGTTCTGTAGGGAGACGGTATCGGTGAAGGAGAGACGACACGTCGTTTTTGCTACTAACGACCAGCTCACCCTCCTTTCCCGTGCAAAGACGTGGTACTTGGACGGGACGTTCAAAGTAGTCCGGGCGCCGTTTACGCAGCTGCTATCTCTGCATGCTTTCATCCGCTCCGGAGACTGCATGAAGCAAGTGCCTCTGTGTTTCGTCCTGATGTCAGGGAAAAAGCGCCGAGATTACAAGAAAGTAACTTAAGCATGTTTACAAATACTTTTTATGAAATGACATTTATAAAGCTCTTTAATTAAAAATATATATATAAATAGTAAGTATTGCATTGAAATATAAATAGTAAGTATAAGTTACAGATGAATCGATGGGGGCATACTTTATTTACATATAATGTGATTTATTATATTTTTTCAACTTTTGTTTTCTGTAGGTGTTCTCTGCTATTCTGCGCCACCTTCCATCGACGGAGGTCAAGACTTTCGTGGTAGACTACGAGGCCGGTCTGTGGCAGGCTTTGCGGGATGTTTTTCCCGAACCGGAGATAAAGGGTTGCGCGTTTCACTTCGGACAGGCGCTATATCGGAAGGTGCAAGAGTTGGGTTTACAGGTAATTGAAATTAAATCATTAAAAAATCATTTATAATAATCAAAAGGAAAGGCATTTATTACAAAATGATACGAAATTATCTACATGATAGAGGTATTTGAAAGGCATTCATAAAAAATATTGGTCTGATCTATAACAATAATTTTTCTGAATGTATTATTATACAGAGGTGGAATAAATGTATTAAAGCACATTCATAAACAACACATATTTTTATTTCCAGACTGCATACAATTCACGTGGTGATGTGTACGCTCTCCTGCGCAAGACGTTTGCGCTGCCACTCCTTCCCGCAGAAGACATCCGACCAGCTTTTGACCAACTGAGGACGAAATCAAATACGGATGAGACTGACCGATACTTCGACTACTTGGCCCGTACTTGGATGCAGAACGATCTCTGGCCCATTGAAAGCTGGTCGGTGTACGGCCGGTCAATAAGAACCAACAACGACTGTGAAGGCTGGCACAATAGACTAAACAGACGGGCCAAGAAGGGAAACATACCGTTCTACCTGATGATTGTACTTCTGTATGAAGAGGCAAAAGAAGTGAACGCCCAGTGCCGTCTGGTTAAAGAAAAAAAGCTAAGACGCCACCAGACCAAGCAAACGAAAAAAATTCAGGGAAGGCTCTGGAACCTTTGGGGTCAGTACAATGACCGAAATATAACCACAAGTCAGCTTCTGGACAAGTGTGCAAGGCTTTACGGACCCACGTAAAAATGTAAATAAAAAGAACAATAGACTGTATAAATCTGTAGCGTTATCTGTATGTATATGTTTTTACATTAATTACATATTTGAACACTAATAAAATTGAGGGGGCGAATCGTTATGAAATTAGGGGCGAGTCGTTATAAATAAGGGGCGAGTCGTTAAGGGGCGAACCGTTAAGGGGGCGAGTCGTTACAGTACCGTTCCCTGAAAGTGCGACCAGAAAATGTAGTGTTCGTACTCAAGTTGTTTTGAACCGCTGATATTTAATTCAATACAAATGGAAGCTCCAAACAAATTTGAAATAATCAACTTAAATATCAGACAAATATGATAATATTAATTGCTTTTTTAATGCTAAAAATACTTACACATAAAGATATTACAACTTTTAATACACTGCGATACATTATCGAGAGCGTATCGAGGAACAGGAAATGCTCTTCAACAAAAATAAAAAATTCGCGGGAAAGTGGAATTTGACGGACGATGGGTTCACGCAGCTTATCCCAAGAATATGATTTCCCCGAAGAAGATGATTCCCCGATCAGGACATACAGGCCAATTACAAAACGCATCAAAGAAGATAACACACAAACAAACTTGCCTGCTGTTGTCAGAAAACCCGACTCTTTATTTTCTGGGACAACAATTCAACATGAAAACATAGGAGGGCATGATCATGAAGTGTGCATATCATCCATGCCATCAAAAGATGCAGTTTCTGATTCTGGTGATAACATGAAAAGCAGCAGTCCTGTACCTTCATTTCAAAGAACAGTTGCTTTTATGCATAGTAATAGATTGGTAGAATTATGCGA
Source organism: Congeria kusceri (assembly GCA_027627225.1). Classification (NCBI taxonomy): domain Eukaryota; kingdom Metazoa; phylum Mollusca; class Bivalvia; order Myida; family Dreissenidae; genus Congeria; species Congeria kusceri. The sequence continues at coordinate 44,932,465 of CM051024.1, forward strand.
TCAAATGTTGAAAATACCTCAACGTGTAAGTTTGTGCATATCATGGAAGTACCAGTTCTCGAACCTCTAAGGATGTACCCTGGCCTGTAGACTTTGTTGCAAAAGCATTCTTGAAAACAGCATTAAAGATCACTATTTCAATCTTTGGTGCACATTTTTATGCATTATAGTGACAAAGATTCTGTATGTTTTAGAAAATGTACACTATATTATGTCGCCACCCTGCTATTTCAATTGTCATGGCGGCCTACAAATAACTGACCTATTCTCGAACCCACAGCCATCAATAACAAACACATGGTGTATCACATGATCATCGCGTGTCATTCCGATGCAGCCGATAGGGGAACTTAAAGGAGTTTTTCTTTCAGAAAAAATACTTTTAATTTAAGAAATATGTACATTTATTTGAAATGCATAAAAGTAATAGCGTTTTTAATAAAATGGTTTAACAAAACAAAATTATAATAGTAAATACATGTTTTTGATTCATATTTCCGATAATTGTGCGACGATTGTACAGCTTGTTTACTGTAGCACCGGTACACATAATCGGATGACGTCATACACACTTTACTTACATGTAAATAGCGCACGAACGAAAGGTTAGAAAATAGGTGAGGTTCGAGAATAGGTACCTACATGATAAATTAATATCTTTATTGTTTATGCACAACTGTTGCCTAAAATAACGGGTCTCGCCTTAGGCGTAAAAAAAAAATATGTTTGTTTCAGGTAACCCGACCTACCCTAAAAAATGCCCAGACCCTAGCATATTTTATTGGGTTTGTCAGATTGATTTTGTTTTATTTACCTTTTTCAATAATTAAATGTGTTTTGGATAAATAAGTCTTTTGTTTTGATAGTATCCACTTATAAACAATATTTAAGGATATTACTGATATGTTTTGAATATTGATTCAGTTTAAGAATCTTCAAGTTTACCATTTACCAAAAAAAAAAAAAATCCCGACCTACCTACCCTATTTTTGGGGGGCATGTTACCTGAAACAAACATATTTTTAGAGACGGCCCTCAAAATGACTTGTCCAGTTTATGACAAATTATACTGTTGGCAGTACAGTTATTCATGAAAAGCATGGAACTTGTGAAAATCACCACACTAGCAAATAAACAAAGCAAGTGTTTATAAACAGTTTACTTGGAGGATCAGTGTTTTTATTCTAAATGGTATTCACAAATCAAATTGTTTTCTGATGCTGGCTATAATACAAGCTCACACAATAATACAATTTTACCAGACATTTAAATGTCTGTTTTAATTGTTTAATATAAATTTGACAATTTTCACCTTAAATGAGGATTTAATGCATAAGCGTTCAAAGGGAAATATCAAGGATTTAAAATTTTTAAATGGTTTTGCTGCCATGGATAAATTGGATATTTAATTTCGGGGTGACATACTTTGTCTGGATTATTTAGAGGATTTAATTATATTTGTAGAAATACATGTTTCATGCATAAGGTAATTATGTGTGCATATTAAAAAAAATACTTACTGTAAATTAAGTTTTGATTAAATTAGTGTAATATTACGCAATATCAACATTGAACAAACGCAGACAAAAAAGTGCAATAAAACATCAACAGACATGGCAAAATCAGTTGCAAATGGTTACCAGATTTTAACCCTCAAATTTTGCTTCTAAAATCGGGTCCGCGTTATACACGGTAGTACCAGAACTGTTTTTATCGATGTCTCTAACGCTGATTCTCGATCTATTTGCAACCTGATATTGTGCATAAAGAAGAAATAAAGTTTCGTCAATTTTTTATTGAAATACCAATCCAGTCTGAGGGGAAAATGTTTCTTATTTCTTATTTATAAATGGGTCATTTTAGGGGAAAAATGGAGGTTTGTTTGCAAGGGGAAACTGCCGTTATTCTGCAGTAAAAATAGGCAATAAAAAAATCACTGCTGTGGGTCTGTACTAAAGTGTTTTATCTAGACCTAATCAGAGCGGCACCGTGCCACGCCCCTTTATTGATCCGCCACCCTGCACTTTTCAAAGGCAATTAGCGCCTGGTGCCCTCTTATCTATCGACTGTATTGCCCTTAATGAGGGCCTTAGTGATGGCATGTTATGGTATAGTAATCAGTGACCAACTGATAAGATCAGCAGTAGGGGCAATCAGCTTACGAGTTAGTGTAAAGATAGGCCTACAATAAAAACATGCTGATTTTGTTATAAAAAATTTGCATAAATCGTCTGCTTAACACAGCCTTGTTTTCAGATGCAATTTCTAACATGTTTTTGTTTCTTCAATATTTATGATCAACATGATAACAAAGGGCAGAAAGCATATAACTGTAGACTCAGTGTGGTCTTTAATGACAAATTATGAAAAAAATACATGTGTATACAATATTTCTTCCAATCATAAAAAAAAATTCCTGAAAAAAACGAATTGCCGAACTAGCTAGTATTTCGAACAACATATTAGGATACTGTATTAAATCCGAATTGCAGAGTTCGTTTTCTAAATTTTTTATCTTGACTTAAGCTTTTCATCATTAATCTAAATATTAGCAGCAACGTCATCATCAACAACATATAAACCATAAGTAAAAATACAAATATTTCCTACAATAAAAAATAGTATTAGTCAAATGACAGTACTGTTGTCAAGAAGTTTTCATTTAGGATTGCCCAATTTGCACATATTCTTATGAATAATAAATACATTGTCTGATCTTTGCAATACTATAACTTGACAATAATACGAAGCAATAATAATGAAAATTGAAAATTTGTGAATTATTTGACCTGAAAAAACAACATCAAACAGGTAAAATAAATCAGTCGGTGATTTAAAATGTATTCGTGGATTGAAATATAACTTCAGGAAAAAAAACCTATTATAACCTAATGTGCCCTTTATAGCAGTGACTGTGTCACCACGCACAAAATGCCCTTGGCAGATTTTCACCAAACTTCACAGGAATGATCATTGGGTGACCGTCTTTCAAAGTTGTTCAAATCGTTTCGGTCCGCTGCATATGAAGGTGACCAGACAGTGTTTTTTTTAGGGCAAATTTGGGGCCAAATTCCCCTGCTAAAAAAGTATATTTTCCCAATATATACCTTAAAATTCCCCTCAGAATGTAAGGTTCATTTTGAAAAAAAAAGCCCAAAATTGGAAAAAAATTGACACAAAGATACAGGAATTTTTGTAAACAAACGGCTATTTTTCATCAAAACAAGTTGGTGCATAATCTGAAGTTATCATTTGTAGCAAAACAATTGATGTATGGTTTATAACAAAGAAGAATATGAACATTAAATAACACTTTTCTAAAAACAAAATTCCCCTTGTGCCGTAAATTTCCCCGTCTGAAGGGCCCCGCCACCTTTCCCCCAAAGGTGAAAAAAAACGCTGCTAGAGCTAAAAATAGATTTTAAAAGTTTAACCTTGAAAAATCTCTGAAACCGCAGGGCCCACAGGTTTCATATTTGGTATGTAACATCCTATAGTGGCGCTCTACAAAGATTATTTAAATTATGCCCCTGGGGTTAGAACTGGCCATGCCCCGGGGGGGTCACATGGTTTATTAGCTCACCTGAGCACAACATGCTCGTGGTGAGCTTTTAGGGTCACCTTTTGTCCGTCGTGCGTCAACATTTTCATTCAAAGAACATCTCCTCCTAAACCGCTGGACAGATTATCACCAAACTTCACAGGTATGATCCTTGGGTGACCCTCTTTCAAAATTGTTCAAATCGTTCTGGTCTGCTGCATATGTAGGTCACAAGAGCTAAAAATAGATTTAAAAACTGAAAACTTGAACAATCTTCTTCTCTTAAACCACAAGGCTTGGAGCTTTCATATTTGATATGTGACATGCTCTAGTGGTCCTCTACAAAGATTGTTCAAACTATGCCCCTGGGGTCAAAACTGGCCACGCCCCGGGGGTCACATGGTTTATATAGACTTGTATAGCAAAATGACTTTAAAAATCTTCTTCTCCGAAACCGCAAGGCCTCGAGGTTTCATATTTGGTATGTAACATTGTATAGTGGTCCTCTACAAAGATTAAATAATGCCCCTGGGGTCAAAACTGGCCACACCCCGGGGTCACATGGTTTATATAGATTTCAATAGCAAAATGACTTTAAAAATCTTCTCCTCTGAAACTGCAAGGCCCAGAGGTTTCATATTTGGGATGTAACATTGTTTAGTGGTCCTCTACAAAGATTGTTCAAATGATGCCCCTGGGGTCAAAGCTGGCCACACCCCGGAGTCACATGGTTTATATAGAGGTTTCATATTTGGGATGTAACATTGTTTAGTGGTCCTCTACAAAGATTGTTCAAGTGATGCCCCATAGGTAAAAAATTACCACACCCCAGGGGTCACATGGTTTATATAGACTTAAATAGCAAAATGACTTTAAATTTCTTCTCTGAAATCGCAAGGCCCACAGCTTTTCTGTATTTAGTACATTACATTGCATAGTGGTCCTCTCCAAAGATTGTTCAAATTATGCCCCGGGGTCAAATCTGGTTACAACCGGAGGGGTCACATGGTTTATATAGACTTAAATAGCACAATGACTTTAAAAATCTTTACCTGCAACGGCAAGGCCCAGAGGTTTGTTCAAGATTGTTCAAATAATGCCCCTGGGATAAAAATAAGCCACGCCTCGGGGATGTAAATTCCAATTGGGTTACAAGGTCTCAGGATAGTGTCCTAAGGTCCTCAGGGCCCTCTTGTTTTATTTATCGTTCAAAAGCATGAAATAAAAAAAAATTGTTAAGGACCATATTTAGAGACAATACAGGCCATGAATCGTGAACAAATATTGAATCAACATATACTTCCCACATGGTCAACGATATTGTCCACAAACATGGTCAGAGATTTTTTTAGGACCAATCCCCTCCTGAAAAGTTTATATTGTTCCCCTATTTTACACTCAAAATTCCCCTTAGAAAATATGTTAAGAAAGAGGAAGTTATTGAAGAAACCCAGCTGGATCCATTTAAATATAAGAAGTGTATGATATAACAATGTATGTATGTTTATATTACATAGTATAATATATAACAATGGTTGTATAAAATTCCGGACAATTTCCCTTTTACTGTTTAATTCCCCTCATGAAGGGCCCCGCCACCATTCCCCCAACAGTGGAGAAAAACACTGGTATTGTCCCAAAATATGGTTTGCAAAGTCTGGTCCATTTTGTCCCATTGTCCGTATTGTCTGTAATTCGTTGCCACTGACACAGTCATGTATGCTATGTAACACATTGTCATATCAGCCATCAAGATTTACCTCTGCTTCCATCATGCATTAAACTTGTATCTTATTCTTTAATTTCCTTGGGGAAATAGAAATTGTTGCTTATTTTATTATATGAATTCATGTACATTAGTTATTTTGTTATGTTATTGCTATTATGCATGTACATTGCTTATTGTATCATGTTATTGCATGTACCGTATTTATTCTATGTTTTCAGACACACTAAGTTTTCTGACACCCACAAAATCTGTCGAAATAATAATTTTGTGCGCCTCTATATTTTCAGACACTTTCAGAAAAGAAATTCAAATGTGATTATATGTCTTTGGACGGATAATTTATGTCAGCTATATTTTGAATCTATAAATGGCAGTTAACACCAATTCTACGTAAACCTTTCATAGGGAGCAACAGGTTTTATCACAGACATCTCTCCTATTGTTTGCCAACTTCATCTTGCGAAAAATTTGCAGCACCATTCTGCATGTCAATTAAGTTAGGTACAATATTATGGCTTCAATAAAAAACCTCGTGTAAAAAATTAACACCTCCGGCTATAAACGAAGTCCATATCTGCGGACAACTATACAAACAAGTGCGTAGCTTATTAGCGATTTTTACGACTTGAAATTTGTCAGAATCTTTGTTTTCGGACAGATTTCGATCAATTATTGTTTTCTGAATCTAAGTATTCAGACGCTAAATTTTATTATTATTTTTAAGCGTCTGTAAACATAGAATAAATATGGTACATAATATATTGTGACGCGTCGTGAGAAAACCGGTCTTAATGCATGTGCGTAAAGTGTCGTCCCGGATTAGCCTGTGCAGTCCGCACAGGCTAATCCGGAACGGCACTTTCCGCTTTTATGGTATTTTCTGTTTCAAGGAAGTCTCTTCTAACCATAAATCCACTTTAGGCGGAAAGTGCCATCCTGGATCAGCCTGTGCGGACTGCACTGGCTGATCCGGGACTACACTTTACGCACATGCATTAAGACCGGTTTTCTCACGGCGCGCCACATGTCTTTTTTCAGGCTAGTATGATTTCAAGCTTGATTGAGGCCTACAGATTAACGAGACATCTAAGGTAGGTTGGTCTAGAATTCATTTAAAGCATGCATGTGAAATATGCGTGTAGAAATGAAAGGGTATTTGTATAAACTGCAAAAGCTTTAAACATGTCACTGTTAACTTATTCAAATACTGGGGCCTCTTATTGTCAGTGTTACATTGTATTACAGTAAGCATATGAGGCGTGTCGTGGGAAAGCGGGGCTAAATGCATGTGAATAAAGTGTCGTCACGTATCAGCCTGTGCCGTCTGCACTTTTTAATCCAGGACGGCACTTTCCGCCTACAGAGGGTTTATGTTTAGACGAGACTTCCTTGAAACAGAAAATACCATAAAAGCGGAAAGTGTCGTCCCAGATCAGCCTGTGCGGGGCGCCTTTACGCAGATGCATAAAGTCTGGTTTTCCCACGATATGCCTTGTATGTTTTACACTGATATCACAGGATAGTGCAGCCAAGTGCAGCCAGTTTTCAAGACCTCTGCATATTCCACCTGGAAGATTACCTGGAGTTCCTAGAGAAAATCAGTCAACAAGAAGACATAGAAAAATATGACGAAGAAGCTCAGCATTTTGGTTTAAGTATGTTGATAATTGGGAAATTGACAGCAAACAGGGGTTTCGCTGTCAATCGCCACAGTTTTGCCAAATGCGACAAAATTGCGAAAGTGGCGACATATTTTTCAAAAGTGGCGAATTTTATTGGTGACAACATAATTTTAGACAGTGCTAAATCTGGATGTGAAATCTCAATTGCAAAAAAACTGGGACAGATTAAGTTACCACAGAGACTCCAAACATGACCCTAGGACATTGTTTGTTATCAGATCATTTAGTAGCCTTTTGTTGCAGACCAGCCTGTAATGGTGTGAAAAGCTTATCTCTGACATCACAGCATCAGTTTTCCTCTTGGTTAGGCACAGTCCCACTCAGTTGAAATCCACATCAGCACTATTGATTTGTAATCTTCTGACTAGTTATTATTGTGCAATGATTGTTTCTGCAATAGGCGAAATTTCAGTTCAAAATAACAACACAGGTGGCAAAAAAGAGCAACTTGGGACATGTGGTAAACATTCATTCCAAAACTTGGCTGACCTAAATATACTCCCAGTAGCCTAGAACAAAGGAAAACCTTCTGTGTCTGGATATCTGAACATTAACTAACTGTTTGTCCACAGTCGTGATAAATTTTAACATGAATTATGGACAGACAGTTGTTATATCAACAAATAAAGATATTAATTTGAAGAAGGATTTACCAATCTGCAAGTAAAGTGTTATTTTGATATTGTCATATATTTTGCGACCCTACAAAACGATCAACATTACTAAATCTGTTTTTATACAAAGTGTTGTAAAATCTTAATTTCCTACAGTTAACGATTATACTGCTAAGTTTTAATTGTAATAATGTAGTATCAATGCTATTTAATAGTGACAGTAATAGAAATAGATTCTGAAGCATGTCAATATATGATGGACAAAATTGGCTCAAACTTTTCTGGAGCCCGCGAAACCCCTGGCAAAAGAGCGTTGTCTAATTCAGTCAATACAGGAATGCTTAATATATTTGCAAATCTTAAATAACCAATGAATTCTTAAGAGACCATCATTGAAATTTGTTATTGAATTGTAAAAATGAAATGCGGCCACATAACTTGTGTGGGGATTGGTCATTATTTTTTTTTTTACAGCCATTCTCCCCCTACCTCTGATTCAAAAAGGGCAGTTGTCAGTTACTGGCATAAGTATGTGCATTCAGTACTTGTAAACCAGCTTACCCAGGAAAAGTGTGAGTAGGTTAACTGACCACCGTTATATGACTGGAATATTGTTGAATATGGCGAAAAATCCAAACAAACAAACAAACAAAAATGAAATGAACTGCTAGTGTTCCTGCTTCCCCCTACTTCTTTTGAACAGCATCTTGTGTCTTTCCTGTCAGATCCTAGATATGTCCCTACCTGTCAGATCCTAGATATGTCCCTACCTGTCAGATCCTAGATATGTCCCTACCTGTCAGATCCTAGATATGTCCCTACCTGTCAGATCCTAGATATGTCCCTACATGACTGTCCTTGTAATGTGTTACCATTTTATATCATTAATACTGAGATATTGTTTTTATGATATTAAAGGGGCATATCCACAGTATCTCACATAAATAAAGACACACATTAAAACAATTTCTCAAATAATTTTTTTGGGGTAGCAACAATATATTGATGAAATCATTAAGAAAGAATATCTAAAATGACAAAGAATGTTTGGAATACACTGTTCCAGTTGGATTCTAACTCTCACCTACAAAATTGTGCACTTCAATGAAAACTTCCCTATGCTATGCAATGTTTATAAATGGTGCCCTTTCATATCAATTTTACTTCTACTACTAATTTTCCCACCCCACAAAAATGTCATCGATGACCACCTTTAATTTTATTTTTAATTTTTTATAAAAAATATATAATTATTTGTCAACTGTTTATAGAAATTAGGTCATCATATCTAAAATATGCTTTAATCTAAATGCTCTGTGAATGAACATAATTTGTGTAAATATTGTTGATCTACTGTTGATATACCCCTTTAAGAAGTGAGGCCCTTTAAGCCAGTTATTGTAATAAATGCACCCAGCCACCATTATCCTTCCTCAGGTTATGACTGCCCTGCCCATCCTGGTGTCTATGACTACGCCTCACTGGTTGCTGGGGCAACCATACAGGCAGCAGAGTGTCTCATGAAGAAGACTGCTGACGTGGCTATCAACTGGTTCGGCGGGTGGCATCATGGAAAAAAGTATGTATTACTCGTTAAGAAATAGCTACACTACATTTGAGGCATATCATGGGAAAACCAGGCTTAATGCATGTGCAAAAAGTGTCTTCCCAGATCAGCCTGTGCAGTCTGCACAGGCTGATCCGGGACGACACTTTCTGCCTTTGTGGTATTTTCTGTTTCAATGAAGTCTCTTCTACACATAAATCCACTGTAGGCGAAGTGTCGTCCCGCATTAGCCTGTGCGGACTGCACAGGCTAGTCCTGGATGACAGTTTATGCCCATGCACTATGCCTGAATGAAGTCCACTGTCACCAAAATGCCTGAAATATATGGGTAATTTGACAATAATGGTCAGGGAAAAATCTGGGTAAAGTTCTGCAGAATTGCAGAGGCCACGCTGTTAAAGCTTCCCCTCCACATGTTTTTGCATTTGACACTGGAACTCAAGGTTGGCAGAAAGAAATACACGATAAGTAGCCAAATGTTTGCAATAAAAAAAAAATGTCATTGTGAAAGATTTTTCAAAGAAAATGTAAAAATACACCTCATTTTCAAATAATTTCCAAAATTCTACTAACCATTTTAATGGGGTCTACTAGTTACACTAACATAATACTGTTAACCGTTCTGCACTTTGGTACAGCCTTTTTTTCTTTGCAGAGACAGTGCCTCTGGATTCTGCTACACCAATGATGTTGTTTTGGGGATCTTGAAACTGCGGGAGAAATTCAACAGAGTCCTGTATATAGACCTTGATGTTCACCATGGGGACGGTACTATTTACATGTGTTATTCTTTAAAAAAAACGTAAAAATGTCATATGAAATGCCATGACTGAATTAGGGAGTTCAATAGATGCGGAATCCTGCATTTTGATGCACACAAACTGCAATTTACATGCTTTTGACTTGAACAAATAATCTGCCTTATATCAGTTTGATGCATTGTTTTTTAGAATCCATTTGCCAACTTCAAAAGCACTAGAAAATAATATTTTAATGGTGTTTTATTGCAGAATTTTCAAACTCTTAACCTTTAATAATACAAATTACCATTTGCAGGTTCTTTAACAAATAATCAGAAAACATTTCTGTGACTTCAGTATTTTGACACATGACATGGTTATTTTTTCCACTCATATTTCACATCAGGGGTATTTTTATTTCGCGTTTCCAAAATCTACTGAAATCCCTGTCGAAGTAAATTTTCAGGTTGACCAATAGGTTGCAACATTTAGTAAATATTAAATACAAAATTGAATATTCTGTGCTTACGTGGATGAATTAATTGCAAAATGCCTGCATACTTTCTGGGATAGATTTTAAAGACTGAAATTAGAAGTGAAAGGTTTAATACAGTGTAAATCTATGCATTTAGCGTCTGCGATTGACAAACTATTTATTTTGTGTAACATCTGTTGGATTTTACATATTTTCTTGTACCAATACTATTTACAAAATGAGTGCAACTCATCACTTATGTACATATAAATGAGGCACCTCGTGGGAAAACCGGACTAAATGCATGTGCGTAAAGTGTCGTCCAGGATTAACCTGAGCAGTCTGCAAAGGCTAATCCGGGACGGCACTTTCCGCTTTTATGGTATTTTCTGTTTCAAGGAAGTCTCTTCTAACCATAAATCCACTCTAGGCGGAAAGTGCCGTCCTGGATCAGCCTGTGCGGACTGCACAGGCTGATCCGGGATGACACTTTACGCACATGCATTAAGTCCGGTTTTCCCACAACGCGCCTCATATGTAGTGTATACTGTCCCACAGGTGTGGAAGACGCCTTCAGTTCCTCCAACAAGGTGATGACGGTGTCTGTGCATAAACATGCTGTGGGCTTCTTCCCAGGTATTGGAAATAACACTTGTCTTACCAGTGAATTGAAGTCAGTACTTTTTTAAAGACCAATTTGGGGCTGAAATCTGGCCCCATTCCCCTGCTCTGGAGTAAATATATCTTCCTCCTAAAATCTAAAAGCAGTGTACTGAGATGCCTGCAGATTGGATAGTTTGGAATTCTTTGAACAGTGTCTGTTGTGCATTACTGCAGCTAACAAAATTATTTCGTTTAAATTCATTCATCTGAGCTTTATGGTGCCGAAAGCCGGGGGCTAATTGAGACGCTTTCCTGGGTAGAACCAGTACCTGGTGTCTTGAGTAAGCTCATTTGAATGCTCCCAGAGTAGGGGTTAAACCTGTGGCCTCCTGGTCGCTAGGTAGACACCATATTCATGACACCACTGCTATCAGATTTATTTGTTGTTTCTTGCTTAAGTTAATTTAGACATGTATTCTTGTATATCCTTTTAAACAAAAAAATATTGGGAACTCTGATAACTGTTTCCAGCAATTCTGGTTTACCTCAGATGTTGACCATGACGAAAAGACCAAACCCCCTGTGCACCCCTTCCACATGGAAAGTATAAGTTCGTGTAAAATCTGAATTTTGAAAGGGTTTTTCTTAGCAGTTGGGGGTTTCATTGCTATAACTGAGGTCTCGCATCCCCAAATGAGAATCCCTATTTGTAGATCATTGTATTTCCAGGCACTGGCAGTGTTACAGATGTAGGGTGCGGCAAGGGGAAATACTACTGTGTGAATATACCTCTACAAGACGGCATCAAGGATGCAGAGTTCTCTGCCATAGTCTGCAGGTTAGCTCGTCATGTCTTGTGGCAGTGAGGTAAAGAAAATGGTACTCATGAGCACAATGCTATGTGACCGGAACTGTTATTATTGTGTTATAATTAATGCTTAATTCTGATGGTGATGATAATGATAATGATGGAGACAGTTAGTGCTGCATTATTTGGAGGTAATTACTGTGTAATGATGGTGGTGGTGGTGATGATGATGATGATGATGTTGGTTGTGGTGATGCTTGTGATGCATTATTTGGTGGTAATTATTGTGTAATGATGGTGGTGGTGATGATGATAATGATGATAATGATGTTGATGGTGATGATGATAATGATGATGATTATGTTGGTTGTGGTGATGATTGTGATGCATTATTTGGTGGTAATTATTGTGTAATGGTGGTGGTGGTGGTGATGATGATGATAATGATGATGTTGGTTGTGGTGATGCTTGTGATGCATTATTTGGTGGTAATTATTGTGTAATGATGGTGGTGGTGATGATGATAATGATGATAATGATGTTGATGGTGGTGATGATAATGATGATGATTATGTTGGTTGTGGTGATGATTGTGATGCATTATTTGGTGGTAATTATTGTGTAATGGTGGTGGTGGTGGTGAAGATGATGATAATGATGATGTTGGTTGTGGTGATGATTGTGATGCATTATTTGGTGGTAATTATTGTGTAATGATGGTGGTGGTGATGATGATAATGATGATAATGATGTTGATGGTGATGATGATAATGATGATGATTATGTTGGTTGTGGTGATGATTGTGATGCATTATTTGGTGGTAATTATTGTGTAATGATGGTGGTGGTGATGATGATGATGATGATAATGATGTTGATGGTGGTGATGATGATGATAATGATGATGTTGGTTGTGGTGATGATTGTGATGCATTATTTGGTGGTAATTATTGTGTAATGATGGTAGTGGTGATGATGATGATGATGATAATGATGTTGATGGTGATGATGATAATGATGATGATTATGTTGGTTGTGGTGATGATTGTGATGGTGCGACTATTGTTAGTGATGCTATGGATGCTCGTAGTTCTGGTCATGTAGATGATGATGATGATTATGTTGGTTGTGGTGATGATTGTGATGTTGCGACTATTGTTAGTGATGCTATGGATGCTCGTAGTTCTGGTCATGCAGATGATGATGATGATTATGTTGGTTGTGGTGATGATTGTGAATGGTGCGACTATTGTTAGTGATGCTATAGATGCTCGTAGTTCTGGTCATGTAGATGATGATGATGATTATGTTGGTTGTGGTGATGATTGTGAATGGTGCGACTATTGTTAGTGATGCTATAGATGCTCGTAGTCCTGGTCATGTAGATGATGGTGGCATCATCAAAATCATCATTGTTATCATCGTCATCAGTAACAGCAATACCATATTTATCATCACCATTATCATTTGTATTATCATCATTATCATCGTTGATAATGGCAACAACATGTTTCAGTACAGGCATGTCGTTTGTTGAAAGAAATATGGTAGCAAATGACAAATGTAATTAGAGGTCAGATCTGGAAGGCAAGAAATATTTGCTTGAGATATCTCTTTCACAACATATTTGTTATGACCCTGCTTACGCTGTTGTGTTCAGATTTATTATGGGTATTGGTTCCAAAATAATGTTTTTTTCTCTGTTCCGCTAATAAATTTTGTTGTTTTCACTTTTAACAAAGACCTTTATTCTTATTAAAAATGTCTGAAAACCCATTTATTGGACTACTGAATTTTAAATGCGAAGCATTACAACACCTTCTACCAATCATTCAAAGGTCCCTGTGGGGTGCTAGGTTTACTAGAGAAATTCAATCATGGTTCTATTTGGCAACATTTCCTACAGTCAGCATGGCTCCCTGTCAGAAACAATTGCTTTTAATGCATTTTAACATTTTGGAAATGTTGTTGGTTTGTAGGTTTTTGTAAAAGAAAATCAAATCTGTAATATCATTTAGCCTTGAAAATATGGACACAATTGCAATTTTTGCATTTTTTGTCAGAATGGAACTTGCCTCGACAACATTTTTGCCTTGTATGTTTTTTAAATCAATAAATGTCACTTCCCATAAACATTTTATATTATATATTCTTCTTCATTTTAGCTGTATGTTTATTCATAGATATTGAAATTTATAAATTCTGTTGTTGTTTTTGCATAATTTTAAATTGAAAGAACAGATATAAGTTATTATTCAATTTATAAAGACAAACATAGAAAATTCATGATTAAGGTAAAATATGTATCGGTTGTAAAAATTTATAAAGAGAAATGTTTTGTTGGTTTGTAGCAAACTTCGGTAGTCTGAAAATATCTGTCCATTTGTGATGCTCATTATAAATATGTTTCCAATTTAATACAGAATAGTATACCAGGTAGTTTGATACTGTTTGATTTTGTAAAACGCAACTGGAAATATATAATACAAGATTTAAGGTGTAGAAATATGTGGGCAACGTGTATTTCTCTGTACAGCTACTTGAAGAAATCTGGAAAGTGAAATCTTATGTTTCACATCTTTGGGAATGGGTATGCTGGCAATCAAATCAGATGTTTTTGCATCCAAAATCTTCCAAATTGGGAATATTTATACAAGGAAATTTAATTAATTAAATATTTAAACTAGTGGATTATAGGTTGAACTCAATATTTTCATGGTTTCTTACCCATACACATACAATTACAGGCATAATGTACAACTTAAACTCGTATTTGTAGATTTTTTTTCGCCACAGATTTGGGAATTATCTGTATTCTAATTAGGAGAGATTAATATGAGGCATGTAGTGGGAAAACCGGACTTAATGCATGTGCGTAAAGTGTCGTTCCGGATCAGCCTGTGCAGTCCGCACAGGCTAATCTGGGAAGGCACTTTCCGCTTTTATGATATTGTCTGTTTCAAGGAAGTATTTTCAAAACATAAATCCACTGTAGGCGGAAAGTGCCTTCCTGGATTAGCCTGTGCGTACTGCACAGGCTGATCCGGGACGACACTTAACGCACCTGCATTAAGTCCGGTTTTCCCACGACGCGCCTCATATTCTTTTTTGGATTGGGAATGGGTTTTTGTAGTGGACCGTGTCGAACAAGTAAAAAAATCACCTTTAGAGTATAATGCCACATTAACGCAAACAAATGTTTCTAATTTGTGTTTTCTACTCAACAGAGTGCTTCTGAAGGTAAGAGATCGGTTCAACCCGGATGCCATCGTGTGTCAGTGTGGAGCTGATGGGCTTACTGGGGACCCCATGGGAGCCTTCAACCTCACACCCCCGGCCCTGGGGAAGTGTGTCTACACCCTGTTGTCATGGAAACTGCCTCTGCTGCTTCTTGGTGGAGGTAAGAGCTGAAAAAAAAACCAACATCAGTAATAAGAACAACAAAACAACAATAAAAATATACCACAAAAAAAAGAACATTAAAATTAAAGGCACTAACAAGGTGATATACGTTAAACTAAACATTGAAAGTTTAAAGTTGAGACGTCACAAATATAAAATAATGCATTATGATCTAAAAAGCATTTTTACAAAATAAATTTGAACAGTTTGAAGTTCAGTTTGGTATTTATATTTTCAACAGTACGAAAATAGCCGAAATTCCTAGTGCTTTATGTAGAATATCGTGCAACTGGCGGAATGTTAATGGTGAATTGTGGGATTGAATCCACAATGCCACGAAATTCGACAGTAAATAAAGCTAGTGTTGTAAGCAGTTTTACTTTGAGGATCAGTGTTTTTACAATAAGCAGTATCCAACAAACCAAATGTTTGTGACGTAGGTTATATACCAACATAAACAAATGCTTAGGCAGACAATAAGTTTGTTTTATTGTAGAGTCTGAATTTGGCCATTTTCACCTTTTGTGCGGCTTTAACATATACATGGAACAATTTTCCAGAAATTAAAAACAAGTATAAACCCATATTCCTATGGATTATGGAACAATATTCTATAAATGTTTTTTTTTTTTAATTACCATCGTTATTAATGTTGCATTAAGTTTTATTCTTCTGTTGTCTATTGAAGTTCGTCATGATTAATATTCAAGTTTATATTGTTGTAAATTTATTAAGTTGGATTGTAACTGAAATTGATTCTGCCGTTGTTTCTACAGCCAATACTTGTCCACAAAGCATAAAATTGGAATTCCTGAACATTTTATTCTCAATGAAATCTTTTATTATGGCTTGCAAAACATGGTTTTAAATCTATAAACTTTATCATAAACATACGTACTTCTGTGCATGTTTTAAATAATGCGTATAAAGGTCCTAGTTGTCTGCCGGCTTTGCATGATGTAACAATGAGTGGAAAAATTGCAATTTCAGCATTATTAATATTCCTCTATGTAATACATACAAAACCTTCGAATATTAAATGATATATGATCAAATTTGCCATGAATTTGACAAGACAATTTTTGCAATTTCAGCATTATTAATATTCCTCTATGTAATACATACAAAACCTTCGAATATTAAATGATATATGATCAAATTTGCCATGAATTTGACAAGACAATTTCATCTTTGGCCGGTTAAGAATGCCCCAGACTGAGATCAATAAAGAAAGATGACATGTTGTAAGAGTAAATGATTTCATGTCAATCTGACAGATGACAGTGAAGCTACAGTTGTTTCTCTAGTGAGGAAGAAAATTAAATGGATTTTACTTTGGTTAAATTTTCAAAATGCAAACAATTTACCAGGTATAGTACATTGTAAAAAAGGTTAAGGTTGTACAACTCTAATGGGCAATATTTCAAACCTAATTTTAAATATTATTTTTATTATCTGTATTACATCACTAATCTTATTACAAATTTTGAGGGTGGCTTTCCGCGCATTTTTAATTATTATTTTTTAACTGCAAAAATAATTTAAAACAATCCGATAACTGATTGTTTTCCACTACATATTTAACAATATACATACAAAACTTTCCAGTATATGTGCAACCCAACCTAGTAAGCCATATTTTTCAGTGTTAGGTGAAATAAATGTCAAAACTGTGTAATTACTAAATGGATCCGTATTAGTATGCTTATCCTGAAGAAACACTGGTGCACACATCAATAAGCAAAATGGCACACATATTAAGTATAAGTACTCAACTATTAAAGTGTTTTGAGACTTCAAAACTAAGGGACTGACACATCATACCAGTCTTCACGAATAAGTTTTAAAAGCAGTGGACCGTTGTCCACCAAACCAGCTAAATCAACTGGACCGTACAACAATTAAGTGGACCACAATTTGTTTGTAGATTTTCTTTCACTCTAACGTATATATATAAATGATTTTATTAAAAAAATAAATTGAAAGCAATTATGGTTTTCAGACTTTTATCATGAATCATGTATTTATTACATTACTCTCAATAAAAATATGACGAAATATTAATAAAAGATTGCCAGTTAAATCAAATTCCAGGTGTATATGTCGTTTTAGCCTATTTGAGTTCAGTACTGGCCCAAATGGCCGAGCTGGTACCTGGGCCGAAATTTACTTGAATGCGCAGATCACATGGAAACGGCTGTGCTCGCTAGGATTGCAGAACATGGACTCCCTACTCCTAACGAGTTGGGGTCCCAGTAATTGTTACCAAAGCACTCCTCCCCACCCACTCCTTTAATAATCAATGCTTTGTGTCCAAAAATTATTTTGTTGAGTAGTCAAACATTTTTACTTTCACTGACTTAACTTTCGCTAACTTTCGTGAAAATGTGGCAGCATAAGTTTTTGGGTGTAACCAGTGTATTTATACTTTTGAATAGCTCGTTTATTCGAAAACACAGGTAGTCATAGCAATATTTAATTTTAAAACAAATGGAGAGGTACCTTTGACATTACATACTAAAATTCTAAGCGATCTGCAACACATTTTGTCAACATCCCATTTCGTATATTAAGTAAACATTTTGCAAACAATAATATACTGACTTCTTTTAGTATGTCGTATTTTATTTATTATGTGGGTGTTACAAACACGCAGCTAACAACATGCATACCTCACGAAAATGTGTTACAAATTACTTCACCTTTACCAACAATGAGGGCGCAATAAACATTCTATCGAATACGCTCACCTACATATTGGAAATTTAATGCGTTTTCATTGGCTGACTGGGTGACTGTAGTAAATCTAGCTCCTCCTGCTTAAAGATTTTATCGATAATTGACACACTGATGCAGAAGGAGAGTGCGTTTATTGCCTAGTAGGCGTGCTTTGTTTTAGAAAAACATACGTACGCAAGCAGAAATGGTTGCGAATCTGACACTGAATTTTATGGCGTCATTTCGTAAAAGTATGCATCCAAATAAGCCAATTTTAGCTTTACCGAGAATTATTGGCTGAACATTTTTAGGGATTTCTGGTATCAAAATTATCAAGGGAAATTTCTTTGCTGGACCACCGGTCCAGTTTACTTGAAACTTTTGCTGGACCGAGGGAAAATTTGGTGGACTTGGTCCACGGTCCACTGCTTAACATCGAAGTACTTCATGACTTGTATGTTCATTTACTTACATGTCTGTATAGAAATATGGAAAAACAATAATACATGTAAATAATAATACTTATACTAATAATTAATATATTAATTGTACATTTAAGCAATACAATTTCGTAGTTCAAGCATTGAAATGAAAAGCATCACATTATCCTAATGAATTACGTTCTGATTTTAAGCCAGATTTTTCAACGAAAAATCTCGGCTTATAGATTAGCGAAAACCAGTCGGTAGGGCGGCTGGGCAGGCAGGCGGGCGTTGCAATGTCGTTAACAATTTGCGTTAAAGTTTCCTATTCCTGTCATATTTTCAAAAGTTCTTGGTCAATCTTCATGAAACTTTTCAGAAATGTTCCTTGGATGGTCCTCTACCAAACCAATATGGCCACCAGAGCTAAAAATAGAATTATGTCTTACTGCCATTTTCATCTAAACCTATGGCTAGATTTTCAAATAATTTTACACAAATGTTCGTGTAGTGTTCCTCTACCAAACTTATTCAAATGGTTCCACCTCACTTCACAAAATGGCCACTAGAGCTAAAAATAGAATTTGCTTTTAAGTTTCGTATTCCTGTCATATTTTCAAACGTTCTTGGTCAATCTTCATGAAACTTTTCAGAAATGTTCCTTGGATGGTCCTCTACCAAACCTGTGAAAATGGTTCCGCTTAACTGCACAAGATGGCCACCAGAGCTAAAAATAGAATTTTCTCTAAACACAATTTTCTTCTAAACCTATGGCTAGATTTTCAAATAATTTTACACAAATGTTTGTTTAGTGTTCCTCTACTAAACTTTATTCAAATGGTTCTGCCTAACTGCACAAGATGGCTGCCAGAGCTATTTATAAACTAATACTTATTTTATCTGCAATAGGGTCAAGGCCACATTTTGCGTTTTTCACTCCTGTAATGGCTCTAGTTTAAAACTGTCCTTTATTGCTGACACTTGTACTGAGCTCTAAAATAAAAAACTAATGTCAACACAATATCTTAAATCTCACATGTTCAATTTCACATTTAACCACCATTCAAGGAACATTTTCATCCATCTTGCATTTGATCATTATTTTCCAAAAAAATGATAGCATTTCCAGTGGAAAAAGTTTCTTTGACGGACACTCTTAAATGCATATATGCAACATTGCATAGAAAAAAATAAATATTATGTCAGTAATTTAATGCCATCTCTCTAGTCCACACTTTTTTTCCATTTTATTTTGAGACCAAATTTTTGCCAAGTCTCACCAAACTGCGTACATTTTAGATCATCCACATGAAACTTCCATACTTCTTCACCAACATTGAATTGTACATGTACCCCCATCGGCAAAATAAAAAATCCGGCTTTAATGCGGTTTCCGCATTTTTCTCTTCGATTATTAATTATTAATATATTCAGAAATTTCAGAATAAAAATACAATTCTTTCATTTTCTTGTCTCTTGTTTCATCTCCTTATTATCAGGATTCTAGCTTATGTATGATCTGGTGACGGTTATTTATTTTATTTGGCTCCAATTTTCTTTCAGTAAGCATTCCCTTTTTGCTCGTATTTATAATTTTCCTTTGACAGTTGTTTTTGTTTATAGCAAGAATAATATGTGACTTTTGGTTTTGATTTCTATCAATTTTTTATTATGTCAATCTATTTATCTGTTTGTGTTTCGTCAGAAGTATATATATATGATACTAACATGTATAAAATAATGTGATTATATAAAGAATGTACTTATATAAAAATATCGTGTTGGACAAGAATCGGAACCAAACTGGCATATTACGAACTGGGTAATGAAATTTTCCGACAGTCACCGATATCGGCCGATCTTAGAAAAAAAACGCAGGAAATGATTAGAGTTGAACTACCTTAAAAGATTAAACAAATACAGTCAAACACTGTTATTTTGAACATTGTTAAACTGAATTTCTTGTTATTTTGAAGTTTATTTTTGGTCCCAATTTTTTCCTTCTTAATTTAATTGGAAATTTGATGTTTAAATCAAATTTCGCTATTTCGAATTATCACTATTTCAAACCCATTAATCGGGTCCCAACATCTGTTTTTTAGTGCATTTATCAGTTGTTAATACGATGTTTGAATCGTGGAGATCAGTATTGGTCTCGGCTTGATGTTCACACCTTTTTGGGGATAGTAATCGATTTCGTATTTAAGTTAGATTTACATTTAGTATTTGCGCCGTGTATAATATTAAAAATGTCAGAGGCAATAAAAAATAAATAATCATCACTAGTATATATAGTTGCAATTTTACAACAATAATTCAAATAATCGTTCTTTCAAAGTATTTATATCGGTCCCGACGCCTTCTAAATAATTGTGTTTGACTGTACTGTATATATAGTTGCAATTTTACAACAATAATTCGAATAATCGTTCTTTTAAAGTATTTATATCGGTCCCGACGCCTTCTAAATAATTGTGTTTGACTGTATGGTTATGGTATTTTATAAATTTTATCAAGGGTCCTTAAGGCCTTAGAGCATCCCAATCCACAGATGAAAGAAAATGGACCATGTTGTATAAAAGTACTTTGTACTCAGTGTTTAATCTAGAAGGGCAGAGGGGCATGACGCTTGATTTGAGAAGGGGCATTATGTGCGCGGTGACACTGTTTAAAAGGGCACATTAGATTTAAATCGTTTTTTCTTGAAGTTTTACTGACTAATTCCTTTCATATATTTGATGATTATTAAGTCAATTTATTAACACATTTTAATTTTCCAATATTATAAGTTCTTATTATTATTAAGTTATATTATTCGTAAAGATCAAAAAAATTATTTATTTTTTATTCATAAGTATTTCCAATGGGCAATCAAACAAGACAACTTTTAAACTAAAATGGTTTATTGGCAAGTTTAAATCAACTTTATTATTGGTAAAATCCTATTACTCTGATATAATTTTTATTTTACATCTTTTTTATTGTAGGAAATATTTTTATTTTCATCATTATGGTTTATATGAATTATGCTGTTGATGATGACCTTGCTACTACTATTTTGATTAATGATGAAAAGCAAAAGTCAAGACTGAAGATTAAGAAACCAAACATTGAAATTGGGATTGAAATGATTAATCCGAATATGTTTGTCCGAAATTATAGCTAGGTCTGCAATTCGTTTTTTACAGGGATTTTTGGTTATTATTGGAAGAAATATTGTAAACACATGTATTTTTTCATCGTTTATAAATAAAGACGACATTGAGTCTACATTTATATGCCTTCTGCCATTTGTTATCACGCTTATCATAAAAAATCATAAAACAAAAACATGTTAGAAATTGCATATGAAAACGAGGCTGTTAAAAGCAGACAATTTATGCTCATTTGTAAAACAAAATCAGCGTGATTTTATTGTATCTGGACACAAACTCGTAATCTGACTACCCCTGCTGCTGATCTTATCAGGTGGTCACAGATTAAATTATAATAACATGCCATCACAAAGGGCCCTCGTTAACAATCAATACAGTCGATAGATAAGAGGGCACGAGGCGCTAATTGCCTTTGAAAAGGGCAGGGTGGCAGATCAATAAAGGGGCGTGGCGCAGCGCCACGCTGATAAGGTCTGGATAAAAAACTAGTACTCATCATAATTGTAATTGTAGAGATAATACAAAAGTTTTGACTTTCACTCTCACTTGCTTTTTGGCCAAGTTCCTCAGGCCTTTCACTTACCATCACTGGCATTCTTACAATTGTTGACAAATATTATTTTTGAAGTTACTTCTTGGCCTACATGTAATTTTCTTTTGTGTGTTTATTAATACATACAACAGTCCTGTAGTTCTTTGTCACAAATTAAAATTTATTCAAATGGCTGCTCTCCCAGCGAAAAACCTACAGTCGAAACCTGATACTGCGAATCGCGATACTACAAAACGACTGGATACTACGAATAAGGCGGCTGGTCCGATCCATGATCCGTTTTCCTTATATATTTCACTATAAAAAGATGCGATACTAATAATTCACGATTGACCAAACGATGCATTACTACGAATAAATGTTTCTGTCCCATCAAAGCGTTTGCAATGAAATGTTCACGCGATACTACGAATCATATTGTCACAGAGACTTTTCACACCTTCTCGACAAAGATTTTACACCTCGGCCAAGTCAGACGCCAAGCCAGTTTGTTTGCACCATAGAAAAACAAAGTTATTAACGAGTTTAATTACCATATTAATCCACCTTAAATGGTGTGCAGTGTGAGATTATTATTAAAGGATTTTCGTAATTACCGAATATGTCTTTGCGAATTTGATTAAGTTTTTGTGTGGATTTTATACTTTTGCTTCATAATGCGAAAACATGCACAAATGTATTGTAAAATGCATTTAGTTTAAGTTCATTAATTAACGTAATCGCCTCGACATGCTGCAAATTAACGCTAAATGTTACTTTACTACTGGGATTTCCTAAAGATGCGATTCTACGAAAAACGCGATACTACAAACGAACTCTTGTCTCCTGTGACTATTGGTAGTATCGCATTTCGACTGTATTTATAATATTTGTTTTCCTGTGGTTATTTCAGGTTGTCACTGGCAAGAAAGCTCACTAAATTACCTTTTTATCAGAATATCCTCCTTGTTTGCTTTAGGAGGCTACAACCACACCTATCTGACCTGTAAATAGGGCTTTTTATACTAAAACTCAAAAGATATTTGTATTAAAATCCACAAGTGTTTGCTGTAGGGGGCTACAACCACCCCAACACTGCCAGGTGCTGGGCCTATCTGACCTGTACATGGGACTGTGGACTTCATTTGTAAAGTGTATATTGTGTGCATCTAAAATCCTCCATTGTTTGCTGCAGGTGGCTACAACCACCCCAACACTGCCAGGTGCTGGGCCTATCTGACCTGTACATGGGACTGTGGACTTCATTTGTAAAGTGTATATTGTGTGCATCTAAAATCCTCCATTGTTTGCTGTAGGTGGCTACAACCACCCCAACACTGCCAGGTGCTGGGCTAATCAGGCCTGTATGTATGATATATTGAAGATTATAAGTAATTTGCATTCAAAATCCTCCATTGTTTCCTGTAGGGGGCTACAACCATGCCAACACTGCGAGATGCTGGGCATATCTGACGGCTGTAGCCTTGGGCAGAAAACTACCTGATGACATTCCCGAGCACAAGGTAAATTGACCGATCAACAAAATATGATTGACAATGCCTTTTGTCATTCATGAAGTAAGGCTTTTTTTATACCCCCACTGTTTGAAAAAGTGGGGCCTATGTAGGAATCACCCTTGTTGGTATTTACGATGGTACGTACCATATTTTGTTTCTGCTCCATAACTGTGTAACGCCTGGAAGGATTTTAATATAAATTCAGATTATTATTTTCCATGACAAGAGGATGTGTCGCATACATGACCCATGCGTGTCTGTCAAAGCTCAAGGTCACAATTCAAGGTCAACGGTCAAATAATTATATTTTGTTTCCGTTCCATAACTTCTTAATGCTTGAAAGGATTTTAATATAACTTCAGATAATTTTTCCCCGTGACCAGATGATGTGTCTCGTACAGGACCCATGCTTGTCCTTCAAAGGTCAAATGTCAAAGGTCAAATACAGGTGAATACTTGTATTTTGTTTACGCTCCATAGCTTCGTAATGACTGAAAGGATTTTAATATAACTTCAGATTATTATTCTCCATGATCAGACGATGTGTGCGTACATGACCCATGCGTGTCTGTCAAAGGTCAAGGTCACAATTCAAGGTCAAAGGTCAAATACTTGTATTTTATTTCCGCTCCATAACTTCTCAATGCCTAGAAGGATTTTAATATACCTTCACATAATTATGTTTGTAGGCCAGAGGTCAAGGTCACAATTTAAGGTCAAAGTTTCAATATTTGCATTTTGTTCCTCTCTGTAACGTCTAAATGCCTGGAAGGATTTTAATATTACTTCAAATTGTTACTCCACATGACTATACAATGTGTCACGCACATGTCTCACACTTATCAGTCAAAGGTCAAGGTCATAATTCAAGGTCACATATGTGTGAATCATTTCTGCTTGTACTCTTCATTTTGCATTTGAAGCTCATTTTTCCTTTTATGCTAGCTCGGTAGAGCGCTGGACTACAAATCCGAGGATCGCGTGTTCGATTCCCAACCGGGCCACATAACTTGTTTGGGGATTGGTCATGAAATTATTTTTACGGCCATTCTCCCCCTACCTCTGATTCAAGTAGGGCAGTTGTCAGTTACTGGCATAAGTATGTGCACTCAGTACTGGTAAACCAGCTTACCCAGGAAAAGTGTGAGTAGGTTACCTGACCGCCGTTATATGACTGAAATACTGTTGAATACGGCGAAAATCCAAATAAACAAACAAACAAATCCTTTTATGCAGTTCCTTTTGTCAATACATTTGTTCGTGTCAAAACTCTATATCTGTGTCAAAGCTCTGCACCTGTGCCAAAGCGGTGTGTGGGGGTATTAATTACTTTTAGTGATAGCTCTAATTGTTCAATGGTGTTGTTTTCTAAACACAGTTGAATTCTGTAAACTGTGTTTGCAATTTAAATTCAACAGCAATCCATCAGTTACGGAGATTCTGCATACTGTAGTGTAGTGACAAATGGTTGCAAGTTGGTATTTGCAATAATTTGAGCCAAATTTTCTATTGGTCGACAATAAGAATTATTTTTCTACGGGTCACTGTCTTTGTATTGTTTCTTTGTTGTAAGCTATAAAGTTCAGTTTTCAGTAAGTCCAGTAACTAGATAAAGGCACATGTTGGTACATTTGCTAAAGAGAACTAGTATTTGGTTCAAACCAAGTTGCCTTATTTAAATTTGGTGTTGAACATCTAATAACTAGTTTGAAAACTAAAACTTGAAGTACTATTTGTTGTTTTACGGTACCTCATGAGTTATGGGCCAGACTATGCCCTCACTGTCACCCCAAAAACCTAAAGTACTATTTGTTGTTTTCTTTACAGTACCTCATGGATTATGGTCCTCACTGTCACCCCCCAAAAACTATTTGTTCTTATACTTTTACAGTACCTCATGAATTATGGGCCAGACTATGCCCTCACTGTCACTCCCGGCAACCAGAGGAACCTCAACACACAGGAGAGTCTTCAGGCTCTATACTCACAGATACTCGGTATGTATAGTGATAATCATGTTGTGGTAATCCTTATATCATCTGTCTGTCTGTGCGGCATTCTAAGGCCATTTACTCGAAGATTCTGTGTATGATGTTGTGAACTGATAATCTGCTGTCCTCGCTGCTCTTCTGTCCGTCACTGTCTAAGGCCTGGTCCTTATTGATTCCGTGTATGTATGATGTTGTGAACTGATAATCTGCTGTCCTCTATGCTCTTCTTGTCTGACACTGTCTAAGGCCTAGTCCTCATTGATTCTGTGTATAATGTTGTGAACTGATAATCTGCTGTCGTCTCTGCTTTTCTGTCCGTCACTGTCTAAGGCCTAGTCCTCATTGATTCTGTGTATGTATGATGTGATAATCTGCTGTCCTCTTTGCTCTTCTTGTCCGTCACTGTCTAAGGCCTAGTCCTCATTGATTCCGTGTATGTATTATGTTGTGAACTGATAATCTGCTGTCCTCTCTGCTCTTCTTGTCTGTCACTGTCTAAGGCCTAGTCCTCATTGATTCTGTGTATGTATGATGTTCTGAACTGATAATCTTCTGTCGTCTCTGCTCTTCTTGTCCGTCACTGTCTAAGGCCTAGTCCTCATTGATTCTGTGTATGTATGATGTTTTGAACTGATAATCTGCTGTCGTCTCTGCTCTTCTGTCCGTCACTGTCTAAGGCCTAGTCCTCATTGATTCTGTGTATGTATGATGTTGTGAACTGATAATCTGCTGTCATCTCTGCTCTTCTTGTCCGTCACTGTCTAAGGCCTAGTCCTCATTGATTCTGTGTATAATGTTGTGAACTGATAATCTGCTGTCGTCTCTGCTCTTCTTGTCTGTCACTGTCTAAGTCCTAGTCCTCATTGATTATGTGTATGTATGATGTTGTGAACTGATAATCTGCTGTCCTCTCTGCTCTTCTTGTCCGTCACTGTCTAAGGCCTGGTCCTTATTGATTCCGTGTATGTTTGATGTTGTGAACTGATAATCTGCTGTCCTCTATGCTCTTCTTGTCCGTCACTGTCTGTCTAAGGCCTAGTCCTCATTGATTCCGTGTATGTATGATGTTGTGAACTGATAATCTGCTGTCGTCTATGCTCTTCTTGTCTGTTACTCTCTAAGGCCTAGTCCTCATTGATTCTGTGTATGTATGATGTTGTGAACTGATAATCTGCTGTCGTCTCTGCTCTTCTTCTCTGTCACTGTCTAAGGCCTAGTCCTCATTGATTCTGTGTATAATGTTGTGAACTGATAATCTGCTGTCCTCTCTGCTCTTCTTGTCCGTCACTGTCTTAAGGCCTAGTCCTCATTGATTCTGTGTATGTATAATGTTGTGAACTGATAATCTGCTGTCCTCTCTGCTCTTCTTGTCTGTTACTGTCTAAGGCCTAGTCCTCATTGATTCTGTGTATGTATGATGTTTTGAACTGATAATCTGCTGTCGTCTCTGCTCTTCTTGTCTGTCACTGTCTAAGGCCTAGTCCTCATTGATTCTGTGTATGTATGATGTTTTGAACTGATAATCTGCTGTCGTCTCCGCTCTTCTTGTCCGTCACTGTCTAAGGCCTAGTCCTCATTGATTCTGTGTATGTATGATGTTGTGAACTGATAATCTGCTGTCCTCTTTGCTCTTCTTGTCTGTCACTGTCTAAGGCCTAGTCCTCATTGATTCTGTGTATGTATGATGTTGTGAACTGATAATCTGCTGTCGTCTCTGCTCTTCTGACCGTCACTGTCTAAGGCCTAGTCCTCATTGATTCTGTGTATGTATGATGTTGTGAACTGATAATCTGCTGTCGTCTCTGCTCTTCTTGTCCGTCACTGTCTTAAGGCCTAGTCCTCATTGATTCTGTGTATGTGTGATGTTTTGAACTGATAATCTGCTGTCCTCTTTGCTCTTCTTGTCCGTCACTGTCTAAGGCCTAGTCCTCATTGATTCTGTGTATGTATGATGTTGTGAACTGATAATCTGCTGTCGTCTGTGCTCTTCTTGTCCGTCACTGTCTAAGGCCTAGTCCTCATTGATTCTGTGTATGTATGATGTTGTGAACTGATAATCTGCTGTCGTCTCTGCTCTTCTTGTCTGTCACTGTCTAAGGCCTAGTCCTCATTTCCGTGTATGTATGATGTTGTGAACTGATAATCTGCTGTCGTCTCTGCTCTTCTTGTCCGTCACTGTCTAAGGCCTAGTCCTCATTGATTCTGTGTATAATGTTGTGAACTGATAATCTGCTGTCCTCTCTGCTCTTCTTGTCTGTCACTGTCTAAGGCCTAGTCCTCATTGATTCTGTGTATGTATGATGTTGTGAACTGATAATCTGCTGTCCTCTCTGCTCTTCTTGTCCGTCACTGTCTTAAGGCCTAGTCCTCATTGATTCTGTGTATGTATAATGTTGTGAACTGATAATCTGCTGTCCTCTCTGCTCTTCTTGTCCGTCACTGTCTAAGGCCTAGTCCTCATTGATTCTGTGTATGTATGATGTTTTGAACTGATAATCTGCTGTCCTCTCTGCTCTTCTTGTCTGTCACTGTCTAAGGCCTAGTCCTCATAGATTCCGTGTATGTATGATGTTGTGAACTGATAATCTGCTGTCGTCTCTGCTCTTCTTGTCTGTCACTGTCTAAGGCCTAGTCCTCATTGATTCTGTGTATGTATGATGTTGTGAACTGATAATCTGCTGTCCTCTCTGCTCTTCTTGTCTGTTACTGTCTAAGGCCTAGTCCTCATAGATTCCGTGTATGTATAATGTTGTGAACTGATAATCTGCTGTCGTCTCTGCTCTTCTTGTCCGTCACTGTCTAAGGCCTAGTCCTCATTGATTCAGTGTATGTATGATGTTGTGAACTGATAATCTGCTGTCCTCTCTGCTCTTCTTGTCCGTCACTGTCTAAGGCCTAGTCCTCATAGATTCCGTGTATGTATGATGTTTTGAACTGATAATCTGCTGTCCTCTCTGCTCTTCTTGTCTGTTACTGTCTAAGGCCTAGTCCTAATTGATTCTGTGTATGTATGATGTTTTGAACTGATAATCTGCTGTCGTCTCTGCTCTTCTTGTCTGTCACTGTCTTAAGGCCTAGTCCTCATAGATTCCGTGTATGTATGATGTTGTGAACTGATAATCTGCTGTCCTCTCTGCTCTTCTTGTCCGTCACTGTCTAAGGCCTAGTCCTCATTGATTCCGTGTATGTATGATGTTGTGAACTGATAATCTGCTGTTCGCTATGCTCTTCTTGTCTGTTACTGTCTAAGGCCTAGTCCTCATTGATTCTGTGTATGTATGATGTTGTGAACTGATAATCTGCTGTCGTCTCTGCTCTTCTTGTCCGTCACTGTCTTAAGGCCTAGTTCTCATAGATTCCGTGTATGTATGATGTTGTGAACTGATAATCTGCTGTCGTCTCTGCTCTTCTTGTCTGTCACTGTCTAAGGCCTAGTCCTCATTGATTCTGTGTATGTATGATGTTGTGAACTGATAATCTGCTGTCCTCTCTGCTCTTCTTGTCTGTCACTGTCTAAGGCCTAGTCCTCATTGATTCTGTGTATGTATGATGTTGTGAACTGATTATCTGCTGTCGTCTCTGCTCTTCTTGTCTGTCACTGTCTAAGGCCTAGTCCTCATTGATTCTGTGTATGTATGATGTTGTGAACTGATAATCTGCTGTCCTCTCTGCTCTTCTTGTCCGTCACTGTCTAAGGCCTAGTCCTCATTGATTCTGTGTATGTATGATGTTGTGAACTGATAATCTGCTGTCGTCTCTGCTCTTCTTGTCTGTCACTGTCTAAGGCCTAGTCCTCATTGATTCTGTGTATGTATGATGTTGTGAACTGATAATCTGCTGTCGTCTCTGCTCTTCTTGTCCGTCACTGTCTAAGGCCTAGTCCTCATTGATTCAGTGTATGTATGATGTTGTGAACTGATAATCTGCTGTCCTCTCTGCTCTTCTTGTCCGTCACTGTCTAAGGCCTAGTCCTCATTGATTCTGTGTATGTATGATGTTGTGAACTGATAATCTGCTGTCGTTTCTGCTCTTCTTGTCTGTCACTGTCTAAGGCCTAGTCCTCATTGATTCTGTGTATGTATGATGTTGTGAACTGATAATCTGCTGTCGTCTCTGCTCTTCTTGTCCGTCACTGTCTAAGGCCTAGTCCTCATTGATTCTGTGTATGTATGATGTTGTGAACTGATAATCTGCTGTCCTCTCTGCTCTTCTTGTCTGTCACTGTCCATGTAAGGCCTTGTCCTCATTGATTCCGTGTAATGTTGTATGTATAATGACTATTCTCATATCTGTCTCTTTATGTCTGTACATCTTGGGTCCTCTATTCACAGATACTTTGTATGTACTGGTATAATGTTGTGTTTATTGTGATGAGTTTATATTAGGGATGGCAACAAATATCAAAAGGCTGTTCGAATATTCGAATTCAATATTCAAATAATATTCGAATTTTCGTTCGTTTTTTTAAATATCCGAGTCTTTGTTTATTTATCCAGGATGTTTTATAGGTAAACGAATTAATGTGTTGTTAAAAATAATAAAAGCTGTTAAAAACAGTTCTTATTGTTGTCGACTCTATGAATTTTTCCATCATCATTATCATCATCATCATTAATCATCATCATCATCCGATGCATTGATGTCATAATAAAACAACATAGAAAACAGTTCTTAGATTT
Source organism: Congeria kusceri (assembly GCA_027627225.1). Classification (NCBI taxonomy): domain Eukaryota; kingdom Metazoa; phylum Mollusca; class Bivalvia; order Myida; family Dreissenidae; genus Congeria; species Congeria kusceri. Next base: position 44,962,640 of record CM051024.1, read on the forward strand.
TATTTCGAATCATTAACTTTGTCATACATTTATTCATAGTAAAACAGATCTATACACTTCAAACATCGCAAAACAGACACCCAATACACAAAGTAATCTGACAATTTAATAAACACGTTAATGAACGAGAAGACTTTGAGATTAATCGGGAAACACATAGAATATATACCTGTGCTGTTTTACATATTTGTGTTTGTTATATTGAGCGAATAAATGCTTTAAAGTCGGCATGAAAAATGTTGTTGTTAATGCACCGCTAAGTAAAGGAATGAAATTAAATTAATAGTTACACCTAAACCGCATAATGCACCCTACATTGTTCCAACATTTGTCTCCAATTAGCGTCAGTGTGAAAACATCGGTCTCCAGTTAGCTTCAGTTTAGCTCCCAAATAATGTTACGTACAAACTGAGCAAATATCGGTCTTTTCTTAGGGTCCGTTTACGACTTGATTGTCACAGTTTGCTTAATCTATTATCTCCCACTGTACATACTGGTATCAATGGTGTTAAATAACATGTCAATGTGTCAAATTAGGTAACTGAGAAAACATAAGGATCTCAGATTATAGAATTAAACTAGTTTATGATGGAGAATTTTTTAATTTTTTTATAAATATTTTTTGCCATTCAAATACTCATTTAATATTCGAATATTCGGTCAAGTATTCGAATATTCGTTGACATCCCTAGTTTATATCATGACGGTCATTCTGTATATCAGTCTGTCTTGCCTAATTGTGCAAAATCTTCATGTATCTTCGAGATTTTTTTCATGAATGTGTATTGTCCTCAGCTAGAAATAAAACAAACAAAAATGAAATCATTATAAACTAACATACATATAGAAACATACTTGAATTTGAAATGAACAATCCTGTTGTATAAATTGTGAAAAAAGGTCTTAACTAAGGCTGTTGTACTATTATTTGTATACCCTACACCAACAGGAGGCAGACGACCTTAATTCTTATACAGTCATTAAGGTTTTATTCCAGGCTTCAGTTTTGGTCTTGGGTTATTTAGTTTCCTGTGCCAGGCAACTGTTATTTCCCCAGGGCGTTTCATATAAAATTGTCCATTTGTGAAGTATATGTCGAAACTTGTATTTCTTTTCATCCATTCTTTTCAGACAATCTGGGCCAAATATCTTGAGACCTACAAATCAGGCTGTCGGGGATTTGAATTGCTTATAAGTTGTTATTAAAAGGAAAATCATGAGATATTCAGACAGACCATTTCAATAGATGTTTATAAACAGCAGACCTTTTCTGTCATGTTTAATAGAATCGGATGTTGGGAGAGGAGAAAACTTTTTGCAACACGAGAGCCGTAGTCCGTAACTGGTATGGGATTGTCTCGTGCATGGGTGATGTTAAGAAATGCAAAGGCCATAATGTATTGTATTATTTCAATATTAATGTGGTGAAATATGGAAGCTATTATATGTTTAATTGGTTATTGTTAATTTGACGAAATACAAAGGCTATTATGTATTGTTGTTTGCATAGTTATTTAGTGAAATGCAACAGCTTTAATGTATTGTATTAGTTCAATATTCATTTGATAAAATAAATAGGCTGTTATGTATTGTATTATTTACTTAGTAAGTACAAAGGCTTATTTGTATTATGATTTAATTATTAATTTATTAATCCCCCGCCGGGAAGCGGGAGGGGGGATTATAGGAATGCCCTTCGTCTGTCCGTAACATTTTTGTGTCCGCTCCATATCTCCTGTACCCTTTGAAGGATTTTCAAGAAACTTGGCTCAAATGTTTAGGTCATTGTGACGATGTGCAGAAGGCATGATTCAGTCACGCCAGCTCAAGGTCAAGGTCACACTTGAAGGTCAAATATTTGAGCTCCATTTTGTGTCCGCTCCATATCTCCTATGCCCTTTGAAGGATTTTCATGAAACTTGGCTCAAATGTTTAGGTCATTGAGACAATGTGCAGAAGGCATGGGCCTTTCACGCCAGCTCAAGATCAAGGTCACACTTGAAGGTTAACTTTTTGAGCCTTCATTTTTGAGTTCGTTTTTCCTGTCACCTCCATATCCCCTATACCCTTTGAAGGATTTTCATGAAACTTGGCTCAAATGTTTTGCTCATTGAGACCATGTGCAGAAGGCATAAGCCAGTCACGCCAACTCAAGGTCAAGGTCACACTTGAAGGTTGAATGTTTGAGCCTGTATTTTTATGTCTGTTCTATATCTCCTGTGCCCTTTAAAGGATTTTCATGAAACTTGCCTCAAATGTTAATCACATTGAGGCAATGTGCAGAAGGCATGAGGCAGTAACGCCAACTCAAGGTCAAGGTCACACTTGAAGGTCAAATGTTTGAGCCTCCGTTTTTGTGTCTGCTTCATATCTCCTATGCCCTTTGAAGGATTTTCATAAAACTTTGGCTAAAATGTTTATCACATTGAGGCGATGTGCAGAAGGCATGGAGCAGTCTTGCCACTGCAAGGTCAAGGCCTTACTTAAAGGTCAAATGTTTGAGCCTCCATTTTTGTGTCAGCTCCATATCTAAATTTCTGAAACTGTACTTTCTATCTTGTCCAACTGTGCCAGATTAAGGTCAGTGTGATACTTCAGAGTCACCTTTAAAATCTAATGAAGGATCACGGCGGGGGATATAGCTGTCTTTTGGACTGCCTTGTTGTAATACAAAGACTATTCTGTTCATGTATTATTTCAATATTTCATGGAGTAAAAAAAAATGTTTTGTATTGAGAATTATTTCAATATGCATGCTTATATGCATTGTATTATTTCAATATTTATGTCATGAAATACAAAGGCTATTTGTAGGGTATTTTTTCTATAAATGATTTGATCAAATACAAAGGCTATTTGGTATTGTATAATTATTTCAATATTCATATGATGAAGTACAAAGGATATTTTGTATTGTGTTACTTTAATGTTCATGTCCTGGAATACAAAGGCCATTGGTTATTGAATTATTTAGTATTCATTTTACAAAACCGGAATACATATTGGCATTGTTTTATTCGAATATTCATGTCATGAAACGCAGAGGCTATAAAGTATTAGCAAGATCTATATCAATTTTCATTGATGAAATACAAAATGTTTCTTGATATTGTATTGTTCCAATATTCATTTGATGAAAAACTGTCGAGTGTTACATTTTATTTTGAAATGGCCCAATGTCATTAAAAATATTTTGTTTGATGAAATTATCCAAATTCCACAAGCATTATTAAAGTTGCATGTTGATCATAGTTGTTGCACATTTATTTTGAATTCTGATGTCTTGGTGCATTTGTTTAAATTTTTTGTTTTGATGTTTAAAGTACATATTTTCTATAAAACAGATTTGACATTTATTTTAAAGATTATTCAATTTTGATTCATTGAAGAAGTTCATATTTAGCACTAACATGTCACATATGCACGCGAAAACACTCATACACACACACGTCACAAAGTTTCAATAAAAACATAAGACGTCGGTCCGGGCTGGGGTTCGAACTCACGATCCGTGGATTGACAGTCCAGCGCTCTACCAACTAGCCGGGCTCAGGAAACAGTCCCTAAAGTGCCTCAATGAGGCTGATGGCTTTGACACAGATTGTTGCTATCAGGACAATTTGAGGTTGCAGTTGTCTGTGTGACATGAATCCACAGGAATGCATTCCGTTGCCGTTGGCCATGTGTTACATTTGAAACTATTATGTTACTGTTACATAAATTGTTAACATGTTTATATTACTGCTACATAATGTGTTACAGTTCATTTATTTTAGTGGAATTTGTTATGTTTTATCTCTTGATGGTTTGGCTACTCCCTTCTGTAGGCATTAGTTTTGTTCTTTCTACAATGAAACAGTTAGTGTTTGATTTAATTTTGTTAATCATGCCTTACACTTTATCAGGCTCAAGATTAACCACATCAATGAAAATGCCTGCACATAAATGCTATAATACTTTAGAATCATAGTGAACAGACCCATTACATGCGTCTGTGAACATGTTCAGTTGAAGTTCTTTGCTTTATAGTAGTTTAGTGAAAATGTTCAGTTGAAATACTTTGCCTGATAGTAGTTTTATAAAGGACATTCTTTAAAAACAAGGTTTTTGGTACATATGAAAACTGATTTCAACATTTTCAGCTGTCTGTTTTTCCACATATGTACACGTGTCTTAAACATTAACATCCTACGTTATTTTGGTTTCATTTCAATAAAATGAGTACCAGTTAACATTGGGAGTTATACATAACTTCGTGGATGTGGAAATGAAAATAAAAGTTTTCATGATAAGTTGTGTTTCTTTAAATACATGTATGTGTGTCATTTGTGCTTGAAAAAAATGTGTATAACTACATGTAATTTAAATACAGAAAAACAATTAAAATGTTATATAACCGATTTACAGTCATTAAAACATTTATAAATTTCTGTTATACTGCTTTCTTACATTTCTATATTTCACACAATACTTGTATTTGTATCTCGTAAATATCACTTATTTGTAGAAACACGCACACCTGTCTTATTAATACCATATTGCGAAAAGAGAGTACATTAAACAATATAGGCATCAAATACATCTCAGACCCTGATTGAAGTGCTACCGAAATGAGATGTTGCTATAGGTCGTTTATAATTAGGCCCCGAGGTCCCAGAAACAGCAATAACTGACAACGGCGTCATAATTTTTTTTGATTACTACTCTTTGGCATGTAACACAAGTTGACTGCCATCTCTAAGGGAATTTGCAATGCGCGCAGAAAATAAAATGTTCAATGGTCGCCGGTGATGGTGTTCAGATGGCCGTTAGTCGTTTCGAGATAAAAATACGTGAGCAAATGCCACTGAATAAAGTAAATATATTTGTGTCTATGCTTCGTATTTGTTCCATAATAAATCTGAGCGCTTGCATGTCTTACACAATTATTCAGTTTATGCAATTGTCAGTATGATAATTACGTGATATAAAATCGTATTTACCGTCCCCTTATATTCACTACACTGAACAGCACTTACTACCCGCCACTCGTTAAGTGTTGACAAAATGATTAAATTTCAAGAAAATGTGGTCAAATTTTCAAAGCGATTACTTTTATGACAGTCGTTCGCATGTAATATTTTATTGCATTCATAACACAATTAATAATGAAACCAAACAATTTAAGACGGTCAGTTGAAAATCAAAATTCACAAACTGGCGCCATAAACTCCGACGGAATTGGAGGAATCACATGTCGATACATTAAGGAAAAATAATCAGTATTTCATAACAAAAATGCATTATATATTTAAGAGTTGCCATCACGTCTTAAGAGCCAAACATGCATGCGTGGTCAGAATTGGTGAACAATCAAATATTTATCTAGTAAGAGCAATACAATGCACGTGCTTTTTAAAGGCTCGCCATTATTCATTGGCACGTAAAAGCAATACGTTGCTTTAACAATTTGAATGTACCCTGTTGTGAAATTGAAGACATTGTATACCATTTAAATCACATTGTTGATCACACCACACACTGCCAACGGCAAATGTTTTAATTTCGATTTTTTTGCTAGGTCTTCCAGAAAATGTTTCAGAACCGACGTTGCCACAATACCAGGGCAATACAAGTGAACAGTAACTTTATTCACATTGCAATGCGCTTTTAATTGCACTTTATTCAGTTGTTAAATAAAGTAACATTAAACAAATGTAGAAACATTCTATCTATGTGGGTCTACTTGGCAGTACATGTATTGTCTCTATATATAATACCACACAGAAACGCAATAATCTCGTGAGGGTCAATGAGAAAAGCGGGTAATATGATAGAGCAATAGGGCCCACGACAGAAATGAAGATCAAGATCGTAGTGTCATTAATGATTGAACGATCTACTTGTCTTTCTGATTTCATGATTCCACCGCTATAGCATATATAAGTGTGTGCTTTAAGACCGTGCCTAGCAACTGAACATATAAGTTTTAGAAATGCCCTTTATGAACTATGTATTGCCAAGATGGTATATACATTGTACGTTGTATGGCGAAGATGGTATATACATTGTACGTTGTATTGCCAAGATGGTATATACATTGTACGTTGTATTGTCAAGATGGTATATACATTGTACGTTGTATTGCCAAGATGGTATATACATTGTACGTTGTATTGCCAAGATGGTATATCCATTGTACGTTGTATTGCCAAGATGGTATATACATTGTACATTGTAAGTGTAATTTTCGCATAATACTAGATTGGTCGTTTTAAATAAAATGACATCGGGTTCAGTCTACAGCATGTGTTGCGGTTTGCTCACATACTGTGGGATAGAACAAAAGTATAGACCACTGTTGATATTTTTCGGAATACATTAATACTTAATATGACCCATGTTTGGAATCTTTAAAACGTCAAACAATCAAATTACACGTTATAACCAGACGAATGACCACCAACACTGTAATATTACAATGCAATTAGCCTCCAGCCCTTGTATTCTGTCCCAAAAGCTCCAATAAAGTACTCGTAATAAAGACTCTTCCTAACGAAACAAATCATGGCATGTATTGAGTTTTAGGTTCGCATAAGACGACATAAATTAACACCAAGATGGTAGTGATGGTTGAACGGTCTATTTGTCTTTTCATTTCCTGATTCCACTTCTTGCATGTCTTTATGTGTGCTGTTATATCGTGTCTTTGTACCTGAACTTTACAGCATTAGAAATGCCGTTTGTGAACTATGTAATGTCGAAATGGTTTTTATACGTTGTTATTGTTCTTTTCACATAAAATTAGACTGTTCGTTTTAAATAAAAAGATCAAGACTATTCAGTCCATAAAACTTGTTGCGGTTTGCTCACATTCAAACAGGAGTGGAACAAAATTGATGTATATAATTATGTTGATATTTTTCGGAATACATTTATCCCTCATATTACCGCGTTTTCTAATCTGTCGCGCGTCGACGTCATAACCAGAACAACGACCACCAACACTGTTACAGCAATAATACAAACTTAAATTAAACGCCATTTATTGTATTCAGTCCCAAAAGCTCCAATAAAGTACTCGTACTGAGCGGTCCACACGAAACAAATCATGACCGGCATTGAGTTTATGGTTCTCATTACTTGAAATGATGTAATTACATCATAAATAAGATCAACTTGATGTGGGCGTTTTCGACATGAAATCTCAAAGTCACATTACATTGTGTAGCGTCTTCAGGTCGCCCAATAAATCGTGACTTTTTAATCGAAAATAGTTTGAGCATTGATAAAAGTTTCCCGTTTCTATTAATACCGACATGGTTATTAAGATGATTTCGTTTGTAGGACACGTTATTATATGTTGCGTTTGTTTTGCATGTATATTTTAAACACATTAACCATCATTCTTTATTATTCTTGAAGCATTTTATTAGACTCTACGAACATGTTTTGTATATACATTAAGTTTCTAAATCGTTCCGAATATTATATTTTGTAATGTATGGCATTTTTGAAGAATGTTTTTGACGTTAATTTTATTGGCAGACAAGTTAGATAAGTGCACCTTTATCTTACTTTTGTTTCATTCTTATGGGAAGTCTTGATAGTTTGGCGAAATTGCCTTTTTTAATAGAATAAAGCAAACTGTTGATTAGTTATATTAATATTACTTGTATCGTTTCAGTACCTTGTTTGCTTTAACTCTGATATACCAAGCTCTAGGTCATGAAAGGGGCGGCTGTGGTAGTCCGGACAGAAATATGGCGTACCCTTTGGGTCCAAATTACATATACGCCTGGTAGCTAAATATAGATGTAACTGTTGTTATAAAATTGTAACCGCAGTTACAATTTTACGACTGCAGTTATAAATTTGTAACGGCAGTTACATTTACAAATATAACTGCAGTAATAATTTATACCAACAGTCATAAAATATGGCAATTGTCATAAAATTATAACCGGGGTTACATTTATCTGACCAAATGCTCAACTTAAGCTCTAAGTCTGTTTTGCGAAACAAATCACGTCAATAATGACTTTTTGTTAAAATTCCATTTAGTTATTTAAATATGATTTTGTAAAAACAATTTAAAGATACATATTTTATAAATAAAGGAATCAGAAAAAAAGTGTAACTGCAGTTATAATTTTATGACAACTGTCTTTTTTTTTTAACTTTTGGTGTAAGTTGTAACGGCAGTTATATCTGTAAATGTAACTGCTGTTACAAATTTATGACTGCAGTAATAAATTTGTAACTGCGGTTACACTTTTATAACAACCGTTACATAATATATTTAGCTGCCATGCATATATGTACTTTTGACACAAAGGGTACGCCATACAGAAACCTATAACAATTTTTCAATGTGACAGACGAAAGGGCTGGTCGCAATCAAACATCTATTTCATTTGTCTATGTTTACATGCATTGTACCTAATTGCTTCGTTGTGTTTGCTCTGATTAGTTAATCTAATTTAGATAAACGTGTGGATAATTGTTTGTAATGATAAATACGATTGAAGAAAATTCCATACGAGAGAAATTTGTATATAAGGTATGGACACAGAACACAAATTCAGGGATATGAACATAGTTTTGTGCATGTAGAGCCTTTTTCAAATTAAAAAAAAAATGTTCTCATGTAATTTATTCAAATATCACTTTACTGCAAAGAAGTAAAAAGCAAATACTTTTAATCACTAAATTATTTTTGCAAATGAATTAATAATTTGAAATTATGTTTGGATTCTCAGACATATTCTACCGTCAAAACGTATATCAATAGCATAAACCTAAACACAAATGAGCAAACTTGTGTTGAATAACCAGTAATAAATAATAAATGAAAGAGTTTTACAAAAACCAATCGGTTGTTACTGCCTTTAGGACCAGTATTCAGAAAGCTCCTAAGGAAAAACGTAAAAAAGTTAATTTCTAAAACTCATTCAATTCATATAGAGCAACAATTGCCTGGAGAAGTTTTATTCTTGTTGAAGACTAAATAGTTACTATTTATTTCAACTATAATTTGGATCTAAATAATCAAACTTCACATTTAAAATTGGATCTGATTTTCTTCACAAAAGTGTAACTTCATTAAGATTTTTCAAAGGAGCTTTGTGAATAGAAACCCTGGCTTGAGACTCGTATGTTTGTGGTATTTTCCTTTGTCACACGGCTATGGCTCTGATACTATTACTTTCCTCCATGATTAACAATCATTTGCGTGTCGAGAACAGAACGTGATTCCTCTCGGCAAAGTGTCATAGCCAATCACACAGAGCTTTCCGTTGTAGCCTGAAGCTTTTATTTCCACTTAACAGCTTTTTGACGACCAGACAAGTCTAGTCTGTTTTCGGTGTGTCAGTAATTCCGGTCAGTGATGTTTAACTTTAAAGAAATAGAAGCAAACTTTATCCTTTCTCGCAAAATAACAATTCTGTAGGTTATAGGTTCTTTGTATGCACTACCTGCTAAATTATTTTTCAAAATGAAATACGTTGATTTGTTAAATTTCCTTACATGTATTTTTTTAATTGTGCTTATAAAAATGTCAGTAGCTGACCCGACCATGTTAAAAGTAAACATGAACATAATTTGCACTTAATTGTACATTCTTTGGAAAGGGAATCCTGATTCAAGTGTTTGTTTTAATTTCCTGTCTCAGGAAAATTTGTGTTTCGCATCTAGAAATGACCAACTAATTTCCTTAATGACAACCTCTTGCCCTAATTCTGTTAGCAGCAGCAGTCGATGCAGTCACTGCCATTTGTAAATGCCAAAATGTGCATCACATACACTTCCGTTACAGAATGTGGTGAAACACGTTCTAACCCTGGTTATATTATAACTGGTTCTTTTTGTCATTCCCAGCAGATAGAGCAACGTGGAATCAACACTGTTGAAACAGTGTCATTTCGTCAACATTGTACAATGTGTGTAAACAAAAAGTGAATATACTCATTTCAACATTAATTTGTTTAAAAATTTCTTAGACTCTATATGTGAAGACCATTACATATTTATATTATGAACTGGGTGCAAGTAAAATACGGTGGACCGTTTATTCAAACAAATTATGGAACTTCCTCGCTTTGTGCATTCATGAATCATATACGAGTAATACAAAGATGTAAATGCAATTAGAATTATTATTAAAAAAATTGATACACATAAATTGCTTAAACATCTAACTATGTAAAGGATACTCAACCATAATCTATATCCGACAAAGCTTAACACGATACAAATAACACAAATGATTTTGATTAACTAGTATATGGATACGTTAGAGAGTTTTACGACAACGTTCCAAGCCCCCTTTTCTACTAGTGTTACTACGTTATTGCTTGAAACTCATCTGTTTGTTTTAGTCCTGTTTGTCCGGCGGATATTTTCCTGTGACCTACTGTTTCCTGTACGATTTACAAGCAATTACGTGTCAATATCGGAACCGTGATTACTCTGGGCAAACTGTCATATCCAACCACAAAGCGCTTTTTGTTGAAGCCTGGAGCGTTTATTTCCACTTAAAAGCTTTTTGACGACCAAGCCAGGTCGGCCTTTGTGCGTGTAGCCTCGGTCAGTGACGTTCGATTTATTTTAGAAATTGAAGCAAACGTTTGTCATCTCTCACAAACTCACATACCGGTAAATATATCATTTATTTAGTTCTATTTATTTGATTACAGCGAAATTATTTTACAAAAGCACCAGTAACGTCTTAGTGTACTTAAATGTAAGTATTTTTAATTGCACATATACACAAATTAGTAGCTGTCCCGACTATGTCAAAAGCAAATATGAACATTATTTTCACCCAGTTGTACATTCTGTGGAAAAGTAATCCTGATTCAAGTGTTTGTTTAAATTTCCTGTCTCTAGAAATATTTATGTTTGAATCTAGGAGTGACCAACACAATTTCATTAATGACAACGTCTTGCCCTTATTCTGTTAGTAGCTGCAGTCGATGCAATCAATGCTATTTCTACTGTCTGAAGTGTGCAACACAAACACTTCCAGTAAAGAAGATGGTGCAGCAAGTTCTGCACCTAATTATATTAGGGTTGGTTCTTTATGTCATTTCCCAGCAGGCAGAACAGTGTCATTTCTTCAACGTTGAAGAATATATGAGAATGGAAAGCGAATACATGTTTGAAATCTGACGTTGTTCAACTGTCGATTTTTGGTTTTCGACGTCATTTGAACGTTTGTTTTTGTCGTCAGAAATACAAGGTTGTTTCAACGTCAGATTGACAACGTTGTTTCAGTCTCATCAAGTTTGGAAAAATCATATATGCGCCTTTTTTCATAGTCATTCTAATAACACTAGACTGACCCATGTTGAAAATGGTTGAACTCTCAATTTATTTTGACAGTCTTGCACCGTGAGAATGACTTTTGGTTTGTTTACCATTCAAGCACGGAGAATATGAGAATAGAGGGTCCCGCCAATGCTTGTAGATCTAATGATATTTTGCGTTCCATGTAAGGCGATCATTATGCAAGCAAAATTCAAGTTATTCACTTTGGATATATGAAACAATGGTACAAACGTTATGCAGTAAAATTGTATATTAATACAGTTTTGGTTTATGATGATTAAAAAAGTAAATGCATGCAACGTAGGTAGCTTGACTTGTTTTCTGAAAAAAGAACGTGTTCATCAATTAATTTATAAAAAGGAATTCTATATATCAACCAACTCCATAGCTAATATTAACAATGCTATACTATTTACAAGTATTTATGTATTTTGGCACATCATGCAGCTGAAGACCACAACCTGATACTTTAAGCTTTTCAGATAATGTAATAATTTCGGTTTCTGTTGACCATTGTACATTTGAATGCAGCAACTTCGCCTGTGAATCACAACAATATTAGACAGACATAACTAAATAATTACATTTGCATAGCTGCTAATTCAATGACACTTTCTAGCGTACTTAATTTCAGATTGAAACGAAAACAGGAACATATTAAATACAGCATTGGATGTAGATATTTGATAAATTTGGCAGCCAATTGTGTCATTCCGTAAGTGTATTGTCATGTTCGACTCCACGCAAAATTCAGTGATGATCCTGTGCGTCAATTCTTCTGACGTGGTCATTTTGCATTTGTAGACACAAGAATGCTTTCGACACTTCTCAACATGTTTTGAAAAGCGCATTAACACAAACGCACTGCATTTTTGTAAAACGACGTCAAACAAAATAGCGTCAATGTATACGTATGATGATGTTTTTTGCTATTTCAGTTACTAAACAAAATTAACGGATTTTTTTCTCTTGAGCAAAACTAAAGTTTTCTTGAAAAAGTAATTTCGCGAGCAAGCTCACCCCATCGGCACTAATTCATCAACTTGTATTCTAGAAAGTATACGTATTTCAGATTTCATACCTCCATTCGAAATGACAAACTGGTAAATGATATTTCAGTCCTGAAACTCTGAAACTAACACGTCCAGTAACATATCTACGCCACTTGTCTACGATATTCTGCGAAAACCCTGCTAGAATGACAATACAAGTGAACAATTAAGATTATTTTACATTGCGGTGGGCATTTACCAGCAATTTATTATGTTTAACAATAATGTGAAACACATGCTACTATTTTCTTGGAATAGAGCACAGCCTGTGTTATGTTGTGGGTCTACCAAGTACCATAGATATTGTCTCTCACCCAATACAACAAAGACTCGTTATTATCTCATCAAAGTCGATGTGAAGTAATATGATCGGAAATTTTGGAAGCCCACACAATAGGAAAATCAGAATGTCATTGAATATTGGATTGTCTGGTTGTTATATAACAGATGTCTTTATACTATTCATTTTTTCATATCGTGTCTTTCGTGTCTAAATTCCGAACATTGAAGTATCAGAAAAAAATGTGTTGACAATTCTGCATTGCTGAAAGAGTGTGAGTATACTGGAGCGTTTTTCATGATTTAGACTATTCGTCTTGATTAAAACGGGTTTTCTTTTCATGACGTTTGGGATTCGCTCACATTCTATTCTGAATGTGAGATTGAGATGTACAGTACTGTTGATAATCATTTTCGGAATAAATTAAGTGTCTAATAATGATACCCAGTTTTGCAAAGACTCACGCGTCGAGCAATCACATTCCAGTCCTAACCAGAAGAACGACCACACACTATGTACTATTAGTAACTTAGCTGACGCATCTTAAAATTGTTATCAGTCCACCAAAAACTCAATAAAGTAAGCATCCGCCACACGAAACAAATCATGGCCTCTATTGTGTTTAAAGATTCTCGTTTCTTGAAAATGTAATTATATCATAAATAAGACCAACGCGATGTGGGCTTCATCGACATGGAATGTCAAAAGAGAAGATTAATTACATTGCGTAGCGCCTCAGTTCACCAAATGACGCCAAGTTTTCAATATACTCGTGACGTGTTAATCGAAAATAGTTAGCGAATTGAGAGAGAGTCTCACATTTCTATTTATGTATTCTAGGTCATTCATAATATGATCAACAACATCGTTATGACGATTTGTATGTCACGCTATTTCAAGCGTATTTGATATTTCAAACTACTTTCATAACGATGATTTTGTTATAAGGATGTTTACGCGAAGACATCGAAAGCCTCATATCGTTAAAACGGTTTAAGAACAACAGCTTTCTGAAATCCTTTTCAAACGACTTTACGTATGTTATCGCGTATTGCGTGCACTTTAATGTTTGTTTTGTTCTTGAGCACTTTGGGAAATATTTTCCTATGACCTATGACTTTGAAACTTCCCTCTACTGACAATTACATGTCAAAAATAGAGTCGTTATTATCTTGGACAAAGTGTCATATCCGATACCCTCAAACAAAACATATTTTCGTTTTAGCCTAAAGCTTCATTTTTACGATGTAGCACTTTGACGTCTTCTTGTATGCCTGTAACCTCGGTCAGAGACGTTTGATTGTGCAAACATTCATTAGGGTAAACAACCTTTAATATCTAGTATAGTTGAAATTGAGCCTTACTAAAACGGGAGAAAAATCTTTCGTGTAAATACACTTTTCTTCAATATCAGCATAATTAAGAAGTTACAACAAGCATATTACGGTTTGTTAATTGATTCTGAAAGTAAAATCGCCATGAGGCATTTAATGAGCTTCTTACTTTTTTCCTTTGCTTTTGACTTTATGCATATTTTCTGCTGGCGTTTAGGAATGTCCAAACCATTTTCCGTACCGAATACTTCTTGGCTTTTTTGACAATGTAATCATAACTATTTCTATGACCAGCCAATCAGTTAAAGTGATTAGAAAATAAAATCAATTCAGTTACTTGAAAATGTCAATCCCTTTTTGCTATCGAACTGGTGAAAAATCCGATTTCAGCCTGCTGAATTCTCGTACACTAGTCATGTCCTTAACTGTTATCAATCGTTTGGGTTACTATGTACTTAGACGTTGTAAAAAAGATGCACACACACGTACAGAACTATGTCTGCAGTAACAGTTTCGTTCAGGCAGGTCAAAATGTATACTTGCGATACATGACAAACTATATACACAGACACACGGACATACAGATACACAATTAAAATTGTGCGTTTTTATTGAGTTTAAAGGTTCTCGTGTCTTGAAATAGCAATGACATCATAAATAAAACCAACACGATGTGGGCGTCTTTGACATAATATGTAATCTCAAACATGCAGCTAAATCACAGCGTGTAGCGTCTTGAGGTCATTAATGACAGAGTTATACAATACTGTAATACTAAAAAAAAATTCAGGAATAAATAAATAATTAATGAAACGAAATTTTGCAAAGACACACGCGTCGAGTAATCACATTGCAGTCATAACCAGAAGAACAACCACACACCCTAACTTAGCTGACGCATCCTAAAATTGTTATCAGTCCAAAATAAACCCAATACAGTAAGTATCCACACGAAAAAATAAGCATGGCCTGTATTGTGTTTAAATATTCTCGTAATAAATCATAAAATACCAAAGCGATGTGGGCGGCATCGACATGGATCTCAAAAGAGAAGATAAATTACATTTCGTAGCGCCTCAGTTCACCAAATGACGCCACGTTTTGAATATACTCGTGACTTGTTAATCGAAAATAGTTTGCGCATCGAGGAAAAGTCTCACATTTCTATTAAAGCATTCCAAGGCATTCATTGTATGATCAACAACATGAAGATTTGTATGTCACGCTATTTCCAGGCGTATTTGGTTTTTGAATTGTATAGTTAAAATACTTTCATTATAAATAAAATCTTATTGTTATTAGAACGTTTACATGGAGACATCGAAAACCTCATATCGTAACAAACGGTTTAAGAACTATCTGAAATCATTTTCATACGGCTTTACGTATGTTATTACATGTTTGCGGATATTCAATGTTAGCTTTATTCTTGTGCGCTTAGAAAATATGTTTCTATCATCTACGGCTCTGATACTTCCCTCTACGACTTACTAGCAATTTCATGTCTAGAACAGAGTCGTTATTATATTGAGCATATCTGATACCCACCCACAAATAGCTCGTTGTCGATTTCTTTTATGATGTAACCTCGGTCGGTGGCGTTTGATTTTGCAGTCATTAATCATGATTAAGAATTTAAAACAAGCATATTATGGTTTGTTATTTGATTTTGAAAGTAAAATCGCCATGAGGCTTTGAATGAGCTTCTTACTTTTTCCTTTGCTTTTGACTTTAGTTAAAGTGATTGAATAATCCAATCAGTTCAGTTACTATTTTTGAAAATGTCCATCCCATTTCGATATCGATCTGGTGAATAAAAAAATCCGAACTCAACCTGCTGAATTCTCGTACAATGGTCATTTCCCTGTATCAATCGTTTGGGTGACTATGTAATTAGCCGTTGTAAAAACTAAAAATATGTACATACACGTATAGAACTGTGTCTAGAGTAGCAGTTACGTGTAGGAAGGTCTACATGTATTATTGTGCGTACATTGAAAAGATAATATCATGCGTCTGTACGAGACGCGTGGATATACAGATACACAATTAAACTTGTGCGTGGATGTGAACTGACAAGTCCATTTAGTACTCTTTGGAACTAATGTACTGCTGTAGTAAAACATCACGAACTAACAGTACCAATGTTTGCAAAATACCCGCATCGAGCATTCATCTATCACGTTTCATATCCAGACAAGAAAATGAGAAAAAATGCTACAAAATAACTCACATGCTAGTAAAAAAAAAAAAACTCAATGAAGTTATTAACGTCCACACGAAACAAATCACGGTTTGTATTGTGTTCAAAGGTTCTCGTGTCTCGAAAACACCATTTACATCATAACTAAGATCAACTCGAAGTGGGCGTCCTTCACATGGAATCTCAAATAATATTACATCGTTTATCGTCTGCAGGCCACCCAATAATGCAGCACTTTGATATAATCGTGACCTTTAAGAAGTGGGGGTCTCAGTCAGCATATAAAATTATCACAAAACAAAACATGATTATTTTTGAAAAACAAAAGAAAATATGTTTTTTAAAATATAATGTTTGAAATATTGTGTACAATTTAATAGCAATAGTTTCTGCAGTATGTATACATCTTTAAATATCGAAAAGTAATTGTACTGTTTTGAAATTTGCATACAAAGTGCTTAAGACCCTTTGCATATAAATCTAGGGATCTACAGGTACCCATAAAGTAATAATTATCTGGAGCCCTGACACTCGTTCATATATATTTTAAACACTTGTATCAGCTTGATTTATGTTTAAAGCAATTTTGTAGACTGTATATGGAAGGTACATAACAAAACATCTTTTAAAATAAATAAATCATACGAGTTCAGTTTTTTTTTTTTAAAACAAACAAACTATATTTACAAATAACATATTAATTTATATAAAGTTATTTCATGCCAGTTAGATACCATAGTTGTAAAAAATAATATGGACATTAAAGGGCGATCTAAAATGTACACATTCATTTGTGCATTATATTAAAATACCCATTTAATTTAAAGACGTTAATGCCAAAAAAGTAAATTATTGGCAAATTTTAAATTACACCAGCGATACTCAAGTATTAGTTCAACTTTTACTAGTTTTTTGAAGTATACGCGCAATGATGATTTAGAGAGTTTCACAAGAACCGAACTACGTTTCATAGTGCTTTAACATCGATTTTGATTGAGGTTTTATAGTGTTTGTTTGATTCCTGTGCGCCTGGGGGATATTTGCCTATGACAAACGAATGATTCATTCCTCTACAATATACAAACAATTACATGTCATGAACAGAACCGTGATTACATTGAGGGAAATTTTAGTATTTGAGTTCCATGACCAAACAACTTTTCGTTTTGCATTTAGCTTGTATTTTCTCCGAACAACCTTATGATAAAGTTGGTCTGTTTTACTCATCGATCCGTTCCTCGGGCATTGACCTTCGCTTTTTTAGACGTTGAAGCATCAGATTGTTTTCTTTTTCGATATGCAAAACTTCCATTCATTCGTTCTCTATCGAAGTTCTGTTACAAAATGAAACGCCGACATGTAATTCTTCAGCAAACGTAGAGCACTAGGTGACATTTAGCAAAACAATTAAATGCCAATAGTCAACAACGTATGTTTATGATAACACAAAAAGAGTTAAGGAAACTCTTATTCCCCCAAAGGTCCCAATGGTTGCATAATCTAGAAAAATATAACATACAAATATCATCTTGGTAATGACAATTAAAAGAAAGACTATGATAACCCTTAACCTATGAATAATAAACATGTCAAATTATTTACAGTTAATATATGACGGACAAAATGGCGGATGGAACAGGTGCTTATCAGTGCCGCGATCTGATTGGCTAACCGACCTGTTAAACATCGGTCCGTCGTAACGTCAATTCTTATGCAGTAAACGAAGTACATATATGCCCTTCAGGAAAGCGACTAGCATCTTCTTTGTTCTCGGTTATACTAGTCTGTCCAGAGTAAATCCATACGGCAAGACAATGTATCCACCTTGCTCTATGTAATATAAACAACGATTTATACATTTACAAATACATAGGATACTTTGTATGCATTTATGAATGTCAATCAAATAGTAAAAAAGAACGAAAATTACAAGCGTTTATCAACATCCATCTACGCAATGTTAACTGAACATACGCTAAAAGTTTAAAATGCAATAAAGCAGAAGAACATATTTTAAAAAGTGAAATCACTTGTAATATAAACTGAAAAAAAATACATGGACATTTTTAATGCAAATGAAATAATAAAGCGTATTTATTTCAAACATTTAATGTTAGTAGATACGTGATAATATTGTATATTCTGCAGATAATTAAATATTTACTCAATTTAATGTGAAGTATTTAAAAGCAGAAAACAAATGAAAATAATAAAACGGTACGTTCAGTGCTCATTATGTCGGTTTAATTTTTTTTTTCTTAGATTATATTCATATTTTGTTGGTTGTTGTACATACTCATTTATATTTGCTTGAAATTACTCTGATTAAGTATATGAAGAAATATTAGGCAACTATGAATGAATGCATTTCACAAACTTCAATTAAGCCAGAATATAAAATTAAGTACTTAGAAATATGTTGAAACATATTTTCTTTTTTCGATATATACTACTTACTAGAAAGAATAAAATTGCATCTCATGTATTAAGTGTCAAGGTTAGGAAAACAGCGTCATATTGTACTAATTGCCTTTAAAATGTGACAAGTGAAAACATAACCGATCTATTTTGTATTTTTATGTCATCAAAGCAGGTTGCATTTTCTCATGGCATGCACACAGTGTTTGCTACAAAAGAACGCCAATGGATCTGTTTATTTTGGTATAATTATCTCTCTCAATGATTCCGAAAGTACCTTATTAAAAGAAACAACACTGACGAAATGTTCTGGGTAAGAAGTTACAATCTGCAGACAACTTGTGTAGGATTAAAATAATAATATTCGAATACCTAATTCGAATATTTGAATATCGTTTTAGTATTCGTTGCCATCCCGAATTAAAAGTTAGATACATTTGAACATTTGTTTTACCTTTTGCTGGTACAGTATTGTTGTCATTTTATCAGTTTAATGGATGCTATCTCGACTTAACACATTTTCCCTTAATGTATTTTGGCCAAAAGTAGTTGGCACTTTAAACTTTTAGGGATTTTACAATGTATTTACTGCAAAAGTTCTCAATAGTTTTCTAAAACATAAAGCATGTGTTATAAATTATAAAAATTAAAAACAGTCAATTTTGAAAAAAAAGGCACTTCGCACCTTCTGGTTTTCAACCCGTTTAATGAGGATGACTGGAATGAACAGAAACACTCTGAAAATAACAACTCTACACAATCTCGTGATTCGACACTTCATACAGCTGAAGAGAACAGCTAATGATGTGTCCAAAATCTGGCCTTCTGTTGTTCAACATTGACGTGGATTTCCAGTCTTATTGATTTCGATGTCCCGTTGAACATAATTAGAATGATTAACTTGCTTTAGCTGAATGCAAAATTGCATTTCCCACAGAATATACACACTGGTGTTACTCTTTTTTTCACTAATGCGGACAATGAAGACTATTGAATGAACAATCGTAGCAACATCACTTGGGCAACATGCACAGATATGGCGTGTTCACACTCGATATACAGTAATTTGGTAACCCACGAACAACCCCACGCAAAATCCATTTTTGCGAATATGCAATGTAGCTTAAATTCGCATTTACGATTTATTACAGCTCTCGTTGAAAAAAATTATAGCATGCTTTAACCTGGCAAAAGCAATTATATGTACAGTAATTGTATAAGTCATATTTTGCAATATTTCTTTTGTGGTCCTCCTGTTTTGTTTTTACTTATATAAACGTATTGTTTTTTTATGCTCACAAAAGGGTGGTGCATATAGTCGCCGTTTTGTCCGTCCGACCGTTTTCCAATTCAACTGCCATTCAATTTATCCGGGTGTCAAATGGATTTCCTCGACGATTTAATCCATCATACTCCAAGTCCGTCCGCCCATCCTTTCATCCGTCCTTCCGTTATTCCGTCCTTCCGTCCAAATGGTACTTTGTTTCCGCGCGAGATCTCAAGAATTAAGGACTTGAGTTTGATGAAACTTTATATGCAGCATCTCTATCTGGTGGACATGCGCATATTGTCATGCTCCAGTCTGATGATTTTTTAGTGAGTTATTGCCATTTAAATTAGAAATAGGACATTCTCTTAAGAATTTTTCGTTTCGATTCCGCGCGAGATCTCAGGAACTAATGAACCAAACTCAATGCAACTTTTTATGGAGCATCACTACCAAGGGGGGCATGCGCTTGTTGTCAGGTTGTTCCGGTCTGATGATTTTTCGGGGAGTTATTGCCCTTTTCATTTTAAATATGACCTTTTAAAAGGATATTTTCGTTTCCGTGCTAGATTTCAGGAACAAATAACTCCATGAAACTTTATATGCGAGCATCCCTGTCAAGTGTAAATGCGGATATTGTCAGTTTATTCCGGTCTAATGGTTTTTCAGAGCGTTATTACCCTTTGATTATAAATTAGGACGGATTTTTGCTTGTTCATACAGTTACTCAATCACGGATGGAGGGATTTTAAAAGTACTTGGCACAAATGATTGCTGCAATGAAATGGTGTGTAATGAATCAGGTTCCTAGGTCATGGTGAATGTCACATCTAGAGGTCAAAGGTCAAAATTGACACTACTTGTCAGTACTTTAACTTGTAGTTAATTTTAAAACTACTTGACACAAATTTTAATGATGGCATGAAGCACAACAAAAAACCAGGTTCGTAGGTCAAAGGTCAAGGTCACACTTAGAGGTTAATGTTCGGACTATTACTTGGCCATGGATTGAGGTGTTTTCAAATTACTTTGCACAAAAGTTTGTCTCAATGAGACGGCTTGTCAGGCGCATGAATCATGAGTGTAGATTAAAGTTCAAAGTCATATTTGAAGGTCAAAAGTCAAAATTTTGCTTGTCCGGATTTATAATTTTGAAATCAATGGACGGATTTTGAAATCACTTTTCAAAATGTTTTCCTGAACAAGACATTGTGAAGCATAATGAATCAAGTCCATAGGTTTAAGGTCAATGCCGCAATTAGAGGTCAAAACGGCATCAGGGAGCATCCATCTGTTATTGATTTAAGTGCTGAGTTGATATATCTAATAACAAGAAACGTGGAAATTCCACGAAACCCAAATTTTTAAAAAGAAATGCATAAAAGTCAGCACAATAATAAAAGAAAGTTCTGGGTGCCATATGCATTCCTACGCGAGGTCTCGTTATAAGGTATCTATGTATGAAGTTTCATTAAAATATCGTAATGCATTCTCATATTATTGAACAGAAACCGTTTTTGTATTTTTAGTAACATTGACCTTGACGTTGATCTCACCAACCCCATATGCAATCCCAAGCGTGGTCTAGATACAAGGTATCTTTGTATGAAGTTTGATTCAAATATCTTGCTGCTTTCTAAAGTTATTGAGCGGAAACCATTTTTCTATTTTTAGTAATGGAGACCTTAACCCCACCCACCCTATATGCAATCCCAAGCGAGGTCTCGATATAAGGTATCTATGTATGAAATTTCATTAAAATATCTCGATGCATTGTCAAGTTATTGAGCGAAAACCGTTTTTCTGTTTTTAGTAACGGTGACCTTGACCTTGACACCACCCCCACATACGCAATCCCCAGAGAGGTCTCAATATAAGGTATCTATGTATGAAGTTTCATTACAATATCTTGATGCTTTCTCAAGTTATTAAGAGGAAAACATTTTTTTATTTTTAGTAACTGTCACCTTGACCTTCACCACCCCCACCCCATATGCAATCTCAAGCAAGGCTTCGATATATGGTATATATGTTTGAAGTTCCATTAAAATATCTCGATGCGTTCTCAAGTTATTGAGCAGAAACCGTTTTTCTATTTGTAGTAACGGTTACCTTTTACCTTGACCCCACCCACACCATATGCAATCCCAAGCGATGTTCGATATATGGTATCTATGTATGAAGTTTCATTAAAATATCTTTCTGGATTCTAACGCTATTGAGCGGAAACCGTTTTTCTTTTTTTAGTAACGGTGTCATTAACCTTGACCCCACCGACCCATATGCAATCCCAAGCAAGGTCTATATATAAGGTATAATAATAAAAATAATAATTTTATTTTACGAAGGTGACATATAAGACATTATATTGTCATGACAAGAACATACCTTATTTTCATATGGCCTTCATACACATTCAAACATTCAAACAAAGTCACATTGACCATATAATTACAAACAAGCACACAGTCAATTTA
Source organism: Congeria kusceri (assembly GCA_027627225.1). Taxonomy (NCBI): domain Eukaryota; kingdom Metazoa; phylum Mollusca; class Bivalvia; order Myida; family Dreissenidae; genus Congeria; species Congeria kusceri. Next base: position 44,984,984 of record CM051024.1, read on the forward strand.
ATAATGATAATAATAATGATAATGGCAATACTAATTATTATAATTATAATTATATTATTTTTCTCAATAAAAAAACAATTACAAAGCACCGACATACAGCAATAGAAAATAGAAAATATGCACAATGCATTGATAGACTCATAAAAAAGTTACATTTTCATAAAAAAATTCTCCATATACAAAACAAATATTATTATTTGCTAACAATATCGATTTCAATATAAATTATCTAATTTTCAATAAATATATCTATATCAGTATTATAATTGTGATATTTGTGTTACATCTATTTGACTTGTTCAAGTAAATATGTTTTATATGCTCGTTCGAATGATGGTAATGAAGATTTATTTCTTAATTCCAATGGTAAATTGTTCCATACGATTATGCATAATATGTATATGTATCATTGTAGTATTTTGTTCGAGGTTTAATAGGCAAAATAAGATCTTTGTGCATAGCTGACCGTAAATTGTGGGATTCATTGTTTGGAGGGTTAATAAATCTTTCATATATAATGGCACCAAATTGCAAACGGTTTTATATACTTGTAAAGCAGTGTGGTATTTTACTATGTCATTAAATTTCTTCCAACGTTATGTTTTAAAAAAATCTACAGATGCAGTCCTTGAAGGTTTATTAAGAATTATTTTAGCTGTTCTTTTTTGTAGTACAAAAATCTTGTTTATATACGAGTTGTTCGGTTTTCCCCAGATAGTACAACAGTAGTCAAAAATACGTAAAATATATACATTCTAAAACATTTCTTTCATTTCATCACTGAGAAAGTATATGATGTGTTTTAATAATGTAATTTTACTGTTCAACTGTTTACAAACGTGATCTATTTGATCATGCCAATTCAAGGTTTAATTAACAAAAATACCTAAGATTTTCTTCCTACATACATGTCTAAGTCATTTCCATTTATATTTGATATTAAGTGGACTAGAAATGGTTATTTTATGACGAGTCCCGATCAACATACATTTTGATTTTTCTGGATTCAATGACATGTTATTAAGTGAACACCATTTATTTATACTATTAAGTTTAAATTGCAGTTCAGTTTGTATATCGGATGTATCAATTCCAGATTGATGTAAAGTGGAATCATCAGTATATAGATCTATACTTATATTAGGTCATACTAATGCGATGTCGTTTATATATAACAAAAATAGTAACGGCCCAAGTATTGACCCCTGTGGAACACCAGATTTGATCGATAGCATTTCAGATTGTATGTTCCCACTTTTAACAACTTGTTTTCGGTCAGTTAAATAGGAATTGAAAAGTTTAATTGAAAGTTGTGAAAAGTGATACAGTTATAATTGTCTGAGTAAAATGTCATGGTCTACGAGGTCTACAAATACCGAACCAATCAATGTACCACTATCTATTTCTTTTAACCATGTGTCTATTGGTTTAATAAGAGCTGTATGGCATGAGTGATGTTTTCTAAAACCAGATTGAGCATAATGAATAATGTTCATTTGTTCAAAATATGAATGTATTTGTGTAGAAATATGCCTTTCATAGATTTTTGAAATAGTTGGCAAAATTTATATTGGACGATAGTTGCAAGGTGATTCAGGGTTGCCCGATTTGGATATTGGCAGAACTCTAGCAAATTTTTGTGAATCTGGGAATACTCTAGATGAAATGCTGTAATTAATAATTGATGCCATAGCTGGAGTTATAATATCCCCACAATGTTTCAATATCCTGGGGCTAACGCCATCAATGCCAGTAGATTATTGATGTTGAGATTTTCTATTATCTTCTTAACTTCTTCATATGAATTAATACACTCAATGTCAAATTCATATTTGTGTATTTGCTTATCCAGAGTTTCCTTTAAATTAGCAAAATACTCTTCTGAGTATGATTTTTCCTTGATGATGACTGATATATTTATGAAGTATTTGTTCAATTCATTAACAATGTCAATTTCATTATTTACCATTGTAGAATTGTCGATGACAAGTTTCTTTGGAATTTTAATATGCTTTGATTCCTCCAAATGTGAAATTGTTTCAAATTTTTCCATAAAAATGAACTGTCTTTATTTTTCTGAATTGCTTTATTAAAGAAATGTTTCTTTTCATGTTTTATTTTTTATGTAACTTGATTTCGCAACTGTTTGTACTGTGCAAAATCGCCATTTTTATGACACAAGTCTCGTTTAAATAAAATAGCCTTTATTTCATCAGTAATCGAGTCTGGTTGATAGTCGCGTTTAATAGGTTTAGTTTTTATAGGCGCGTGTTTGGTTAGGGCAAAATTTAAAATCTCATAAAAGACATTAAGTGCTTCGTTTGAGTCATAATACGTTTCAACATTATCAATGCCTATATGTATCAGTGTATCTTGAAAGGGTATTCATCGACGTTTTTAAAACATCTGTATGTTTATTCTTTATGTCCTTCACCCGTTTTCTTATTTTATTTGTAAATGATCGAATTACACAACTAGGTTTATGGTCACTATTTGTTTAATTTGCTACTAATGTTTTGATTGTGTTTTTCGTACAATTGGCATATATATGGTCAATAATTGTTGTGCTACGTTTAGTAATTCTTGTAGGAGCTTCAATAAGTTGATAAAGGTTATATTTTTGTACTGTATCATTCCATTTTGTATTGCTTAAGTTGTTATAGTCTGGGTTATAATTGAAATTCATGTCACCTAAGACAATGTAATTAATATTTAACAGATCAGAAATTTCAAGTTGCTCCTCATAATGATATATATATGAAGTTTCATTAAAATATCTCGATGCGTTCTGAAGTTATTGAGCGTTTTCCTATTTTTAGTAACGGTGACCTTAACCTTGAACCCACACAAGCCATATGCAATCCCAAGCGAGTTCTCAATATAAGGTATCTATGTATGAAGTTTCAATAAAATACATCGATGCCTTCTCAAGTTATTGAGCGGAGACCGTTTTCTATTTTTAATAACGGTGACCTTGACCCCACCCACCCCATACGCAATCTCAAGCGAGGACTCGATATAAGGTATCTATGTATGAAGTTTCATTAAAATATCTTTATTGATTCTAAACTTTTTGAGTGGAAACCGTTTTTCTATTTTTAGTATCGGTGACCTTAACCCCACCCACCCCATATGCAATCCCAAGCAAGGTCCTGATTTAAGGTACATATGTATGAAGTTTCATTAAAATATTTCGATGCGTTCTCAAGTAACCGAGCGGAAACCGTTTTTCTATTTTTAGTAACGGTGATCTTGACCTTGACCCCACCCACTCCATATGCAATCGCAAGCAAGGTCTCAATATAAGGTATATACGTATGAAGTTTAATTAAAATAACTCGATGCGTTCTCAAGTTATTGAGCGAAAACCGTTTTTTTTATTTTTAGTAAAAGCGACCTTGACCTTGACCCCACCCACCCGATATGCAATCATAAGCGAGGTCTTGATATAACGTATCTATGTGTGAAGTTTCATTAAAATGTCTCGATGCGTTCTCAAGTTATTGAGCAAAAACTTTTCTATTTTTAGCAACGTCGACCTTGACCGTGACCCCACCCACCCCATATGCAATCCCAAGCGAGGTCTCGATATAAGGCATCTATGTTTGAAGTTTCATTAAAATATCTCGATTCGTTCTTGAGTAAGAGAGCGGAAACGAAAAAAATAAAATTTGACGCCCCCAACCCGCAACCCGCCCAACGACATACCCCAATCTAATAACCGAAGTGTTTCTTCGAAATATTTGGTTAAAAACTCATTGAACAAATGGCGTCATGTTCTTGAAATTATGATAAGTTTATTCCGTCGTTTCCGATCCAGCTGGAGTCCAGTAGTCTTTTCATTTTTGCTAGTGCTTGCATTCAATCTTGTGACACACGCAGATCACTTCTAATCAAGAACATATTTAATGTCCCAAAACGCATTTCGAAGACTGCGGTGACCCCATATTTAAGATGTTTGTGATTAGTGGTTAAACCGTTTGCTTGCTATGGGCTTTGGCAGGTTCACTGGAATATAAATGACCTGGTGTGACAGGATAATTTGTTTAATGGAATTAGATGTTCGAAAATAAAATTAAGTCAGAATTTAGACACGCAACCGACAAACGACTTTTTACGACGATGTTCCTCAAAAAGCTTTTGGTAATCTGATGTGAACGGAAACGGCAGATCTTGATCCCATAATTAACTTCCGTGTTTTCTAGGACCGCGGGTTAACTGTTCATATGCATTGATGGATGCAATTATATAAATAGGAATGGCAATCTAATGGTATTAAATGTTATGTCGTCCGTTCGAATTTGAAAATATTTTTGGACGCTGAACATATGATATTGTATTTGTCTAATGATTTTAAATACAATTAATTGATGTCTACAGTTTTGCAAAATTGTTCCGAACGTAAGCATTATAAATAAACTACATTATTTTGTAAAATTAACTTTTTAGGAAATAAACAATTTACAAATATATCATATAATATATCATTGTGATGTACTATGCGTTTAAAAAGAAATATACGTTACCAATAAATACCTGACGTTTATTTGTTTGGGAATACATTGCTTTTTCAAGTAACACATACACATTTGCTTCCTAAGATGTTCTTCTAGGCAAAGCTAGGAGTCACAGTATACACAGAACATATTTTCCTCACTCACAACATGCCTGTCTCTTCGTCAAATAATAATTATATATTGTATCGCGTCTCATCTGCAGAATTCTATAATACTAAAACTGCCAATGCGTTTTTTTGGTTATTACTGTCCGTCTAGCGTGTAATTTGCAGACAGGAACCTCTCATTTAAATTTATATTGCTTCTTAATTCATGTCATTATGTGTGCCTTTACTGCAGACGAAAATGTGGTCTTATAATTTACATAAAATTGCAAGATATCTATAAAATATTCACTATCGGCCAAATTATTACGTGTGCCTTAATTGCAATCGCCAACTGTGGTCTTCATAATTTACCTAAAATTGGATAATAAGTATGAAATAATATCAAGGAATAGATTAGTGCTTGCTAAACTAATTTGCACGCAGCATAGGTAGAACATTAAGTGCCATTAATTGATATGAAAATACAACCACATCAGCACAGTCAGAAACGCTTAAAAAAAAAATATCCCTATTTATTGAGAAAGGGAAATGTAAATGTATTTCCAATTTTATTATTTTCTTTTTATGTCATTTTTAAAAAATATTGTGTACCGGTTCTTCTGGATAGATTTTATTATTTATAAATTAGTGTATATTAATTTTCTTGATCGGTATCCAGCAGCATGTATTTTTAAACCGACATTTTATGTATCTTATTAAAAAAAGAAAAACATACATGTTGTAGAGCTTTTACACGTTGATGGCGTTCTTGTGGAATAATATATCTAACTATATCCTCATCAACAATGATATTTTTAATGAAGTCCACTTTGGAAGTAGTGTATGTGTATATCTTTTATATAAAATGTGTGTGTATCGGTAAAAAGCATCCAATTATCAAATACATACTACATGTATATAGAGAAACAATAACGATATTCAGCGGAATGTCAATATAGGATATGGAGCTCAAGCTGCTTGTTGCATTAGAACACGTTTGACACAATTCAACGTCTTTTATTGAAGGCAATTTACGAATTGAAAAAAAAAATTAAAACCACTTTTCATGGGACGATTTTCAAGTGTTATTAGTCATTATGACATGTAATCGATGGTTAACTCCCCTCAGCTTACCAAAGGTTAATCACTACAGCTACTTGCCACACAGGATATCTGGAAAGTAAATATTTTTCTTCTTTTGTAGAAAGGAAGGTCGACCAATTAGATCATATACTTGTTGAACTGCTGTTATTGCCTGGAGAATGGCTGGCTCGCCATTAAATATACGATCTTCTTTGTCCTAATTATAAGGATTGAAACACAACTTTCATGAACGTTTTTATCGCTTGTGTTTGCGACTCTGCCACTAAATGACTTCATTTTGATTGTGTGAAAAAATACGTTTTTCTCAACGGTTATACTTGCAATGAAACATTTAGTTATAAATGAACTCCGTCATGAATGCAAATAATACCTAGGCTTTAAGCGAAATCAGTTGAAGACATCGGTACTTCACAATACTTAGGGCGATGTGTGGTGGTAGTTTTTGATACTCCAGTCTTGATACATGCATGCATTTATTGCACACTGTGAGTCTTGCACTCGCCATTAAACAGTGTGAAAATATATGGCCCAAAATTACAACTGAATACTTTAATAGTTATATCTGCAAATAGCTGTTCATATAAATTATTCATTTATGCACACAAGACTCATTTACGTTAATAATTGAAGATCCATATCAAATGAACATATGCATAATTGCATATTTACTGAGAGTAAACATTTAACATGTATTGGTTAAATAGTGAAAAATTGACCCAATGTATATGGGTTTTGCAATTGTCGTTCTTCTATTTTCAACATTAAGATTATATATTATGCTGTGTGTGCTCAGCGATGTCATATACTAACGATTTTTGTTATAATGACGTCATTGTGAAATGCTTTTGAGTATCACGTACTTTTGTATCTGATATTTTATACTCAATTGGCATCTCTTAAATCTTTAATAGCTCGATGACTTCGTAACTTTTTATTGCTGTCAGTATGACTTTTTTCTTGAACATCTTATGCAATAAATAAGATTTTTAGTTATTGAACCAATAGAGTTTGTCCATTTAAATAAAAAATGCCAAGTATAAGCGTTATGAATTTTATTTCATACAACTACAAATGTTTTATGTATATATTGTGTAAGTTGGTTTTTATTACTTGAATAGACGGAGTTTACTTTTCTTGCTTTTACATGATATATTGATTAATTATCAGTTCCATTAAATACATTTGTATTATACTTCTTTCTTCGGAAATAAAAGTGTATTAATTATAAAGTCTATGTCAAACGAAGGTGTTCGCTACAAAAAAGGCTCTTAATATTTTTCTTGATATTTACCTTGATATATTTTAATGCAAAAGATTGGCTAAGCCGTAAACAAAATTTATTTATGTGTTATTGTACACGTAAATAAATTGGGTTGACGGCTTAGCCAATCTTTTATTTCACTTTTCGTCATGACGCGAATGTAGAAAAAATCAACGGCTCGTGTTTATGAATTATAATAAAAAGTCATAATGCTCACATTGGATTTACTTGATATATATGAAAGAGTAAGGTGTTGGTTGTGTTATCATAAATACTTCTTAGAGTATCATAGAGAATTGTTTTGGATTGGATTACTGTGTTTGTTTTCTCCATAATCTGATTTATTGCCCATTTATTGGGGTAATAACAAATCCAGTTGAAGTAGCCAATGCTAAAAAGCTCCCAATATGAAAAGGTGTCTTCTACAAACGTAATCAATTCTTCCGTAATGATTAATTGAATACGACTTTACCACTAATGCAGGCACTGGTGTTAGATGCGATGGTCTAGGGATCAGACAAAAGAACCTTATTAGGTGTAATCTGGTTAGGCAATTATTTCTGTTATTCAGGTTATTCGCTCACTTATCCATGGCGAGCAAGCATTGTGCAATATGTTTTATAGCAATAAATCTAGTACGGGTATCCGATCCTCCCTTATCGAATATGTATGGAATAATGCTGAAGGAACATGTGTTGTAACACACACGTAATGACGTCCTTAGTCCGTCGATATACGAAAGGCTTGAGCCTTAAAAAAGAACAACCATGTCGTAGAGCTGTTACCGAAAAAAATGAGTGTTTGAACTAGACAAAGCCTTTAATCATCAAAGAGATTGCATGGTTAACGTGTTACCGATTAATACACGAACTACTGCTGGGATAGTCATGTAACACTTGTAGAAGTACAAGTAAAAAATACAGGTATTTTTTTCTAGCAAACGTGAACAATGAAGTGAATTTTTGCAAGTACATTTTATATATAAAAAAATATTAAAAAATAATGCTCATAATTATTTATTGATTTAAATTGAAATACTATAACTACTTCGAAACGAAGAACTTTGTAACAGAATATTTGCTAGAAAAAAGACAGACTTGTATTTTTACTTGTAACATGAGATATTCATTATATATTATTTAACATAATATATATAAATACATCAGATCAAATAAATAAAGACAAAACAATATGTGCATGTTCTTTTTACTTCTATCGATAAATCACATAGTTACATTGTATATTGCAAACATCCACACTCACTGTATTCGTTTTGAACTTCGTTATTCATGCGTCTTTAGTGTGTTTTATTTCGGAGCACTCATTGCATTCGTTTTGAACTTCTTTATTCATGACTTACAAGTGTGCATTATTTTGGAGCACTCGGTGGATATTAGCCACAATATGCAAGCAATTACGTGTCGAAACTAGAATGGTTATTTCTTTCTGCAAAGTGCCGTAATCAACCACGACGAGTTTTTTATTTTAGTCTCAACAACTTATTTCGTCGACATTCTGTCCTGGTTGCAAGCATTTAGTCTCGGTCAATTCAGTTGAATTGTCATGAAATTGAAGCGATTTCATGTCATCTTGCGGAAAATAAATTATATATATACAATCGCTTCCTTCATAATGTTAGTGCTAAAATGAACGGTAAAATTCTTATTTTTGTCCTGCAAACATGGAAAAATTTAGCAAAGTACTTTAAATTAAAGACAGTTTTAATATTTATACGGTGATGGTGTATATGGATGTAACTGTTAATTAGTATTGTATTTATTTAATCAAAATAAATGATAGAAACCCCGCCAACCAGAACCGCATTTACCGGGACTGTGAGTTTACATGTTGTAGATGCAAATCTTGCATCATGTATAAACTTTTTTGATGATAATTTGGGAATGACCAAATAATTTCCTTAGCCAACAAGTCTAGCCCACATTCTGTGTTGATGAAATCACGGCTACTTCTACGCGAAGACCCAGAAAATCCCATCACATGACCCTATCACACAAGTTGGATCCTTTTGGAACGGACTGATTTTGTTTTATTTTAGGTTGGTTTCTTTGTATCTGTTGTAATATCTACAATAATGCCTTTGCAATGAAATTGACGAACACATTGACAACCACTAGAAATGTGTGTGGCATTCGACTATTGAAGAGTGGTCACGGAGAATTGAAAGGCTTGTTAATATTAAATTTACATGTAGAGGCGTTTTGCTTCTTAAATTCTTCATAGTTATGTTCACGTTAGAAATGTGCTATTATGTACTAGCATACTACTTACTTTGGAATAAACTTAATTCATAATGCACATACTTATTTCCTTGTGTTTGTCTTTCATCTATTGGATAAGTTTAATTTACTTACTTTGAAATAAACTAATTCAGAATTAAGGGGCTGTGTCAACGAAAAGGGCCTCAAGGGGACAATTTCTTTAAAAAAAATAAGAGTTAAAACTTAGCATATAATAAATGTTGTATATCATAGGAAAAGGTTTATCTCATTCTGAGATAAAAATCAATTTATAATATGGGCTGCGTTTGTTTGGCCCTTTTAATGTTTACGTTTTGTCTTCAGAATTGTGAGTATTTTGTGAGTATTTTGTATAACCATAGTTTACAGATGTTACCTTACAAAGCAGCATGGCGCAGTTGGTTAATGCGCTGCCTACCGTCATTTCTTCGTATAGATCCTCAGTCGTGAGTTCGATATCAGCTTGTGTTTTTAATTTTTGCAAACATTTTTGCTGATTTGTTTTTATCAAATATCTCATTATGTATTGTTTTATTTATTCTTTATTATGTGTACATGTCTTAGTATAGCGTATTTTTAACATTTATTATCATTTATAGTGCAATAAGAAACCAATTTTTCGTTGACATAGTCCCTTTTAGATACTTATTTCCTTGTGTTTGTCATTCATATATTTAATAATCTTATTTTCCAAGGCATCCAACGTATCATGATAGTGTTTTGTGTTTTTTGAGTATTTTATATTCTTAAAGTAAGAAAAGAATGATGAAACCAAGACACTAAAGACAATTAAAAGCCAACCATATCTGTATTTCATAACTTCATGCAGCGGAAGAGGAATATTTTATTTAATGATGTCTGGACAGTCTGGCCATTAATTACCAACGGGTTTTAGCCTTATTGATCGCGATGATACTAATGACAATGATTAACTTAGCTGAATGCACAATTGCATTTCCTTCAAGATATACTTAATGCAGATATCCTGTTCTACTTTAATGCACAATGAAAACTATTTAATGCAACATAACTTGCAATTTGCGAACTAATGTGGTTGTCTACCTCGATTCATCTTAATTATGTCATCAACGAAACACTCCCACATTAGTGTTATTCCTAATATGTGGACATACAACGAAGCTAATTCCGACATCTCAGCGTTTCAGATCAAAGGTTATGGACTACATAATAATATGTAATGGTGCTTTTGTAGACCTCCTGCGTTGTTTTTATTTCAAACAAACTTCACATTTTTAGCGATATATTTTTCTCTGTTTTTAAATGACCTTGAGCATGATATGGTGAAGCAAACTGCCAACAGTTTACAATACAGGACCTAGACATTGACATCTATCTGAGATTTATTTTACCATTTTATGCTGATGACAGGGTTTTATTGCTGAAATTAAAAACACACTTTTATTACTTTGGATACATTTATTGATAACAATAATTTGAGGAATCTCGATATAAATGTTGACAAAACGAAAATATTGTGTTTGGTGACAAACCCCGAATACAAAGAAATATAACTGTTTAAATATTTACTTCGATGAATTCGACACTTTCAAAATATATAGGGATTAATCTTCCAAAAATATAGACATATGTTGTATGTATTCTGTGAAATAAACTGAACTTTTTTTTCCGTTTTGCTTTGTGTAATATGTTGTATAATGAAATGAATATTTCTTTTAAATTTGGTAGAAATATTTAAAATCACTAAAATATAAGTTATAATGGTAGTATTTTGGATATGCAATACATTAAATACTTATATTTAAATACAAAATGCATAACTTGCGTATAACAGCCACATTTTTATTCCCGATGTGTTAAACAAATGTGATGTTTTGCTTATATGTGAATTACGTGGGTAGTCTTCAAAAGAAAAAAAAAACATGGTTGCTCTGTAAGACGATGATTAAGTTGAAGCAAATACAAATCTAGACGGCAAATATTGCGACGTAAGTGCTATTAATTTACAGCAATTCTACCATTAATTGATTAAGTGCACGTATTGTTTATGTTTCTTAAGTTGGCACGTGTGGGCAATTCTTCTTTCTTGAGACGAAATTTTGAAATTTGTTTTTCCTGAAGATGCGTGACTGACGTCTTGGTGTGCATATTGTTCTATTAACTACTTTACTATATAAATGATTATTAAGCATTTTTAACAGATTAACAATTTAATGAAACAAGCTCCTGCCAACAGGCAACATCGTGATGTGTCATCGTTTTGTTTCGTTATGTTGTATTCATCACTATTCAAAGAAGAGTAACCTACGCAGAACGTTGCGCAATGTAACTTTATGGTAATTTTCTTTGAAAAAAAAATGCAATATTCACGTCAACATTTCATCACACAAACTAGTTAATATTAATTAAGGTGACATGTTCTGTGTTTTGTTTTGCTCGAATTGAATTTCCAATTATCTGACTGCTATTGACTGTTACAATCAGGAGCCAGATTAATGAGTATTCTATTTTGTTGTTGTATGTGAGTCACACCTATCGTTGCTTTGGTTATCATGGAAAATAAAACAATTAATTATAGTTGTTCTTTGTTTATAATTAGAAGTAGGTAATAAAGCATATATTTCATTGGCCTCGGAGAGACAGTTCAAAAGTTGCCCCTTCTACTTAAGGAAAACAATATGACTGTTCCCACAATGCCAATGAAATATCTGTATATTACGGTCTGTACATCTTTCTATAGAACAATAAATAAATAAATATTAAAACTAGCCGCATCACCAATCATCACTGAAAACGCAAAACAAACTGTTTGTAAACAATTGCCACCACATTACTATAAATAGTCAATATAGCCCTAAATAAGCCTAGTTACATTATTCAGTATGGTGGATATTATAATCTTTCCCGTTGATTTATTAAGTATCAGAATCATGCAAATACGTAAAGTGTTCTTTGTCTTTGGGTTTTTTGAGTGTTGAAAACATACATGCATTTAAAATGATTTTAAATAATTGCCCGAAACAAGGCAAATAACATCAGTACACAGCAACTCAATATCGCTGTAGCATTCAATTGATTTTCGTTGTCGCTCAACATCTCAATTTATTATTGCACGTTTTACATTTTAACGTTTGATCGAATAAAATATCAAATTAGATTGTAAAAAAGCAACCAACAAAAAATAACAGGACAATTTTATTTGAAAATGGTTAATCTGATGTCAACGGAAACGACAGATCGTGATCACATAATTGACTTCCTTGTTTTCTAGAAACGCTTGTTAGATCTTCATATGTCATGTATTTGCATTAATACTTATGGCAGAGTGAATGCACTGTGATACAGTTGTTTTTCGTCTACCATAAAATGTGTCTTAACAACGAAAATTATTCTGATATTTTATCTGTAGAGTGATTGATTACCCACATACATTCTAAAACCATTATTTGTGACAACATTTGTCTTTTCTCATTCAAGAAATAAAGGAAATAAACATTGTGCTGATCGTTAAAGCCTCCAAATCCGCAATGGGCAGAAAATAGTTCTCTTTCACCAAAGAAAACAATTTAATATATTTTGAAGGCAAGTAACAAATTAGCTTGAAATGAACTTTTATTTCAACCACATAGCACAAACAGATTTTCAAGTGTTAGTAGTCATTATGACATGTAATATAGAGTAAACACCGCTCAGCTTACCAAAGTTAAATCACTATAGCTACGTGCCACACAGGATATCTGGACAGTAATTATTTTCCTTCTATCGTAAAAAGGAAAGTCGATCAATTGAATTGTATACCTGCTATTATTATCTGTAAAATGGTTGACATTAATTATACGATCTTCTTGGCCCTAACTCTGAGGCTTGAATTACAGATAATTATTATGACATATTTTATTGCGTGTGAATTAATTGTTCCTGCATCGTCATGGTGTGCAAAAACTACGGTGTTTGGAACAAATACACTGGTGATTAAGAAATATTCGGTCACGAATTTAAGGACTATTGAATTTATTAACAGTTAAGTACTTTTTATGTACAATACTTAAGAATTGAATAGTATTTTTCTTCATTTCATCGGTGTATGAACTGTCGGGAAAATTACGACTAGTTTTAGGCGTAATTTTCTCGACAGTTCATAAACCGATGAATTGAAGAAAAATACTATTCAATTCTTATAATTACAACCAAAATTGGATATAAACTTTACTTTTACTGTCTAAGGGCAGCAACTTACGTGTAGCATCCGGCGTACGAATCCCCGTTGTAGTTTCGGTTTCATTTTCGTGGAACGGTATTTCTAATACCTCGTCAGACATTTCAAATCGCTGTGGATCATTTTGGAGTTGACTTGCTGTTTAAAAGTTATTAAAACTATTCAAATTTTCCAATATGCGTTAACAGTTTAATCGTCTGCAACATCGGCAACCGAAAAATCAGTCATTTTGTTTAGGAACGATGGTGTATTCATCGTAAACGTTCGCGCAAACCATTGACGTCATTTCAAAAATAGAAATTGAAAGTTAACATCGTAAAATTTCGCGGAAAACAAATGATGTCATTTCTGAAATAAAGAATGAAAAAGTAGTACGGTCATGAATAATAAAGAGGTAATTTGCATCAGGGTATGCATGACAGGTCACGTGGGTGAATTATCCAATCAGAATGCAGCGTTTACTTAAAAATGCAAACAGTTGTAATTATACAAATATTTATATACGTAAATAAAAGTTCACATAATTTATTCATGTATGCATAGAAAGTAAAATTACTTAAATAATTGAAGATCCATATAAAATGAACAAATGCATAATTTGATATTTATTGAGAATAAAACATTTTATGGGTATTGGTTTAATACTGAAAATGAATGGTTAAGAGTGTATATTATGCTATTTGTACTTATTCAAGTTTAAACTAAGTTGGATGTTGTATGTTATTAAAGAATCGTATTGTGTACCATATACGTTTTATCTAATATTTCATGCTCAAAATGTGTCTTTTGTCTATCTAACAACCCGATAACTTAGTTAAATATTATTTCTGTTATTATGAATTTATAAATAAGATGTTTAAATTGTCGAACCAAAACAGTTAGTTCATAAAACAATAAAATGAAGAAGAATGAACAGTCGTTATCTATTTTAAATCAAACAAATGCAAATAATGTTTTTGCTGTATATAAAAAAATAAGTCCATGTTAGGAATATCTGTTCACTTCATATTTTGTTTTATATATTTAAATACAAATATTTGGTAAGACTTTAACCCTAAACACAATTTACTTAAGTGTTAGTCACACCAAATTTTCGTTATAACGTAAACTTAGAAATAAACCTATGGATCGCGTTTAAAAAGTATCATGACATCCTGCGTGTGGTCACGTGATTTATGTAAAAGAGAAAAATAGCGGTTTACTATCATACATCTATATCTAACACGGACTAGTTTTGTATCGGAATAACGTGTAATGTTGCTTAATAGCATATTTTGCTGCACATTGATTGTAAATTATACTAAATCCAATGGAAGCAACCTAGATTAGCTCTCAGTACGACAAAAGTGTTTTCTACTCACTTACAGTAACATTATCTTCCGTAAATTGATTAATCGAATACGACTTTATTGCTAATTACGGGACTGGTGTTCGATGCGATGGTCTCATGATCAGTCAAAAGAAGCTTATTAGGTGTAATCTTATTAGGCCATCGTTTCTGTTACAAGTTATTCGTTCACTTATTCTAGGCGCGCGAAAATGTGCAATGTTTATTATGGCAAAATATCTAATACGAATATCCGAATCTCTCTTTCTGTAGTTGTCTTAAATGTGCATGTGTTATTACTACATACATACACGAGCCATGTTATGAAAACAATAGTTTGTATATATACATTCCTTCAATCGCTTAATGGCGTAGTTCCAAAATATCCTATTTAACTCACACGAATACCACATATGTTAAGAAATATTCAAACGCAAATATATATGTAAATTCTAGTATTGGTGTTTATTTTATGCTTAGTGGTGAAATATAGAAAAATATCAATGAGATAACTCCTTATATCACTCACTGTGCTGGACTACTTTTTTATGTAAGAAAGTCGATAGCATACAATAAAAAGAAAGCGCTGGTGAAAATATTATTTCCCTTTCTAGTGATGATATATAGAGGATATTTGTTTGTTTCCGGTGTGATAACGCGTGATATTATCACCGGAAAGGGAGACAATTAATATTTTCACGAGCGGAGGCGCGAGTATAGCGTGAGCATACGTGTTATGATGTAAACAATAGTTAACACAGTCACGACATTCAAACGCACAATGTGTTTTCAAAAGCAATTCAAGATGATTAAACTCGTAGATGCGCGTTAAAATGCGAATGAGTGTTCTGACATTGATTACTTATACGTATAAAGTGTTTTCTGTATTAGTTATTCGGATTTAACAACACAATTGGGTTAAAGGTCGGTCGAGAATTTGTAGAAAACAAGATGGCGGAGAATAGAACGCTGAACACTTCTTACAACAGCACACTGAATACTTAAATACTTAAGCGTTATTATTGGATATACAGACTTAATGCACACAAACTAATTTATAAATATGTGCTTGCTTAATGAACACAAGTTATTACTACGTTGGATTCTTGATGGATTTTGGAGAACCGGCAATAGAGCAATTATGTAAACAAGGGGAGACTACTTTTCACAGCAACAATAAACAAAAAGTGCAACTGCAAGTGTAGTATGCGGGAATTAATAAAGTGCAAAGGATAAAATAAATACTTTGGATGCTAAAATTAAGTTTGGACCAAGATGACCAGCTCCAATGCCTTGTGGGTAAAAGTTGCATCCGCAAGACATTGTCTGTACTAGTCTCCTTAGCTCAATAAGACAGTTTAATATATCGGAGAGGTATTCTGAACATTTGCTGTTATTAATCTTTACTACTTTTCTTTTTGGTAATTCTGTATGATAAATGGTGGCAACACCGACAATTAAATATTGTCCAAATCAAATAAAATTAAAAAGTAGTCCCTCACTGTGAGTGATATAGGGATATATCTCACTGATACTTTTCAATATTTCACTACTTAGCATTAAATAAAACGCGTCATCACACCGAAAACAAATACATATCCTCTTATATATCTATTTACTTATAAAACTTTAGTACAGTCATCGTGCATTGTTAAATTAAACATTGCATTGTTATAAACATCACTCTCGTTGAAAATAAATGTTTATATTGTTACATTAGTTGATGATGGCGTTTTTTAAAGCGTTGCTCTCAAATTACTATTACTAAATATTGCGTTTTAGTTTTAACACCATTTTAATTATTTCAGTGGTTTGCATCAAGTTTTTCGTGTGCATTACCTTGCTGTTCAGTGAGTTGATTATGAAATATATGACCTTTCGATTGGAAAATACCTTTTGCAACGCTGATGCATCTAGAGATTCATTACCTTTTATATTTATATTTCCATATGTAACACTTGCCCTACATCTATTACGTGTTTTTAGACTACAACACGTTAATGAGTTAAGGAATAAAAACGACTATATCTGTTCACAAATTGTGTTGGGGAAGCTGTCTCCCTGACATTGTTGACAAATTACACTGCAGTTATTATCAAAATTATCACGTCACGTAAATTTTCATATAATATTATTAAACAATTCCTTTAAAATAGTTCAGGTCCTTTAGGAATGTTTCAAAAGGGGGATAATTTAACATATCAGTTTTACTTTTTCATTTCAACTCGTATCTACATGTAGATATACATGTATACTTGACATTGAAGCGCTATTTTATTGAAGTATTGTTTATTGAACATCATTTTTGCAGTAGAACTTTCCGGCTATTCTGTGTTGGGTCATTGTACTGCATACATGTAATGGCACTTCATTGGAACTTCCTTATAGTTTAGGCATAGGACCTAACGACGTCTCTATTTATGGTGTTATCTGTACTTACTTGCCACCTAAAAAGTGATGATGATAAATGATACTTTTGTAATGATGTCTGTAAGCGGCTTTCTGTGTCACAACGAATAGTTTTCAGTGTCCTGTGTATGTTTCTTAGTGATATTGTCGCCAAAGCTGACACTCATATTGCGCCTATGTTGCTATATAGTATTTTGACCGGTATCACAAATTATTCCGCTAAAATAGCATTCAATTCAATCCTTATTTTATACGTCGTATTTTATTTCGTTTTAGAAACACAGGTTTACTGTAATACATTTTAGTTTCTTCCGTTATTTTTTGATATATATATAGATATTGTTTATGGTATATACTGTTAATATGAAAATACCAAAATAAACAAGTCGATGTGTAATTTGAAAGAGATCAATTTTTACCTTTGGATGATAGAACGAAATTCGTTAATGCTGCACAAGACAAAAAGAGATATTTTAGTGCGTATTTTATAATTATGGATCTCGACAATAATCTGGGCATTCCTTTGTATTCATCCACTACTTTATCAACATTTTCTATTCTATTATAAACGAAGTATTTCCTAAGAATTAATATTTAATTTTACGTAAGAAGCCTATGCAGCAATACGTAATAAGTTTTTAACTTGATTAAATTTTACCGTTTCGCCTATATTACGTTCGCTCTTATTGTTTCCATTTCATCTGTTTCACATCAATCCTATAACAATTGTTCGACCTAGACTATTGACATAGCAATGCCATACATAATAACACTGACATTGTATTGGGCACGTTTAATTGTCATTTATATATGTGCAACGTTATTAATTGAATATCAGTGTTAAATGCTTCCCTAGATACAATAGATGTCATTGTGTTATCCGACTGTACTAATAAAATTCTATTGCTTATATGATTATGTTATTGGTTCATTGTCATTACCGGATTTGACTGAACATTGAACCTCATGTGTGTCAATGGAATCAGTAACAGAGCAACGCATTCACGAATGTAAATTATGTTCACCAGTCTATTTGATAATCATACTTGACCTGCCGATTTCCAAACAATTTACAACGCATTTTGTCAGTGTAAAAGATTTTTTCCCCAATTTAATAGGCTGTCCACATCTTTTGACTTATTAAAATGAAACTATTGTTGTGTTGATGTATTCTGCACCTGTATATATGTGAATTGGTCTATCGATGACAAATCTGGCGCCATTATCACCAAAACTATGATTCTTACATGCATACTCTTGTTTTAATTACAAATAATGTTTTGCCAGTAAATTAGATGTATCACTTATTTGCCGGCTAAATTAAATATAATGGTGCAGTGCTACGCTCTGCCGTTGTACAAATTTATAAATGATACATAATAGCAATATGACTTATGTGCGTTCGTGCGAGTGCGTGTGTTCGACCATTCAAATTTAAGATGTGCGATCGAAATAAATAATGGTTTGTTTTTCCATCTGATCTTTACCTGTCTATACATTTTTCGCGATAGTCCATGTCAAATATCGAAATATTGACAGGGTTGCAATTTTTTTCTCACATGTTATAGGAACTGTTTGCCATCAGCATGTTTAATGTTATACCAATAAAAATAAAATACTAATAATATATAAGCAATACTAAAATTCAAATGCGAGACAAAATAAAACTGTAAACATGTTTATGCATTTCTTTTTGAATATATTTGTTTTCTGAAACCCCGACTGGAAGATCTGACATGTCGGTTTTTGCGGATATAATATTTCCTTATTGTAGTTAATAAAATATCAATAATACTTTAATAAGAAAAATACTCAACCTTTTCAATATTTTATGTATGCATATTTCATTTCATGTTATTTTTTTAAATTTTATTATGTCTTTGATTCCATTAAATCATGATGGACAAGTTTAATTAAAATTTGCACCAACACTACACAGGAACACGGAAATGTCATCCTCTAAGATTTCAATTTACTGAGCAATCATGTTTCAAATAGCTGCACCTTGTCTAATAGGAAAGCACTTATATATTCTATAACTCGTATTTTACATTAGCTGCACGCATCAAAACGCTCTTATCCTTGGTTAGAATCGTAACATAAGAGTAATTTTGCTTTCTAAAAGCTCTTTGTTACAGTAGCCGCCACAAAATTGTTTCCTATTTTTCCCCTAAGAAACTGGATTGTAAAGAACCCATATGTTGCTATATACTTGACAGTCTGTTTTTGTCAATTTTATTGAAAGTAACTTGAGAAACATTAGTGTTTTGTTTTTGTTCCAGGCAAGGTTATAAGTACACATATTGTGTCTAATATTCTGGATTACTGTGCTATATAATCAGCGTACAGCATATCTGAAATCAGCTTGAATCTAAAATAAGTTAAGGTTACACACGGCAGTTAGTTCCAATATGTAACAACATCATATTTATCAATATTTAAGTAGAATTTAGTATTTATAAATATTTGGAATACCCGTTGTGTTTGAAATAGTTATAATATTGTCACTAATAAAACGATTTCCATCAAAGATAATAAGGTTTGTCTGCATAATAAGGTATTTGTGTTAAATTTATATTTTCTGCGCATTTGTCGTGCCTCACACAATTTTATGTGCATATTACGTCGTGTTTAAAAAACTGACGAATTCCAATTTTCAACTTCTTAATGATAATTAATTTGCATTTGCTTATTTGCCTGATCAGAAAACGTGATGGCAAAACCGGCCGCAATCTAAACCAGCCCCGAAAAAGCAAAACCGGCCCCAAATGTGTTTGCATAATGACTAAACAGGCCCCAAAATAAAAATAAAAAGATAGTGTTTCATTTGGAGTTTGATTTTGTATTACTTTTTATTATGCTCACAAAATCACCACCACCACCATTATTATAAATAATAATAATAAATAGAATGTGGTTAATTTGATTTCATTTAATAGGATTATACATCAACATGTTTGAAATACGAACATTATTATTACATTTAGCATTATTTTTCAAATTAACAATTCATATACATGTATATACGCTTGAGAAATTGTATCACCATAAAACGAATTTTGTAATTTTTAATACACTTTAAAACTTGAAATTTTACCTAATTCTGTATCATACAATAAAACAATAATCACCAAACAACTTCAAACATTAAGTTTTTCAACATAATAATACACTAAGTAATATCCACTCAATTTTCAATAAACAATTTGGGGCCGGTTTTACGCCACTGTGGCCGGTTTTGACTAAATGTGGGGCCGGTTTTGATTTTTTGGGGGCCATTTTAGACTGTGGCCGGTTTTGATTTCTCCCGTGATAACCATTTGATGGGACTTACATAGAGGAAATTGAAATAATACACATCACTGCATATATTTCTACAACTGCGAAGACATTGCCACTAGTAATGTTTCTGCTCTCGACGCAGGTCATACTAATGTACCTTTTAAGGAATGGTGGTGATAAATGATTCAATGATGTCTGTAAGCTGCGTTTGTATTACAAGGCGTTATTTGCGGTGCATTTCATATGATATTACTGAGTGATAATGTCGTAAAAGTTGACCCACGTCTGGTGCTTGAGATGATCTACAGTGTATTGTCAGGTTACAGGCATTATTTCTCTAAAAAATCTTAGAGTTTTGCGGTAACAAGTTTTTAATTGGAGCACGCGTTTTTCTGTTGTTAACCATATGCATCGTTTTAACCTGTCCCAAGCAATGAAATAATGCGTATCTGTAAGATGCGTTTTTTTAGTAATATAGGCCAAATTTATGTTATATTTGGGAAGTATTTAACTATAAAAATAAACAACTGCAAATGTGTAAATGGACAGACCTTCATTTTCAATATTGGATAGTTTAAATACGTTTGGGAGTGCACTGGTTCTATAAGGTTCTTCTTGTGAATCATGGTAATATTACATCTGTGTTTTTTGTTCATCAAAATGTATTGCTGTAATTTTATTTGATTTCATGTGTGGCGAATGTAGACTGCGTGTAAAGCCTTTATTGCATATATTTATATATTTATTTATTTAATATTTTAATATTAATTTGTCATTTTTTATTTTTAACACAGCCTATAAGCCTTAATAAGCAATAAGCAATTAATTGTGATGGTGCAAACTTGACTACTGCCATAGCTATGTGATAATATGTATATAAGACTGTGTTTAGCTGTTGGTGATAATTTGAATGTGTGTAGATTTTGTTCCAAATATGAATGAAGATGTCGGTGATTATTATGGTTAGATGTAGATGATAAGAAGTGTGTAGATGTTGGTGATAATGCTGTTTAGCTGATTAAGATACGAAAGGTAAAATGTTACTGATGAGAAGTCTGTATACGGTGATATTGGTGAAGTTGCTGATGATAAAGATGTAGTCTAAAATGTTGATGATGATAAGGGTGTAAATGATGATGGTGAGAAGTATGTTGCTGACGATGATAAAATAAATAATGATGTAGGTAGATTTGAGTGACAATTATCATTGATGATTCAATTTTATGGTGGTAATGTTATAGATAATAAGGATGGTATAACTGTAAATAATGATGAAAATGGTGGTAGAAGTGACAGTGATGAGTAATTTCTAACAACGAATTGATATTGATACCAGGCTGACAAAGTCAGGCACAACCAAGCACTGCAGTAATTCAAATAACCGTGATCGACCATTTAGTACATGCATATTGTACCAACAACAGGTTGTTTCAATTCCCGTGATAAAGAATATGAATACAAAAATAAGCTAGAAAGCACTCTGAGAGCACGGACCTCTCACATTACAGTTTAATAACCCACGAGTGCAAGCAACGGATACAGCATGATCAGGGAATTTGTCCCTCTTATAAAGAAAATGCTTTTTAAATAAATTCTGGATAAATACAGTGATCCAGATAACCAATAAATGTTATCATTTGTTCACTTGCCCATATTCAACCTTCCATGAAAAATTCAAATTACAAACGGACCAACAACCAACAATGGTAAAACATAACCTCTTTGACGGGGGTACTCAACAGATCATTGAAATTGCTGTTCACTTATAAATAATTATATAATAATGTTATATTGTGTCATTCTGTCATTATAAAAATTACTGCTCACTGATCAATATTCATATTGTTATAACAAGTTAAAATGTTGTGTCAAGAAATGCAATTTTTTTTTACATAATTGCATGTAACAGCTGTTTACTAATGAAAGTCATAAATGCTCATCAGGAGTTGTTCATATACCGTGGTTTTTGTCCACCAAATTCAATAAAAACATTTATAGATTATAAATTTTCAATATATAAAGAAAAAATAATAATAAAAACTTCAAAGATTTTTATATATGAAGACAAAAATCTAATTCATTTTTCAGATACGACCGTTTTGCACCAAAAAATAATTGCAACATTTAACAATTTTTAGCGCAAAACGGTTGTAACTGGATATTTTTTAGATATCTCAGTAAACAATCAAAACACAAAATATAAACTGATGTTTACTTCAAATTTATACAAAAACCATTCTTCATGTAAAAGTTTAAGTCTGCATTGATAAGAACAAACGTTTTTATCAGTTGTTCTGTTCTCCTGAAAACTTTTCAAAAAGTCAGTTACGACCGTTTTCTCAGCCCTCGCTCTGTCCTTATAAAATAAAAGCGAGCATTATTAAAGTCAGTGTTTTCTCATCACGAAACATTATCTTCCGCAAATTGAATACGACTTAACACTAATGAAGGCACTGGTGTTAGATGCGAAGGTCTCAGGATCAGACAAAAGAAGCTTATTAGGTGCAATCAAGTTAGGCCATCATTTCTGTTTCACTTATGTGTTGTCTTTTTCCCCGCCAGACAGAATTCAATGTTGATGTCCGAACCTCCCTTTCCGCATATGGGTTAAACAAACGTTGGATAGTCGAGCTTAATATTGTTCACATGTGTTTGTAAATGTTTATATAACAAACATTGATTAAAATACGAGGTCAGTGTATTTACAAAACGATTAAACACTGGACAGTAACGTCGTTCTAGCAGAGCTCTTGGAAGGCATAACTGAAGGCATTGAAAAATTTAAGTGAATACATGATCAATTGAGGAATCGGTTCAGCATCTAAAGGATATCAGTAACATAATGTTCATAAATAGTTAAATAAAAAGTTGTTTTGTCTGTTGGAATTAAATAAGGAGATGCATAATTATATTAGCACACGTCCTTCCGATATCGGGAAGATAAATGATAAAAAGCAACTGTGGTAGAGCTATTGTTAGTCATGTTCATGTATACCAGCCCTGAAAAACATTCTGCAACACAAACTTAGAAATGATAAAATCTTAATTCGTAGCATGACATTGGATAATCAGCCTTGACTTGTGTATAATTGATGTTTTATGCTAATTGTGCAAATATTCAGGGGAAAATAGAATAATGTAAAACAATCATCTCTTTGATTTGTGGTTACGATCGTCATATACGTTTTGCATCCGTTTCTAATAACATGAATAATGCGATAACCTTTCCTTGTCAGGAAGTTCTTTTGCATACATTACGCATTAACTAGATATTTTTTACGTGTGCTTTCTTAAGGTGTCACCATACATGTTCAAATACCCCCCCAACTCATTGCTTATAAACCGTTTGTATTTTTTAACATCCTAAAGGTTGCTCTGTCAACTATTCATGATGCTGAATCATTTTGTTATCACGATTTGTTGTTGTTGTTGTTGTTTTGGCTTTTTTTAACGCTGCGCTGATGTTTTGTTTCTTATTATCTGGTAACAGGCATCGAATATCAAACATCATACAATCAACTGCCTGGCAGTTTGCATTCATTAGTTTGAAAATTATATAATTATGTGTTGAAAACCTTATTCATATAGGTTGCCATCATCTGGTGAAGGAAATATTTTTAACATTTCCTCTGCCTTCGACTTAACATATATTTAGTTTGCGTTGAAAAAAGAACTTCATACGTTCGTTATTGCTGATAAAACTGAGACTTGTTTTATTTAGAAAATCAAATATTAATATTTTCATATGTTTGATGAATAGTTTGTACGGTATCCGAAATCTTACCCGTAAAGTTTGCCTATACTGGATACCATCCTACTTCCACGGCATATAGATTCGAACGCATTATTTTACTAGTTTTATTTTGAAGCAGTTAATTTAAAGTTTGCATACAATAGCAAAAACAAAGTTCTTATAGATTGCTGCACACAACCACACGATATTGTTTTCCTTTTCATCGTGATACATCGGTATAATCATCTATAATATATATTTTTTAAGCGATGGGTAAAAATGGTAAAGTTTCTATTGCGCTAGTATCGTTGTTCCTCTCTTTGTCATTTGTAAATATTACAAGAGATTACCCTTTTTCATATGTCTTCAAGAAATTATTCAATTCTTCAAGTCGGGAGAGCTTTTCTCTCTTAAAGATTCGTTTCGGTTTTCACCCCATTTACGAGTATGTGTTTCCTTTCGTGTTACTCGTTGTGTACATGCGCAGTGTACATATAAATGGCATTGTGCCACAAGGGACCTTGTGTTGCTGCTGAGAGTCTAGTCCTGGTTATATGTAAAATATTGTGTCTAATATGCTGGATAACTGTGCTAAAAGTCAGCGTACAACATATTAATTGGAATAAATGTACGCATATGTACGCATATTGAATGTTCTAGATTTGTCATAGTTTGTCCCAAATTAACTATCAATGCATTTTTGTAGCATATTGTGTTGTTCAGACACGAATAATATCATGTAGCTATAGAGTCATTAAGTCACAATCAAAGCATATAATTATATTTCATCTTCCAGAAGCGTTTCGATTTTCTTGCACCACTTACACTTACAAGGGCTAAAACGACCAAATCTGTATCTAATTCCATACGAGTCGACTTTGGTTTTCGTTTCTCTTTAATACCATTGAAATAGGTAGATACAAGTATTAATTACCATGATGTTCAAATATAAACACAAGGAAAATCCAACTGCGTCAGCAGGCTAGAACTCTTATTGGCAGCACGAAGCCCTTTATTTATGGCAACTGACCAATTGCCAAAAACATATAACAAACACAAAACGCACATGAATAAAACTAGGGTCACCGCCTTGGAACGGACAATGCAAAGCATTGGTGGTTTAAACCTCTTTCATGGGCGCCAAACCTCACAACCTCAAGTTGGTTCGTTTTTGTTTATTTCCTAATAATTCAAGTAACACACAGCAATAATTTTAAATATATAACACACCATGTTTACCAATATATATTTAGAACTTAGTTTTATTAAAGAATATTTGAAACATCCGTTGTATTCTATGAAAGAGGTAAAACATTTGTTCACTAAGAAAATGGAAAGAATCGTGGATTCTTGAAGTTATCAGCATAAAAACTTGATTGGGATAAGTTTATATTTTCTGTGCATGTGTTACGTGTCAAACAAATTTCATTTTGGTATAACGTTGTGTTAATTAAACTAAATAATATCAATGTTTCTTCTTGTTCAAGATTAATATTTTGTACCTTCTAATTTGCATGGTCAGAAAACACGGCCTTTTTATGAGAATAATTTGAAGAATGTCAATAAATACCCATCGTTGCATATTTTTATAAAACTGCAGATTTTATCGCGATTGTCTTAGTGACTAAGTAATTACATACCCTTAACGTACGGATACTATTTAAGTAACCGACACGTACGTACTGATGCTGTTTTTATTTAGTTATGTTTTGTCCCCAGGGAGTCTAAGGAGAGGTCGAACTCGTATGACATTGAAGGAAAAACAACACGTGGGTTAGGATCGAAAAAGGGCATTTAATTTAAAATGCCATAAATTAACCAATACATTGTATATACATAACCATTTGTAATATCCAATGAAACCACAAGTTTTTCCATATATGACATAATGGGCGGACAAAAACCGCCACATTGCATAGACATAACAATTTGTAAAATATAATGGAAACACAAGTTTTTCCATAAATTTCCATAATGGGCGGATAAAAACCGCCAACACACAGTATATGCATAATAATTTGTAATAAGCATTACGCATTGAAAATATAATTTAGGCCATAAATGACCTAAAATGACAAAATGGGTGGACAAAAGCGCCGTATATATAAAATATATTATACCATGAAATAAAAAGTATTCAAAAAGAGCATACATTGATTAGCGTATATCCGCCGTGGCATAAAGAACGATGAATGGAAATAAAGAGGTGGAGGTGTGGTGGTGGTGGTTTTTAGAATTGCAAAATGGCGAGGCATCCGCCTGCACCAAACATAAGGTAAACAATGAATTGTACGTATTCTGATTTGCTGACTAACATGACGTGATAAAACACTTGTATACGTTTGGATATTGACCACTGATCTAAGGTTAACTTGAACTAAACAATTTACGTGAACAATGACATAAACAATTGTATGTGTTCTTATAATATTATTTATGTATTGTCCCCGGAGAGTCTAAGGAGCGGTCGAACTCGTATGGCATTGAAGGAAAAACAACACGTGGGTTAAGATCGAAAAAGGGCATTTATTTAAAATGCCATAAAATAACCAATACATTGTATATACATAACCATTTGTAATATACAATAAAAACACAAGTTTTTCTATAATGGGTGGACAAAAACCGCCACAAAGGGAACCGACCGCCGCCTAGTGTATATCCGGAAAGTTGCAGCCGCAACACGTTAGTCCTTCATATTGCTGGGACCATGCCACTAGCAATATTTCTCCTAATGGCACAGTCCATACCAATTTGCTATCTTAGGAATAATTGTTATAAATGATACTACGGTAATGATGTCTGTAAGATGATTTTTGTATCACAAGGCGTAATTTTTGATGTTCTTCATATGGTATTCTGAGAGTGTTGCTGTCGTAAAAGTTGGCCTCGGTCTGGCGCTTTTGTTGATCTACGTTATGTTATCAAATTACAGGCATTATTCCGCTAAAACAACATCGTCGCAAACAACGCTTTTATTTACGTTGTTGTTAAGACGGTGTATGTCATTTTATCCCAAAAGATATACGTTCAGTGCTCAAGGACATGCTTTTCAGTTAGAAAAAGATTTTATGATTGGAGTACGCATTTTTCTGTTGTAAATCGTATCAACATCTGTATTCCTTATTGAGCAATTATACTGCAGTATAATATAGTGCAATCCGTTTCTAGTAATAAATGCCAAATTATATGTATTTTACTTGGGAAGTATAAAAATAAACAACTGCTAATGTGTACATGCCAAAAGCTTCATTTTCAATATTATATTGTTTAAATATGTTTAGGGTGTGCACTGGTTCTATAAAGTATTTCGAGGAAATCATGTAAATGTTATTACATCTGTAATTGATAACAATTTTCATTAAATATAGATTTTCGAATGCAATTAAATTTGACTTTAAACAATCTTCAAACCAGCCTATAAACATTCAGAAACAGTAAGCAATGAATTGTGGTGGTACAAACTTTGCAGCAGTAATAGCTATGTAATACATCATAATACTTGTATTCACCAGTCCTTTAGAATTATAAGGTTTTTAATTGAATATCCATATTAAAAGCATCTCTTTATAAATAAAAGCATTTGTGTTATCCGACTTCATTAATGTCCCCCAGCATTAAGGGTTGCTTATATGATACTGTTATGAATATTTCGTCATCTGCTCAGGCGCAACACTGCATTCTCGTGTGAATCAATTTGATCAGTTACAAAACAATTCACTCAATAATGTAGATGATACCTCAGCCAGTAAATGTGTTGATCATTAAGCTATTTGTCGGCTAAGTGTAATTTGTTTTCCCTTGTACAGTATAAATATGACCGCTTGTATGATACATATTTTCCACTTCCCTGGCCACTGTGGATTTGTGTAGTCATATATAAGAATTCCATAACATGTTTTTTTCTGACCGCAAACTGTATTGACATAATCGATATTTTAAGTTTCCCCGTCTGCTATAAGAGTTGCTTTGCCGCGTTTAATGCAATATAAAATAAAGATACTATACTATATTTACTAGACATAGAGCGTAAAATTAAATAACGTTGTACTGTCAAGTTTGCAAAATTTTTAACTTTCATTATTAATATATTAATGTTTTGAACGCCTAAAAAAAAAACTGTACTTAAAATTATTATTTTTCGTGTGCGTTTTTGTCTATTTCATGTCATGCTGTAACTTTAGTATTTTTGTAATTCAATTATAGATGGACATCTGAACTAGCTATACACACGAACAGAAAATGCATCTTCTTAGATTTCAGTTGACCGAGAAATCGTGTTTCATATAGCTGCACTTTGTATAATAGGAAAGCAATTTAATATTCTATAAGTCGCACCTTTCACTACAAGCACCCATTAGAAAGCTATTGGAAAGCTGTTTGGTAAAGTGGCCTCCATATAATGGTTTCTTAATTTTTTACTTAAAATACTATATTATTATTTCGTATTTTCGTACGGCATTCCAAAGGTTTTGCAGATTTCCGGTATTGCTTCGATATAATATATAGTTTTGACAGGTTGGGTATTGTGCCATATTGATTATTCTGCGTAAAATACAAAACAGATTAATGTGTGTGGTTCTGCACATCTGCACAGACAATATTTTCACACACTCATGCAGTGTTTTGTAATAAGCTCGTATATTAAATCGCGATCATTATATTTGATAACAAATTGCAAAACCTAGTAAAGGTCTTACGTTTTTTATATGCGTTTTCACAAAAGGTGGACGGTTAAGGAGAAATCTTAGTTTTTTTAATATAAAGTCCAATCATTGGAAATTATATTTATTACATGAAGATTATTTTCAAGCTTTTAAAAAAAAAAAAAAATTCTTATATTTAATTAATTTTCCCTTAATGCCTCTATATACCAAACTACAATTATTTAATCAGCTTGTTTTACCTATTTTAAATTATCGATCAGAGGTTTAGATGAGTATGGCACTAGAGAGAGTGTGCTTTTATCGTTTTGGCAGAGAGTTTTGTTGAACACCATTGTTAACTAACCGGGCTGTTAATGTGAAGAGGTTCTCTTTAAAATTGTTTAGTAAGAAGAGGATAAATCTGTTCAGTGTATGTATTAACCATGTGTAACAATTAAATTTGTAGACCAAATACAACTTTATGAGGAAAATCTGCATGCAGTTTTTTTGTCAATCTTTCGATTTACAATATGCATGGCTTAAACAATGTGTACGAGATGACAAGTGTTTTATGTCTTTAGTAAAGACCAGATTAACTGATACATTACTACGAAACTGGATGTCAGAACAAAATAATTCATCTAAAGCAAAAAAAATGTTTTAACTGTTTCGTAAATTTGAATTTGCATTTTATTTATAACATGTCTGTATTAAAAACTTTTGATTTGATCTGTGTGAATTGAGGGTGTCATTCAATAGGCTATAAGTGGCATCAGCTGAATTTCATCAATCTGAACCTATACCTGTTCACCAATAAATATTTCAACATTGCATTGTAGTAGAAAATGAGTTCCATATTTTAGACTTTTCAATTTATAGTGATAATAGAAAATTGCATATAAAGCAGTACTACTGGAAAAGACCCAATATAATGAAATTTATGGAATCGATGCAATCTGAATAGAAAGCATAAAGCAATTATTTTAAGAAACCGTTATAAATATTATTACAATTAACATTAAATAAAGGCTCCTGGCGACATTTCAGCATTCTAAACGAAGTTCTGATGTTAAAGTACTAACAGATGAATCATTTTTTCCTTTTTAGATGTCAATATACTTTCTAAATAAGACTATAAAGTTTGAATACAATTTAAAAAAAATCACTAGATGTATGCTCTGGAATGAGAGTAGCTTTAAATATCGAAAGCTTGTTGTCTCACTAAGTTGTTTTTTTTATCTTTCAAGGTAACATGGTAAAATGATCTTGCAAGCAGAGTTTTATAACTTTTTATATTTTCTATTTTTAAAGTTTAAATTATGGGTTTCCAAGACCACATTTATCAGGAGATCGTTGACATTTTCTAAGCCATTTGTCTCGTTTGATTTTAACAGTCATATACGCAAGTTCTAATAAAATTCGGAGCTAGTGTAGTTTCTGATTGCAAAAAGCTTTATCAATTTAAGATCCTATTAAATAACAGAAATCAATAACGTTTATGTTTACGTGAAGTGAAATAATGCTTTAGCATTTGGAATAAATGTATTTTCCGACCCAGATAAAGTGTGATTGAATTTGGCATGTAAATCTTAATAGGTTCATTAATTTGCATTAACGTCTCAGACCGTTGACTTGTGTTGGCTAATGCGATTGAATTTCTAGCGAAGGCTTAAGATGTGTGTCGTCTATGTAATATGTTTGCTATAATCATTTATAGCAAAACTAAGATTTGAAGGCGACAGGTCAAGACTGTGTTGTTGTTGTTTGTTGTTTGTGCACGTCTTATATAGTTTATAATAGTTTATTATAAGCTTATAATTATTGTGTTTTTATTGAAATTCATGTTTACAGCTCACTTACTGTTGCATAATACCGATATAAGTATTAAAACAATCACAGAAAAGTAAACACACCTAAGCATTCTTTTAGTGTTGTGCCGATGAATCATTTCGTCGATTAATCAACGACTAATATGTAATGATTAATTAGTCGATTAAGATTTGGGTTTCGACAATTAATTGAAGATATCTATGCATGCATTTTCTTTCTTGAATATTTCCAATCCCTTAACTTGAACAAGTGATCCGATTCATTTATAAGTTTCAGTAACCAAATAATATAATTAAATACTGCACATGCACATATAATTATATATAATGTTCAATAGATTGTAATGTGATTTGTAGTACTAATATTCGTATTTAATAAAGCTATTATGTCTTAATAACAAACACAGAAGTCCATGATGGCTCCACTCAGTATTGTTAAAGATGGATATATTACTTTGTGAAAGGTTTTAACAAATTATGTAAAAATACAAATAATGAAATTATGTTCTTAATATTACCCTTGCTTGTCAAAAACTAACGAGTAGGGACACATGTAGATTTTCTTTCCCCTGGTATCCAATATTTCACACTCAGTTTTGAAGGAATAGTCTTAACGTTGCAGTTCAGAAAGATAATGGGGATGGCTGTGCAAAGGTCAAGTCATGCTTGCCGTCTTGTTTTGCTTCTTTAAAAGCGTGAAGCTGTATTATAATCTACACTTCCTATATTCAAATTTGAGATCTGATAGGCATCGACAAATATATGTTTGTTACCGATCGGATGGAAAATGAAATACCGGTACCCATCCTGCATTAAGTCTATTCTTTTCCATTTATTTTCACACTGGTCGATTTTTAGACTCTGCTGTGATATTATGATCCAACACAAACTGTGTAAATGTAATCATGATTTGATTAAAAATTAAATCACTTTCTTAGAAACAAACATTTTTTTGCATTTTCTTTCACAAACAAGGGGTCATAACTCCGTAGTTCCATCTATCATCTTACGGGCCCATATACGACAAGTTTCTACATAGTAAAGGACATTTTTATATATTTGTCCATCGAAGAAGGGTCATAACTTCGATGTTTATGATTTTTTGGCGTCGGCATATGCCATACTGTCACACACAAACTAAAAGATTGGTCCAGGTAGGATTCTCTGTGTTTAAAGAAGGCAAATTGCTTTTCCCTCGAAAAACGTGTTTCTCGTCCGATTTGGCCCATTATGGGCTCCATCCGAGATTTCATGACGACGGAAGACAGAAGATGCATAATAGGTCCCCTATACCAATTGGTCACCAAGCACTTAATGTTGCGGTGAGCATAACATAACAACATCTTTTCAATAGGCCAGCGCATTTGTAGGATAATGCAGTTCACAAAATGTTTTATGCTTATTTCCTTCATAATTTCTATATAAATCAGACACACATTTATTGCCAAACTAAATAAAATAATGTAAATCATTGAAATGTTGCAGTCAAAGGTGTATTTCCTTTACTTTCAAGAATCCTGATTGATCGGTTATTTAGTCAGAACTTATTGCTGATTATTCGACTAAAATTATGGACATTTGTTAACAACACTTCATTCTTTAATTAAACACTTGTTTTATGGTAAAAGTTCTACACATAAATTCCACTATAAGTATTTTTATATTTTGACGTGACCTTTCTATTTACATAGTTTCTGTAACAATTTTGAACATGGACTCACGTGTAAGATCTACATGTAGAAATACGATATGTATACAAAGTTAATGTATTTAAATATCGTTTCCAGCAACACAAAATCATAGCTATCTCATAATGCCAATTATTGGAAAAATGTAACTCATTATTAAATAATAATAGTTATAATTGACTTCTTATTCGTATTACTATTATTGCAATCACGTCTATCTATTGCAATCGCAGTAAGGACAGAGATTTGAAACTGAAGAATAATTATTATTGGTTTACATTTAATTTATATTGAAACCTTTTTGTGCAAATGTCAGAAGTTCCACATTTTACTTTAAAAAATTTCAAAAAATACATATTATTATTGATTATGATATTTCACGTAAGATCATTTTCCCAGCATTAGTCTTTTGCAACGTGGATTAAATTTATTATTATCTCTCTATCATTGACCTGCTTTTTAATAGAAACTATCAATATGGTCATTATGCAATATTTTATTAATAGATGTATTGTATGTACACATGACTTGGGTGTGAAACCATAAATCTTTAAACTTATATGCTTTTTTTCCAGAATCTCAACCCGTTTGGTTGATAGCGTGGTTGATAAATGGTTGTTGCCGTATCTTCTTGATAAACATTATTTAACGATATTGATTGTCTGAAATATATAAAAATTTAAAGTAAAATTACGCAAATCAATATAAAATTCAAAGGCTTTTCCGTTGATAGTTTTATCTAGCAGTATTCTATGTGTCTAGATTTGTGACATTTTGTGCTTATCGGACATGGTGATGTTTTTAGTATCATTATTGACATCATCGATAAAAGTTTATGTATCTCTCACCGTTTACATAATATTAAAATGGTTTAAGGATAATTAAGTTAACGATGAGCATATTTTTCAAGAATGCAAGATTGTGGATGTTCGTTGTTTTTAGCATGTTTGAAAGTTAGTCCAACAAGCACATACAGTACTATTATTAATGAGATAGAAGTATTCAATAGAACTAGATCTTGCAGAGAAACACATCGTAATCACGTGTGTCGTGCAACAACAATATCTTTTATTGATGCAAATAAACTCCAATTGGTTTATTTTTTCAGTTTGTTGTTCTCTTTCTACAAGCCAAAATATATAAGTGCGTATTGGATGTGTGAAAGTTCAGCGAAATGGAATGGAAATATATAAAATATATGAAATGGAAATATATAAGTGCGTATTGGATGTATGAAAGTTCAGCGAAATGGAATGAAAGACTGAGACTCTTGTTCACATTCCAGGAAATGCTAATTTCCAGCAGGATTCAAAAGGTTACAAATATTGCGCAGAAGCCTGCAACTGACAAGATGTGAGCGTTTGTTGTGGTATCAAAAGCAGAATATGACTGGCATGATACAGACAGGATCGCTAATCCCTAAAGCTGACTCCAAGTCCGGATGTTATTATTATCCAAGGAATATGATCAGCCGTCTTGTTTCGTTTTTATCGGATTGCATATAAGAAGCTAAATCATCAATATTGCTATATGGTTTTTATAATTCAATTAAAATAATGTTACTTTTGCCTTGGATAACAAATCATGATTCAATATGCTCTAATTACACACGTCTGTGTATTCATTGCTTTTGGTAACGAACTTGCAATCTGCAAAACGTGTCTATGCTTATGGTTCGATAGAGCGTTATACTCTGTCGTCAGATCGTTTCAGATAACATTGTTAAAGGCAGTGTCTTCTCATTACGTAACATTATTTTCCGCACATTGATTAATTGAACATGACTTCACTACTAATGAAGCCATTGGTGTTATATGCGATAGTCCCAGGATCAGACAAAAGAAACTTATTGGGTGTAATCTTGTTTGGCCATCATTTCTGTTACAAGTATGTGTTTGCATTTGTCCCCGGCAGACATAATTGTGATATGTATAGTATAGCAACACATTCAATACTGATATCCTAATCTCCACTTCCGCATAAAGGGTTAAATAAAAGTTGGACATTAAATGTTAAAATATATCATATCAGTAGATTTTCATAACGATTAGACACTGCACAGTAACTTCGTTCTAGCAGAGCTCTTGGAACGAATAAATGAAACCAATGATAAATGAAAGAGATTACATAATTTATTGAGGAATCGGTTCAGCTCCAAACAAGGCATATATATAGGCAACAAGAGTTGTTTTCTAAGTTGGAATTAAATTAAGAGATGAATAATTCACACGTCCTTCCGATATCGGGAAGATAAATGCTATAAGGAGTTATTTAAATAATTAACTTTGGATAGCAACTGTGGTACTGTTGAAACATGTTCATGTATACCAGCCTTTGAAAAATATTCTGCCACACGTACTATAAATGCTAAAATCTTATTTTGAGGCATGTTGGATAATCATCGTCGACTTTTGCAAAATTGATATTTTATGCGCATTGTGCAAATATTCAGGAGAAAATAGAATAATGTAAAAAAATCTCTTTTATTTGTGGTTACGATCGTCATATAAGATTTGCATCCGTTTCTAATAACATGAATACTGCGATTACTTTTCCTTGTCATGAAGGTCTTGTGCATCCATAATATCATCTTACTTCCAAAGTATATGGCATCCAACGCATTATTTTGCTAGTTTTATTTTATAGCAGTTAATTGTACATTTGTAAACAATAGCGAGATCTTAAATATTGCGGCACGCAACTACACGGCATTGTTTTCCATTTAATCGTGGTACATCGGTATAATTATCTATGCTATTAAGTTTTTAAGCGATGGGTAAAAAGGGTAAGGTTTATATTGCGCTATAATCGTTGTTCCTGTCTTTGTCATTTGGAAATATCACAAGAGATTACCCTTTTCGATGTGTCTTCGCGGAATCATTCAATTCTTCAAGTTGGGAGAGCATTTGTCCCTTAAAAAATCGTTGCGGTTTTTATCCCATAAAATATGGTTCTCTTCGTGTTCCTCTTTTTATAAATTTTAGTGTTTACATAACTGGTATTTTGCCATTATGGACCTCATGTTGCTGCTGAGAGTCTAGTCCAGGTTATATGTATGCTTCTTTCCCAATAATTCAAGTAAAACACAACAGTTATTTTAAATATATAAAACACCATGTTTACCGATATATATTTAGAATTTAGTTTTATTAAAGAATATTTGAAACATCCGTTGCATTCTATGAAACAGTTAAAACATATGTTCACTAAGGTAATGGATTGCATCATTCATACTGAGGTTATCAGCATAAAAGCTTAATTGGGATAAGTTTATATTTTCTGTGCATGTGTTACGTGTCTAACAAATTTCACTTCGGTTTAACGTTGTGTTAATTAAACTAAATAATACCAAAAATTCTACTTTTTCATGATTAATGTTTTGTATTTGCTAATTCGCATGGTCAGAAATATTGGACGTTTATGAGAATAATTTGAAGACTCTCAATAAATACCCATCGATGCATAAATTTCTAAAACTGCAGATTTTGTCGCGATTGTCTTAGTGAATAAGTAATTACATGCCTTTTACGTACGGATACTACTTAAATTACCAACATGTAAGTAGACATGCTGTTTTATTTATATATTAAAGTATGCTCGAATAGTGTATACCTGGAAAGTTGCAGCCGCAGCACGTTAGTCCTTTATATTGCTGAGACCTTGCCACTAGCAATGTTTCTTCTTATGGCGCAGTCCATACCAACTTGCTATCATATCAATATTGTGATAAATGATACTGTGTAATGGTGTCTGTTAGCTGTTGTTTTTTATATCAGAATGCGCAATTTGCAGTGTTCTTCATATGGTATTCTGAGAGTGTTGCTGTCGTAAAAGCTGGCCTCGGTCTGGCGCTTGTGTTGATCTACGCTATGTTGTCAGGTTACAGGCATAATTCCGCTAAAACAGCAATGGTTCTTTAAAATATTTGGAGAAAATCATTTATTACATCTGTTATTGATTACAGTGTTCATTAACTATATATTTTCGTATGCAATTAAATTTGGTTTTAAAATATCTTCACTTTCATCATCTGCTCAGGCGCAACACTGCATTCTCATGTGAATCAATTTAATCAGTAAAAAAAAATGTAATTCCATAATGAAAATTATACTTTAGCCAGTAGATTTGTTGATAATAAAGCTATTTGTTGACTAATTGTAATTTTGTTGTGTTATCTGCTTCCGTTGTACAGTATATGACAGCTTGTATGATTCATATTTTCCGCTTCCCACGCCATAACACCTTGTTACTGTACCTTTGTTTATTCATGTATATTATACCTTACATAAATATGTTTTTTCTTCGCGTATATAAAATTCACCGGTCCGTTATTTAGGTTAATTTCAAATGCCATTTTAGCGGGCCGACTAAATAGTATAGTGCCCGGAGCCAACGGACACTATTTCGTGTGGGTGCCGCTCAGCTCTAGTTGCGTGTAACCTGAGTTCTCGGAGGCGTTTTATCAATATTTACGATTTTTATTCGATCGTAATTCACGTATCGAGATTTAGGCATTCTTTGCGAGTATACACTTACATAAATTTCGTTTTATCAACGTAAATTTCGTTATAAATATGCGACTACATAAAGTGTAGAGGTTGTTTACCGAAAATATTGTGACGCAGTCTAAATTTTTAATGTCATTATTTTCTTTGATCTTATTTAAGAAATAGTACAGACCACCTCGGACCTCCTCGCATTATAGTGATGTCCTAGTCAGCCCGCAAACGTCTGACTGGTCGGTCACTATAATGCGAGGAGGCCCTCAGTGGTCTGTGCTATTTCTTAAATTAGATCAAAGAAAATAATGACTTGCATCACGTTAACGATTTACATAAGATGTTTTTTTCTGACCGCAAACTGTACCAATTAAGTCGATATTTCAAGTTTCCTCGACTGTTATAAGAGTTGCTTTGCCATGTTTGCAATATTAAATAATCCTAATATGCTGCGATAATAATATTTACAAACAATATAGTTAAATTGAAAGAAAATATAGTACTGTTTAAAGTGCTAACCTCAATACCTTTCATTATAATTAATATATTATTTTTTAACGCCTTGAGGTATACATCAGATGTCTGATTTCTACTGAGATAATTAACTACATTGTATTTGATAAAATGCCAATCTTATCATGATAAGAAATGCATTCAAATTAATGCTTCATGTACGTTTTTGTGTCTTTCAGTTCATGCTCTAACTTTATCATGTTTGTGATACAATAAAAGAATGAGAGACATGTTTAATTAAAATTTGCACCAGGAATACGCCGAAACACAACATGTCACCTTGTTAGATTTCAGTTGTCGGAACAATCATGTTTAAAAAAAAACAGCACCTTGTTTAAGAATAAAGCACTTTTATATTCTAAAAGTTGTGCACTTCATTTACCAGCACTCATTAGAAAGCTCGAAGTTAGTGAAAGACGTTACAAAGGCGTATTTTGCTTTAAAAAAAACTGGTTTATGAAGTTTATGAAATTTACAAGGTTTTTCAGATCTTCGGGTCTGATATGAAACCATATTGATGTGTCTCAAATTTATGAGTTAACTTAGTTACGCACTGATCCATCGAATTATGAAAATAACATATAATGTAACACGGCCTGGCTATTTTTTCCTCTCGAAAACATGGAAATTACTGTCTGGTCAGAATCACATGCATATATTGATAACTATATTTGCATCTTTATTCAGATTTGCGCTTTTGGGTACAATGTGGCTATGACTTACAATCACGAACAGACAAATATTTTTACGAGTTATGTGACAAAAATGCAAACAAATCTTTTGTTTCGCTTATTAGCAGATCAATCCTAATTTAAAAATAAAATAAAAAACATTATTTCTACAAACCTTAACATCTAAGTATTTATATTTTGTGTGTTTGTTTTTATTTCTTCAAAAGTACTGATTTGCGATGTTCATTAATTGTACGCCCGTGTAGCGAACCTTAACCTCTACGTATCTCTACAATGTAATTTATGTATCTATTTCTTCAGCAGCTCTATTTGGTGATGTTCATTTATTGTGTCAATGTAAGCTTACGCATTTAATGTTCAATCGTAAGGTAATTTATGGATCTATTTCTTCATTAGCACTGATGTTCATTCATCGTGTCAATGTAAGCTTGCGAATGTAATGGTCAACGTAATTTAAGATTTTTTTGGAAAATCAGTTAAACCTAAACGTACAATATATCTGATGAGTAATACATGATTCGACGATATGCATTGACACTATAAGTTATCCTTTTCGTTTGACTGGTTAAATAATTTACTTTGTTTAATTTATTAATTTTTAGTTTACGTTTAATTTTAAACATTGCTATGGTTTGTACGTTTTATAACTAACACGCTTCTTTCATTTAAACGCAGAATTATGCACGAGGACGTCGTTATGTGGTCCTATTATCTGTATCCTTGGTAACTGTAGCAATGGTGTGTCATCTATATACTATAGCAGTATCCAAATAAAGCAAATTAAAATAAACGACTTCATTATTGTTAAGGGTTTATCCGGTACTCTGTGTCTTGGAATATTTCTTTGGTATGTTTAATCTAGAATAAGTTTGATGTCCCATAAAAATAACAACAATTAACCGCGTTGATATTTATATAAAACGATAGAATGCTTTTAGCATTTGAAACATTTCTTTCCTATACCGACGAAAGTGGGATTGACTTTAAATCTTAATCTGTTCATTATTGTGCAATAAAATCTCCGAACGTTGCCTTGCGTCGTCTAATGCAATTGCTTTTCTTGTGAGATTCAATACGGTTTTAACGCTATAAAGGCATTTGATCACAGGTTTATCGTATTTTTGTAAAATGTCATTGCATGCTTTTACTGCAAAATCTGCAGCATGTAGAATAATCTAAAATAATTATTATATGAAGAAAAAAATTAATCTATTTAAAAATTTGCCTTCGCCAGGACTTGAAACCGAGACATTTGTGATAAAAAATGTAGCCATTCGGACGTATACATTTAGTGGTGTATTTGTAACGCTTCATGTAAGTGATACAAGTGTTTTCCAAAACACCGATGACTAGCGTTACAAACGCTTTATGATTTTATCCATTTCGACATATGAGTATCCCTAAACTAAAAGATATTTTTAATATATGTCTTATTCATGAGCGTAATGACGCTTGCCTGTGTATAATGTATACTTTCTTTTTGGAATCTATGACAAAATGAATATTGTCAGGACCCTTACACAATTTCAGTATACATAATGACGTACTAAAATGAGTTTCCAAATGAGCTTCACGCAAACATTAATATTACAATTCAGATTTGAAGTCATCAGTGGGATATTGCATTATAAATATGAAGTCTTATAGTGCCTCGCTAGTATATCGCTGGATGTAACATGCATGTGACGGTATAACAATTGAACACAGATACATTTACAATATCGCAATTCATGATTACAGAAATCAAGCACGTTTATGTTTTTAGTGAAGTGCAATAATGACTTCAGCATTTGTAACAAATGTCTTTTCCGACCCTAAGAAAGTGTGATTGAATTTGGCATGTAAATCTTAATATGTTCATTAATGTGCATTAACATATGAGACCGTTGGCTTGTGTTGGCCAATGCGATTCATCTCTGGCGAAGGCTTCAGATGTGGTGTTATCTATATAAATGTGTTTCTTATAAACATTTATTTATAGTAAAGCTAAGATTTGAAGGCGACAGATCAAGATTTGTTTTTTTTTCTTAACAAATATGCATTTATGTAGATTATTATTTTCATATAAACATTATGTTGTTATTGAAAGACATGTTTAAAACATCACGTAAAATAACCACATTCTGTTGCATAATACCTATCTAGATATTTAAAACATCACAAAGTAAATAGACCTAAGTATTCATTAATTAAATTGCTAAATATTATAAGTTTACAAACATTTTCCACGTGTAGTAGTTTTATATTTTGACGCTGACCTTTTTATTTGCATAGTACCTGACTGTAACAATTTTGAAAACAGGCTTATAAAGATCTACGTGTAGAAATACCAAATGTATAAAAAGTTAATGTTTTTAATATTGATTACCAGCAACACAAAATCATAGAAACTTTTAAATGCCCAATTATTGGGAAATAAAAGTCCTTATTAAATAGTAATAATTATCATTGACTTTTTATTCGTCAATACAATTCTGGCAATCACCTCTATCTATTGCAATCGCAATTATGACAGAGATTGCAAACGGCAGAATAATTATTATTGGCTGTCATTTAATTCATCTTGAAACCGTTTTGTGCAAAGGTCAGATGTTCCATGATATTTTACTTTCATAAAATCTAGAAATAATTATTAATTAATCCTTGTTTATCCTTTTTCTTATTGATTGTGAGATTTCACGGCAGATAATTTTCCTAGCATTCGTTTTTTTATTTAATTTATGAGTGGATTAAATTATTATGGCTCTGTATGATCATGTTTTTCCCAAATCATATTTTTCACACGCCTGTGAAGAATAGAATCTCATTTGTCACATTTATAAGTATGAAGAATGTGATTTACCAAAGAAAGGGTATGCGTACGGATCACATTTTTCACATATTTTATGGTTTAATTGTATCGCGACAATAATTATTTGGAGCACAGTTATACAGTAAATCATTATCATCATCATCATCATCATCATCATCATCACCATCATCATCATCATCATCATTATCATGATCATCACCATCATCGTCACCATCGTCGCCGTCTTCATCATCATCATCATCATCATCATCATTATCATCATCATTATCATCATCATTATCATCATCATAATTATTCTCGTCATCACCATTATTATCATTATAGTTAACGTCATCATTATTGTCATCACTTTGAGAAACTAAGCCCTATTTAGGAGCTACTAATGTATGCATGCTCTTAATCGTTAGTCAATACGTTTGCACGGTCTAATTAGGAAATAGAAATGCATACTCTCGTACGTCCATACGAACGTTTACCTGTGTATTGGGATATTAACTAATCCGAACGTATGTACAAACAAACGTCCTATTTTGGATTATTAAAACCAAAATAGTCATGCATATGTCCGCCCGAACTAGAATATAAGTATACACGGACTGTACTATAATGACCGTATTAGAACCTCCGCACATATTGGTACGTACGTTTGGACAGTACAGTAGCGTACCGTACCTCCCGTATCGTGACATCGTGTTTAGATAAGTGTCATTTTGTGCTTATTGGACATTGTAATGTTTTTAGCATATTACATCATCGACAATAGTGTTAGTGTCTCTTACCGTATACATCATGCCAAAATGGTTGTAATTCAGTAAACAACAAACATTTTTCCAGACTACCAGGTCGTGGATGTTGGTGTTTTTCAGCATGTCTTAATGCTAGGCTAACAAGCACATACAAAACTATTGTTAATGAAATATAATTATTCAGTAGCATTAAGATCTTACAGGGAAACACAGCTTCATCACGTGTGTCGTGCAAAAACAATGTTTGTATTGATGCAAGTAAACGCCAATTGTTATGTTATTTGTTGTACACAAGTCTGCGTCTTCGTTGCGTTTGGTAACGAACAGTTTATAACAACAAAAATACTGTTCTTGAAATAACTTTAATATGTATTTTTTTACAATGCTAATAAATACTGTGAGAGTGTGGGATTTGAACTGAATAATTATTTGGTTAACTCATGTAATTGCAAGCTGCAAAACGTCTCTGTGTCTGTGGTTTGTTAGACTATTATACCCTGTCTTTAGAAATAAAAACGAGCATTATTAAAATCCATGTCTTCTCATCACGAAACATTATCTTCTGCAAATTCAATACCACTTAACATTACTGAAGGCACTGGTGTTAGATGCGAAGGCCTCAGGATCAGATAAAAGAAGCGTATTAGGTGCAATCCGGTTAGGCCATCATTTATGTTACAAGTATATGTTTCTTATTTTGTCCCCGCCAGACAGAGTTGTGCAATGTTTATTATACAGATTTTCATAAACTGAATACAAAAAATACTTTAATGAAATTATTTCCAAACATATTACTGAATGCAGTAAATTTTATGTTAAATCAATAATAATAACATGAAATTACCATCACTTTACTGGATTCCCAAACTCCATAAAACTCCATACAAAAGTCGTTTTATAGCAAATTCATTGTCATGTACCACTAAACAATTATCAGTTTACCTGACTTCTGGTCTTAGTGCTATTAGGAGTCGCATTACTAAATACTGCAATAAAGTTTATGAGAATACAAATATTAACTTATTTTGGTCAATAACAAATTCGTCTGAAGTTATTTATAAAATTGAAAGCAAAGATTACAAAGCGTCTTTTGTGAGTACATATGATTTTTCTACATTGTATACAACCCTACCTCACAGTCTTATTAAAAATAAACATGTTTCGATTATCGAAAAAACATTTGCAAGAGAAAAATGCTCATACCTGGCTTTAAATACTAATACAGCATTATTTACTAATCAGATTTTTTTATGAATATATTATTTGGACTTGCTTAGAGTTATGTTCATCCCTTACCTTTCTTCTGGATAACTTATTTGTTGAATTCAATGGGAAAATATTTAAACAAATTATTGGTGTGCCAATGGGTACTAACTGTGCATCGCTTATAGCTGATATATTTTTATATTGCTATGAACGGCATTTTATGCTAGGTTTATAAAAGATAAACAATCAAATTTGATTCAATGCTTTAATCAAACTAGTAGATATATTGATTATATATTAAACATAGATAACCTTTGCTTTGAACAAAATATCCAAAACATTTACCATTAAGAACTTTCCTTAAATAAATCGTGTTCATCGTATACAGATGCTGCATTCCTAGACTTACATCTTACTATTACTAACAATACAGTTAAAACCAGTTTATATGACAAACGCGATGATTTTAATTTCGAAATGGTAAATTTCCCTTTCTTGGATGGTAATATTCCTAGAGGTCCTTCCTATGGTATATACATTTCGCAATTGGTTCGAATGCAAGAGCTTGCTCATGAGTTAAAGATTTCAACGACCATATCCTTACACTGACTAGGTAATTATTAAAACAAGGCTTTTAATATCATGATTTACACAGTAAGTTTGCTAAATTCTATAGAAAATATAATGGCTTAGTTTCTAAATACAATGTTTCTTTGAAATGGTTCTTATCTAACAGAATATCCCACCCATCATTTTACAGTGATGTTTTGAAACGAGTTCGCATATGTAAATATGTTAAAGTAATGCTAAACGCATACTTAATAATTTAGTACACTCTTTCTTATCAAAAGGATATAATGCCCTTATACTAAAAAACACTGAATTTCTTTCATCATTACAAATTTGGTCGTTTTAAATGGTGGATAAGTAGCTTTAACTTCTTTGCGTTTTAAAATTATGACGTCATCGTGTGCATTGAGCGTTTCTGGATTACGTCATCATTTAAATACTTTTACTGTCTCAGTGACGTAGCGTAAGATTATCTAGGATATATTGTACCCTTTTATTTAATATTTTACAACATTTCCGATTTATACACTGGTTTTAACACCCACGTTCATTTAGTTAAATTATTTTTTTTTATTAAGGTTAGCAGGAAGATGTAAAATAAAAGCTGTATTCAGTTTAAAATAAACATATACAACAAAGCTATATACTCTGGCTTTTTACACCCAACATTACGGCTTTTTCCTGAAATTGCATGAAGATGATCTGAAAATTGAACTATATGATGCTATGTCTTTAAAGCTTTTTATAAAAAGACGAGATGTAGTTGATACTTGTTTTTGTTTCATTTGATAGTACCTCAGAAAGTTGCAATTCTGCTGCTC
Source organism: Congeria kusceri (assembly GCA_027627225.1). Classification (NCBI taxonomy): domain Eukaryota; kingdom Metazoa; phylum Mollusca; class Bivalvia; order Myida; family Dreissenidae; genus Congeria; species Congeria kusceri. The sequence continues at coordinate 45,029,178 of CM051024.1, forward strand.
TGGTTTGCATCTAGCCATTGAGTAATTAAATGGTAATTAAATTGAATAATATTCTCTTTTATTGCTGTTTAATTTGAATTGCGATGCTATGAGGTTATGTTTTATTTACACTTACATGCATTGACCGTTCCAAGGCGGTGACCCTAGTTTTATTCATGTGTGTTTTGTGTTTGTTATGTGTTTTTGTGATGTCCTGTGTATTGTTTTTGGCAATTGGTCACTTGCCATAAATAAAAGACCTCGGGCTGCTAATAAGAGTTCTCTCCTGCTGTCGCAACTGGTGTTTCGCCTTGTTTATATTATTATGCCGATTAATTCAATATTGATGTCCAAACCTCCCTTTCCGCATATGTGTTAAACAAACGTTGGATGGTCGAGTTTACTATTTTTCACATGCGTTTGTAAATGTATATATTACAAACATTTATTAAAATATTTAATCAGTGTATTTACAAAACGATTAAACACTGGACAGTAACGTCGTTCTAGCAGAGCTCTTGGAACGCATAATTCAAGGCAGTGAAAAAATTAAGTGAATGCATGATTAATTGAGGAATCGGTTCAGCATCTAACGGATATCAGTAACACAATTTGCAAAAATAGTTAAATAAAAAGTAGTTTTTTTTGTGTTGGAATTAAATTAGGAGATGCATAATCAATGTTCATTCGCTATTGAATGAACTACCTTATCCATCGCAAGCGAATATTTATACTTAGACACGTACACGGTTTCCCTAAGTGCAAGTGCGTGTCATCTTCTTGCCTGTCGCAAGCGGCCACTATAAATTCGGACTTCTTGCTATAACCAGTTTTATGCTTTGCAACACGGCAACGTGTAAGTCACATTGGTTTTGTTACTGTAAAATATAAACCCTCGCACACTCCTGAATATTGTATGTACTTGAATACTCGCCAGTGTTTTATATAGTTTCAGTGTATTGCACATTGGGCTGGGAAAACGCTGCTTCGTCAAGGCTGCTTCCATACGATATTGGATCGAGTGCACAGAATCGCACAATCAACGGTGGTCGTCCACGACAAAGTTGGGACCATAAGTGATTTTCTAGGAACTGTTATTCATTGACTTGGAAATACTTATTAGCCTGTACATTTGCTACTTACAGCAGCATAGCTTTTGTGTGGTGGACATGAGATAAGAGTTCTTTATTAGTAAAAAATAATGATTGTTGATAATTAAAATTGGTATATCATTATTTCTAGATGCATCGCCTAAAATGGCACAATCAGCACATCTTGCTTTTGGGGAATTAGTAAGATTATATATCTATATTTTAATCACACTTGTAAATTCAAACTTCTGCAGGATGAGACCTAACATCCGGTGGTTCTAAGACATTAGCTATTTAGGCTGCCAAAATGCTACAGGTTTCCATACTTTTTTTCCTTGTAACATGCACATATAACATGGTTTCTTTGGTTTTTCCAGGGCGGCTTGCCACATTTGCAGAATGTTGTATCGTTATAATTCATAAATTATATTGAATTATATCTTATTTTGCTACTTCATATATAATATGGATATGTGTAGTATTGAACAGTTTGATCAATGTTATTATCTTATGACATGTCGCTCTACAGTAATATCATGTTATTTATTGCAATTTGCTTTTATTAACTCCTGCTATATAGTTATTTGGTCTGTTGAGGACCGGCATTATTCTATTAGCACACGTCCTTCCGGCGTCGGGGGAGGTGAATTATTGAATGAGTTATTCAAATCATTGCTTTTTTCATAACGTACTATGGAAATGTTAAATTCATGTTTATGGATACCAGCCTTGACAAATATTCTGCCAAACTTTAATAGTAGGAATACAAAAATAAAACCTTGTTTTGTAGCTTGTCGTTGGATAATTAGATAACCACACGTCCTTCCGATATCGAGAAGATAGATGATAAAAGAGTTATTTAAATGATTAACTTTATATAGCAACTGTGGTAGAGCTATGGTTAAAGTCATGTTCATGTATACCAGCCCTGAAAAACGTTCTGCCACGCGAACTTAGAAATGATAAAATCTTAATTCGTAGCATGACATTGGATAATCATCCTTGACGTGTGTACAATCGATGTTTTATGCTCATTGTGCAAATATTCAGGAGAAAATAGAATAATGTAAAACAATCCTCTCTTTGATTTGTGGTTACGTTCGTCATATAAGTTTTGCATCCGTTTCTACTAACATGAATAATGCGATTACTCTTCCTTGTCGGGAAGTTCTTTTGCATGCATTATGCATTAACTAGATATTTTATTACGTGTGTTTACTTAAGTTGTCACCATACATGGTCAAATACCCCAACGCATTGCTTATAAACCGTTTGTATTGTTTAATGTCCTAAAGGTTGCTCTGTGAACTATTTATGATGCTGAATCATTTTGTTACATTTGTTGTTGTTTTTTTTCTGCTTTTTTTTTAAATTTTGCGATAATGTTTTGTTTCTAATGAATTGGTAACAGGCTTTGAATATAAAACATAATACAATAAATTGCCTGGAAGTTTGCATTAATTAGTTTGAAATGCAGATACTTATGTGTTGGAAACCTTATTCATAAAGGTTGCCATCATCTGGTGAAGGAAATATTTCCTTTGCTTTCGTCTTAACATGTATTTAGTTTGCGTTGAAAAGAGAACTTCATACCTTTGTTATTGCTGATGAAACTGAGTCTTGTTTTATTTATAAAATCAAATATTTATATGTTCATATGTTTAATGACTAGTTTATACGGTATCCGAAATCTTACCCGTAAAGATTGCCTATACTGGAAACCATCCTAGTTTCAAAGCATATAGATTCCAACGCATTATTTTACTAGTTTTATTTTGTAGCAGTTAATTTTACGTTTGTATACAATAGCAAAGAAAAGTTCTTGAATATTGCTGCACACAACCACACGATATTGTTTTCCTTTTAATCGTGATACATCGGTATAATCATCTATAATATTTGTTTTTTAAGCGATGGGTAAAAAGGGTAAAGTTTCTATTACGCTATGATCGTTGTGCTTTTTTTGTCATTTGTAAATATTACAAGAGATTACCGTTTTTAATGTGTCTTCCATGAATTATTCAATTCTTTAAGTTGGGAGAGCTTTTATCTCTTAAAAATTCGTTTCGGTTTTCACCCCTTTACGAGTATGTGTTTCCTTTCGTGTTCCTCGTTGTGTACATGCGCAGTGTACATATAAATGGTATTTTGCCAGTAGGGACCTTGTGTTGCTGCTGAGAGTCTAGTCCAGATTATATGTAAAATATTGTCGGCTATCGATATAATAGTTCGATATCTATCCGTTATTTATCCGATATAGTTTTGGTGAAAAATAAAAAAGTAGATGTATACATTTAGTGTATGTGATATATGTTAAACAAATCCATATATGAGTGGCATTTCTTCAATATGTGTTACGTTGTCGTCATTTTAAGTAACGATGTCGGATCGATGTAGGGCCGATATCGTTCATGGTTTGCAGTAATTTCTCTTTATTTTCTTAAAATCATTTATGTGCAACAATCCGGCAATACTAAAGAGTATTTTACTGAAACGAATTTGCGTTCTATGACTTCACAAATCTTATTTGAAATAGCTTCGAAATTATTTTCGTCGAACAAAATCGTTTTCGGTTGGCGCAAAATTCTTGTTCGTTTAAACTTGAACCGTTGATCTCCAGAAAGGAAAAGTAACATTAAAATGTTCCGTTTCCTCTTCAACGAAGAAAAAACAACAAGAAGTAAATACTTATGACTATTTGTAGACATCGTGTTTCTTTAAATCAGCTATTCAAAGTCTTGTAGGCGTAGAAAAATCCAGGTTATTGAAATGTAACGTATTTTCGCGAGTGTTGTTTATTATTATTCGTATATTACGATACTGTTTTGTCATATCTACGAATGTAAGTATTTACAGCGAGATAAGTTATTTTTTACATGTTACAGGTTCAATATACTTCAAATATTTGTATTTTAAAGGCTTTTAATTTTAACAGTTTTGTATACATTATATTGTAAGGGACTTGTTCAAATATTTTTAGCTAGACTATTCAAAGAATAGGTGAGCTTTCCTACTACCCCCGGCGTCGGCGTCCGTGTCCGCGTCTGAATTTGGTTAAAGTTTTTATTCAAAAGCCTTGTAACTTCAAAACTACATAAGTTATTCATTTGAAACTTGGATTATACTACTGTCATCAACTCCAGTGTCAGGGCAACATTCCCCATAACGTTGTTTGTATTTTGACAGAGTTATGCCCCTTTTTCACTTTGATTTCCTGGTTAAAGTTTATATTCAAAAGATTTGTAACTTCAAAACTACATAAGTTATTCACTTGAAACTTGGAACTAACCTGTGTCATCAAAACTCCAGTGTCAGGGGCAACATTCCCCATAACTCTGTTTTGTATTTTGACAGATTTATGCCCCTTTTTCACTTAGATTTTCTCGTTAAAGTTTATATTCAATCGTTTTGTAACTTCAAAACTACATAAGTTATTCACTTGAAACTTGGAATTAACCTTTGTCATCAACTCCAGTATCAAGGGTAACATTCCCCATAACTCTGTTTTGTATTTGACAGAATTATGCCCCTTTTTCACATAGATTTTCTGGTTAAAGTTAATATGCAAAAGTTGTGTAACTTCAATGCTACAAAAGCTATTTACTTGAAACTTGGAATATACCTTTGTCATCAACAACAGTATCAGGGTGAACATTCCCCATAATGCTATTTTGTATTTTGATAGAGTTATGTCCCTTTTTCACATAGATTTTCTGTTTAAAGTTTATAATCAAAAGTTTTGTAACTTCAAAACTACATTTACTTGTTATTTATTTAAGTTATTTACTTGAAACTTGGAACTAACCTTTATCATCAACTCTAGTACCAGGGGCAACCTTACCCATAACTAAGTTTTGTATTTTGACATATTTATTCCCCTTTTTCACATAGGTTTTCTTGTTAAAGTTTATATTCAAAAGTTTTGTTACTTCAAAACTATATAAGTTATTCACTTGAAACTTGGAACTAACCTTTGACATCAAATCTAGTATTAGGGGCAACATTACCCATAACTCTGTATTTTGACAGAGTTAGCCCACTTTTTACATAGACTTTGAGGTTAAAGTTTTGTTCTTAAAGTTTATAAACCATACAAGGCTTCACTTAAAAATATTGTATTTTAAATAATTTATGCCCCTTTCACTATCCAAAATATGTACCAACTGAAATACTTCGAATAGTCGAGCGCGCTGTCCTCTGACAACTCTTGTTGTATTTTTGTAGTATGCCATTCATTGTCTTAACTTAACAGATTTAAGCATCGAAACTAAGAAGCTCAAGTATAATGACCAGAAAAAAAAAAAAAAAAAAAAAAAAAAAAAAAAAGTTGTCTCCACCGGGGTTCGAACCTCCGACCTCTAAATCAAAAGGCTACCGCCTAAACCACTAGGCCATTCCAACTTTTATATATGGGGTGCATTATATATTTTATTATATGATTGTATAATTTATGTAAGCGATCCATGTGTTGTCAGCAATTTTAACGAAAACAACAGAAACACTCCAAATTATTCCATCGTTTAGCGTTACAAAAGCTTTTTGATTTTCTAAATTTTCACTGATTAACAAAACGGTATTTACTGTATGTCCTTTGTGTTATTTCGCTCCTTTATATATGCTATTCTTTTATTTGTGGGAATCTGTGACAAAAATTTGGAAAATTGTCAGTTGGCCAATCTGTGAACTGGTCCCTTTAAATAAATGAATACACTAAACTAATGAACCCACAATTAAAACAAATTATACTGAAAACAATTTTGTTTTCAGACTAATTACCTGCTTCGCAATGGTGGCTCTTGGGCCTCTTTGGATGACAATAGGGTCTTAGACTTGATAACGTTCATCACTTACAAACTGGCTGCATATCAATATGGACAGAATCATCTAATTTGAATTTGTCATTTGGAAAGATGAAGGTAATCAAATATATATTGGAGGTAGTAATACTTGTTCGAACATGCTGTTCACTTCTGTTGATGGGAGCAAGTTAGTAACACATTGTTTAAGCAGTTCCTTCATAACACCATTGCAGAAATAAAGTACAAGTCTCCAACTCTGATTTAATAATTATTATTATGACTCAGCATTTCTGTGTAATATTGTTACAGTTATGTAAATTTGGAGTGTATAGTAAAACATTTATTGCATTTCTTTATATGACTACAATTATTAATTGAACTACTTTCTGTGATCTAAAGTTTAATTTACATACATTCCAGCAGCCGCCCAGTGACATACATGGTCTGCTTTGAACAACACCATTATCATTATCGGGTGGAATGCTGCATCAAACACTGGCTAAGGAGTTTGACTGAGATTAAGAACAGTGGATAAAAAACATTCTACTAATCATTAATATTATGAAGACTTCTAAAGTAAACACTCTTAAATGTGTGATAGGGATTGGAAAGTTCCAATTTATGAAGTTATTTTTAATTACTACCACCACAATTCTTAATAACAAGTGTACTATGTGGTTTATTTATTAAAAAAAAACAATTTAATGACACACACTGTTTAGCATATATTAATTGTTTTACATTTTCATGTTTTTGTGAAGACTTGCAACGGTCTTTGAATTCTGATTCTGTTTAAAGATGTGATGCAACCTATATATGATGCTAACAAATTACATGTAATTAATATATATAATCTTAACTGAACCATAGTTTTCTTTTGTTTGCAAAATTAAATGTAAAAATTGTGTGAGGATAACAAAGAAACCATGTCATCAAGAACGCTTTTGGAAACATAATATTGTCAAATATGTGTTGTTGTTTTTTTTGTATTTCAGTGTGTTTACACTTTTTACTGGCATTGTCTTCGATTTTGTTTTAGTTTCCAGATTGGATTCGAATCAGATTTCCATTTGTTTATATGATTTTTAAATATTTAGGTTTATCTAAATTAAGGTCATTGAAATGTGGAAATTTCAATTTGATACTAAATGTCTAATACAATTAATTGTCAGTTAAGTATTGCTGAATTATTAACTTTTTCAATTTTGTTGCACTGGTTTATAGCATGTATGATGGTGGATGATGCTAATTTTCATAAATAACTTACATGTTGATAGAAAGCATTTGTAACTGTTTTCATTGGCAATTTAACTTACAATAAATGATTGCATTTCTTAGCTTTTTGTTGGTTACTGTCACGTTGTGACTTTTTATACAAACCTTTAAGATTTCAATGTGACATGTCCTTTAATGTTTTTTTTTGCTATAAACTCGTAACTGATTTAAATATTAATTAAAAATGAAGACGTTGAAAGATCATATAAACCTTTGTTTAAATAAAGAGTGTATACATTTCCTTGATGATTTTCTATTGCTTCTGTTATATTTATCACAGCCTTTTGGGATTTTTTAAATTATAATTTGGTTCTCAAACGTATGAAATGTTTCGAGAAGATAGAATTATATGTAGTTATTAAAAATAAAGATATGTACACTTTCTTGAGTGTTGTTCCAAATTGCACATCATTTAGAAATTTAGCATTAAAATATACAAGTGTGGTTATCAATTCCAAAGATATTGACAACATCGTTGAATAGATATCAGACCAATGTAGGCTTGCTAGCTGGAACGATATTTGCCCGATGTCTATCCGATATACGTCCGATAAATTATGCTCTGATATCTATCCGATCAAATGCCGATGTGCAAAACGTTGATCGGATAGATATCGCGAGCGATATCTATCCGAGATATTAAAAACATATCGGATAGATATCGGACCGATGAAGGCTTGCTTTCTGGCACGATATTTGCCCGATGTCTATCCGATATGTATCCGATATGCAATGCTTCGATGACGGCCCGATCAAATGCCGATGGGCAAAACGTCGCGGGCGATATCTATCCGATATTCAGAACATATCGAATAGATATCGGACCAATGTAGGCTTGCTGGCTGGGTATACGCATATTGAATGTTCTAGATTTGTCGTAGTTTGTCCCCAAATCACTATACATGCATTTTTAGCTCGACTTTTCGAAGAAAAGGCAAGCTATTCTACTCGCCCCGGCGTTGGCGTCGGCGTCGGCTTCAGAGCTAGGTTAAAGTTTTTGGGTAAGCTAGTTTCTCAGGAATGGCTTGAGGGATTTCATTCAAACTTAAAACATGTATTCCCCACATTAAAATGAACTTATAGGGCAAGCTTGGTAACTCTAGATTGAATTTTTCAAAATTATGGGCCTTTTAATGCTTAGAAATTTTACATATAAGCATAAAGACAGGTTTAAGTTTTTCGGTAAGCTGGTTTCTCAGGAATGGCTTTAGGGATTTCATTCAAACTTAGCAAACCTATTCCCTATATTAAAATGAACTTATAAGCGAATTTTGATAACTCTAGTTGTTTGAAATTTGTCAAAATTATGAGCCTTTTTACACTTAGAAATTTTACATATAAGCTATATGGACAGGTTGAAGTTTTTCGGTAAGCTAGTTTCTCAACTTTTCGTTTCTGGTCTCTAACTCGAGAACGGATTAAGCGATTGTAATGAAACTTCAAACATAGTTACCTTATAGCGAGACCTCGCTTGAGATTGCATATGGGGTGGGTGGGGTCAAGGTCACTGTTACTTTAAATAGAAAAACGGTTTCCGCTCATTAACTTGAGAACATATTGAGATATTTTTATAAAACTTAATACATAGATACCTTATATCAAGACCTCGATTGGGATTGCATATGGGGTGGGTGGGGTCACGGTCAAAGTCACTTTTACTAATGATAATGCATTGAGATATTTTAATAAACTTAATAGATAACTTATATGGAGACCTCGCTTGGGATTATATATAGGGTGGGTGGAGTCATGGTCGAGGTCTCCGTTACTTAAAATAAAAAATGGATTCCGCTCAATAGCTTGAGAACACATTGAGATATTTTAATGAAACTTCATACATTGATATCTTATATCTAGACCTCGCTTGGGATTGCAAATGTGATGGGTGGGGTCAAGGTCACAGTTACTAAAAACAGACAAACAGTTTGCGCTCAATAGCTTGAGAAGATATTGAGATTTGTAATGAAACTTAATAAATAGATACCTTATATTGAGACCTTGCTTTGGATTGCATATGGGGTTGGTGGGGTCAAGGTCAAGTTCATTATTACTAAACAAAAATTTGATGTGCTGACTTCAATGCATTTCGTTAGAAAATTTTCGTTTTCGTGGAATTTCAATATTACTTGTTTTAGAAACAAAATGCCAGTAACTCTGACAAGCACAAGAAAAGTCCTCCGACAGCTCTTGTTGTAGCATATTGTGTTGTTCAGACACGAATAAAATCATGTAGCCATGTGGTCTTTTAGTCACAATCAAAGCATCTAATTATGTTTCATCAACCAAAAGCGTTTCGATTTTCTTGCACCACTTACACTAACAAGGTATAAAACGACCAAATCTTTATCTAATTCCATACGATTCGACTTTGGTTTTTGTTTCTCTTTAATAACATTGAAATAGGTAGATACAAGTATTTATTACCATGATGTTAAAATATAAACAAAATGAAATTCCAGCTGCATCAGCAGGAGATAACACGTATTAGTAGCACGAGATCTTTTATTTATGGCAGGTGACCTATTGCCAAAAACAGCACATCAAAAAAACACATAACAAACACAAAACTCACATTAATAAAACTGGGGTCACCGCCTTGGAACGGTCAATGCAAAGCATTGGTGATTTAAACCGGTTTCATGGGCGCCAAACCTCACAACCCAAGTTGGTTTGTTTTATGTTTATTTCCAATAATTCAAGTAAAACACAGCAGTTATTTTAAATATGTAAAACACCATGTTGACCACTATATATTTAGAACTTAGTTTTATTAAAGAATATTTGAAACATCCGTTGTATTCTATGAAACAGATAAAACATATGTTCACTAAGGAAATGGTTGCATCATTGATACTGAAAGTTATCAGCATAAAAAACTTAATTGGGATAAGTTTATATTTTCGGTGCATGTGTTACGTGTCTAACAAATTTCATTTCGGTATAACGTTGTGTTAATTAAAAAAATAATATCAATGTTTCTACTTTTTCATGATTAATATTTTGTACTTACTAATTAGCATGGTCTGAAAAAAAATAGCCTTTTTATGAGAATAATTTAAAGAATGTCAATAAATACCCATCGTTGCATATATTTCAAAAACTGCAGATTGCATCGCAATTGTCTTAGTGACTCAGTAATTAAATGTCCTTAACGTACGGATACTACTTAAGTAACCGACATGTGCGTACTGATACTTTTATATAGTTATGCATGATCAACTAGTGTACACCCGGAAAGTTGCAGCCGCAACACGCTAGTCCTTTATATTGCTGAGGCCTTGCCACTAGCAATGTGTCTCCTTATGGCGCAGTCCGTACCAATTTGCTATCCTAGGAATGCATGTGATAAATGATACAACGGTAATAATGTCTGTAAGCTGCTTTTTGTATCACAAGGCGTAATTTGCGTGTTCTTCATATGGTATTCTGAGAGTGTTGCTATCGTAAAAGCTGGCACCGGTCTGGCGCTTGTGTTGATTCTCGTTATGTTATCAGGTTACAAGCATTATTCCGCTATAACAACATCGTCGCAAACAACGCTTTTATTTACGCTTTTGTTGAGACGGCGTATATCATTTTATCCCAAAATATCAAAGTTCTGTGCTTAAGAATACCCATTTCAGTTAGATTTTTTATTGAAGTACGATTTTTTCTGTTGTAAAATTGTATCAACATCAGTTTTCCTCACCAAGCAATTACATAAAGCGTATGTATTTGTATGCAATTATATATGTAATGCGATGCGCTTCTAGTAATATAGGCCAAGTTATATTTCTTATACGTGGGAAATATGTAAATATAAAAATAAACAACTGCAAATATGTAAATCGCAAGAGCATCATGTCCAATATTAGACTGTCTAAATGTGTTTAGGGAGTACACTGGTTTGATGATGTATTTGGAGTAAATCATGTTCATGTTATTACATCTGTACTTGATTAAAATGTTCATTAAATAAACATTTTCGTATACAATCATATTTGACTGGATAAGTGGCAAATGTGGCGATGAGGGTAAATCTTTTAATGCTACCATTTATACTATATAATATTATTTGGATTAGTTTAGCTTTAGTTTGAAGTATTTTCAACCCATCCTATAAGCATTCATAAGCAGTATGCAATGAATTGTGATGTTCTTACTTTGCCAGGGTCAAATTATTTGTAGTCCTTTAGAATTCTCAAGGTGCTTAATGGAATATCCATATTATCGATAATATCCATATTAAAAACATCCCTTGATAAATAAATGCATTTGTGTTATCCGACTGTAGTTATGTCCCCGTAGAATACTATTGCTTATATGATATATGTTATTCACTCTTTCATCATCTTCTCAGGCTGAACACTGCATTCACATTTGAATCAATTGGATCAGTAGCATAACAATTCACTCAATAACGCTAGGTTATGTTCAACGGTCATTTGCCTAATAACTATTGACTGGTCAATGCTTCTAATTGTTCAATGTAATGCCATATACTTTAAATTGTACCGTATTTCGATATCTTCTACAATACTTTAATAGAAATTCTACCCAGTTTAGTGTAGACGGTTATCAGAAAATATATGCATTCGTTTTAGAGTATTTGATTTTTGATATTCAATGTATTTATATATCTACGTTTCTGTTATCTATTTAGTGTTGAAATGACTGCAACTGTAGACTTGACACTGCAGCCAATTGTATAAACACTGGTTATAATATACCTAGGTAAATCACTTACCGCGGTCAAAATCTTGGTTAAGATACCGCGGTAGATTTTCACTTGTATAAAGCTTTTTACCGTGCGGTATCTTAACCACGGTAATTGAGCGATTTTTACCTGGGTTGTTTTACCCAGAATTCCTAATATTTCCAAACGATCGGAGTAAGAAATCAAAATGGCCGAAATGAATGAAATTGAAGGAAAGAAATACTAGTCATGATATCTGATTAAAAGCCTTCACACAGTCATAAGTTAAACAATGATATATTTGCAAAAATATGTATAAAAAATGTACATTGTGAAAAAACACACAAGCACTAAACTGAAATGAGGATACTCGACACATCAATATTTCAACACACTTAAACTTATTATTAACAGATTTGTAGATCTGCTTCTTCAGTTATTTGGAATTAAATACAATGTAAATCTTTAACTTAATTTTGTATATCTCCTATAATCTGTATCTAGCCTTTTACATGAATTATACTTAAATACTTTTAACCTTTATCTGACGTTGGGCCCATGTAGATTATTATAAAAACATTGCTTGTTAAATGTGTGTCCTCTTCAGAATAACAAAAACAAAATAAGGATTAACTTGCATTTCATATTAAAAACATAGAGTACAGAAAACAACTCCTGAAAATATGCAAGTATTTCACACTAAAACATATGCATGTATTTCACGCTAATTAAATTAAATCTATTCAGCACTCTTTTACTACCATCATTTCAAAGATTGGCATTCTTATTGAAATACCCCGTTTGGTGCCTCTAATATGATTCCGATTCAGACTCATCAACCCTTCACGATGACTAGTACAATTTGTAAAAAATGTGTGATGTCATCGAATCTATTCTGGGTCAGTAGACGTGTAGAAATCATGAAGTGTACATCGGAGAATTGAAGAAGCAAATTTTGATAACTTTATACTTGAATTTACGTTTAAAGTATGGCTATATATATGCGTTGATCTATATTCATAGATGAATGTCCGCCATATTTGTTGTGGTTAAAATACTCTAACCAAGGTAAGCTAGGTGGGTAAAAATATACCGCGGTAAGTGCGTGGTTAATTTTTAGGAAATTGTTTATACAAACCGTTTTACCTATGGTAGGGTTCAGGTTACTGCGGTATCATTGTTTACCGCGGTAAGAAATGTTTATACAATTGGCTGCAGCTGAGATATTCCGCTGAGGTGATCAACTATGGTAAATGCCTGCTTGCATAAATGCTTGTAATCCAATCCAAATACGATTTCATGCTGAAATTGCTTTGGTTCAATAAATCTGCTATAATAATAAATAGATTTATTCATGGTACTGAATTCATTTTAAAAATCTATACACGATGATGCTGTTCTGTTTTAAAGACTTTTGAATGTTAAGACCATTGAACTACAATTGTAAGAAATATATTAGAAATACCTGGTATATCTCCGTATAAATACATTAGAATGTATGCCACAAAAGTCCTAAGTATCTCTTGCATGCTTTGCTTAACTACATTGCGTATGTTGTCTAGCTAATAGGTTATAATATGAAATACTGTTTTCAAAAACAGAAGTTAATGTACGCACAACAGAGCAGTCACATTTTACCAGCATAATTATGTAAACATTTATTATGTACATTATATACCTCATACTAAGTTCCATAATGGCAGTCAGCTCGATGGGATCTGCTCTCCCCCTCTGCTTTTGCAAGGGCTTGGGACCTTCAAGCTTGACTGGGTGCTCACTGCTATTGCAGCCGATGTCCTTCTCAAGCTTGACTGGGTGCTCACTGCTATTGCAGCCGATGTCCTTCTCAAACTTGGCAGCATTAGGAGGCTTCACTTGATGGCCTGGGCGGAAGTTAATGTGCACACAAGAGAACTGAAATAGATCTGGACTGGGAAAACATGTGTTAAGAGCAAGTTATACTTAAGTTTGTAAATTTTTAGATCGTTAAGCTATATGTCGGCTAGGCTAAATTATCTGTAAGTTCGTTATATTATCTTCTTCCGTTGTACAGTTTTATGATACATATTTTCCACCCTTCCTGACCATAACACCTTGTGTCTGTGTTTTTTTCTTTCATCTGTAAGATCGAAGAAAATAATGGCTCGAATCACGTTAACGATTAACATAAGATAATTTTCTCCGACCGCAGACTGTACTAATAAGTCAATATTAAGAGTGTTTCCGTGTGTTATAAAAATTGCTTTTCCATGTTTGCAATATTAAATAATCCTTATATACTGAGATAATAATATTTACCAACAATATATCTAAAAATGGAAAAAAATAGTACTGTTAAAATTGCTAACCTCAATACCTTTCATTATAATTAATATATTATATTTAACGCCTTACGGTATACATCAGATGTCTGATTTCTACTGAGATAATTAACCACACTGTATTTGATAGAATACCAATATTATCATGATAAGAAATGTACGTAAAGTTTTTACTTTTTCCTTTCACGTTTTTGTCTCTTTTAGTTCATGCTCTAACTATATTATGTTTGTGATACAATTAAAGAATTATTGACATGTTTAATTAAAATGTGCACCAAAAATAAACCGGAAGACGACATGTCATCTTGTTAGATTTCAGTTGTCTGAACAATCATGTTTCAAAAAGCTGCACTTTATCTAATAGGAAAGTACTTTTAGGCCGCCACATACAAATTGTTTATTTCTTCCTTAAAGATACTTTACTTCTTTTACCACGTACCAACCTTTTTATTTTTTTGCAGATCTTCTGGTTTGATATGAAATTATATTGACGTGTCAGTTTATAAAATAGAAAACCCATGTATCAACCTGTTTTGCGCTCTGCCATAGAATAATGAAAAATATATCATGTAACACGGCAGTGCATTTATTTGCAATCGAACAAATGGAAATTACTGTCTAGTCAGAACCACATACAAAGATTTGTTACTGCATTTACATCTGTAATCAGCATATTTGCTTGTTTGGGTGGAATACAGTTATCCTTTACAGTCAGGATCAGCCAAATATTTTTACAAGTGATATGACAGACGTGCCAAAATGAGTCTATTTTTGTTGCTAATAATTAGGATAACCTAAGTAATAAAAACAGTATTTCGACAAAAACCTTAACCTCCACGTATCTCTATTTTATGTATCTATTTCTTCATTAGTTCAAATTTTTAATGTTCGTTTATTGTCTATCAGTGTAAGTTAACCTTAACCTCCACATATATTTTCCATTATCTATTTCTTTAACAGTACTGCTTTGTTGTATTGTATGCAAGTGTAAGCTTACGCATGCAATCTTCAATCTGTACTTAATTTGAGCTTTTCAGTTCAACATGAGTTATTATATGTACACGACAACTAAACAATACAATATATTTTAAGAGTTATATACAGTTCGAAGATTTGCATTGACAAAATTAGTTATTTTTTGTCATATGGTTGGTTGAATAACTAATTTTGTATCATTTATTCAGTTTTATTTCACGTTTATTTTCAAACATCGCTATGGTTAAAAAAAAATTATTACAAATACGCTTCTTTAATTTAAACGAAATATTATTCATCAGGACGTCATTTTCTTGTCCTATCATCTTTTATCTTTGTTTTGATTTAACCAATGGTGGGTCATTTGTATGTGAAAGTCGTATCCCAATTAAGTGAAATTAAAACTAAAAATAAAAGATTTCATTATTGTCCGGTACTCTGTGGCTTTAAGTATTTTTCAGATTTAAAATAAAAGTATAGAACCTGTTTGATGACCCATACAATCAGCCGCGATTATATTAACCTGAAGTGAAAAATGTATGCTTTGACCCGATGAAAGTGTAAATGGAATCATTATGTAAACCTTAACAAGTTCATTAATTAAGATATAATTGACTGGAATGCTTTGGTTATTGCGGTCCGACATACCGTTGGTTATTACCGCAATTGCCAACGCTAACTTGTCAATTATTGCGATTCTACCATGATCTTATATCAAATTCGTCTGTATTTGTAAAGGTTTTGAATGAGAACAATATTTATCTATAATCCGTCCATTTCCCGCAAAGTACATTCACACATGCGTTTCAGTGACGTCAATAAATCATAAAAATTCAAAATGGCGTCAGCTTCATTGATAAACATTGAGCGAATGACGTCATAGTTCTTGATAAATACAACGAAAATAGTATGCTAACAAGCGTGCAGACATGATTAGTTTGTCATAATTTTGCTTTCGCGCTTTTAAGCACATGCCCTCTACAGAACACAGTTTCTCTCATTTCCGGAACTATTTTTAAAGCATTAGTCTGCGCCAATAATTTGTTGCAGAATAACCTTTGGCTGATTTCCTTCTGTATCTATGGAACACTAGAAGCGTGCCGAATATGCAATAAAGTGTCCGAACGTTGCCATGTGTCGGCTAATGTGATTGATTTTGAAGGCTTAAGAAGATTTTAGCCATAAGAAGGTACTCAGTATACATAATGACGTACTTAAAAATTAGTTTCTAAATGAGCTTCATACAAACATTACTAATTAAATTCAGAATTAAAGTCAACAGTGTGATATTACTACATAACAATGGCGTCTAATAATATATAACTAACATGTATTTGAATTTATAACAACTAAAAACAAAATCATTTAAAATATCGAATAAAATGACCGTTCTGTGCTACAAACATACCTATATACATGTTTATATCTATATAATATTTGAAGGCATCAGTGGGAGATTAAAAGGAGAAGTAATAGTTGGAAAGGTAATTACTCGTATTACTTCATTATGCTATTTGTATGGGTATCAATTAAAACATAACAATGTTTTGCTATGGAAACGTATATTTTTATGGCATTAAATCATTGGAAAGGAATAACATGAAGAACACATAAAAACGATTAAATTCAATATAATTCTATTATATCAACACTTTTTAGCAATTAACACAATGTCAAAGTCTCATCAAGTGCAGAACTTGAGTAATTGAGACTAGATATACATCCCCATGGTCAAATTATATTTCTTTTTTAATACACCACCGTAGATTCACTTTGAAATATGTCTTCGACTGTGCATGATGCTGTTGCGTCTGGGCTGCGTGTATTACGTCTATTAGAAAATAAATGTACACCTTGTTTGATTAAATATATATAATTAAAAAATTTCATTGAATCACACTTGTGCCGTATATAAATGAGTGTTTGTTTTGCATTCGACGTTAACTATAATAGCAAATCTATATGAAAAGATCAATAGGCACTTATAAATTGTGACATAACTAACTCATTCCATGAAATTGGAACAAAACGGACGTAGCTTTGTTTAGAATCAAATTAAAACTCAATCATTTAAACGAAATTACGACTACAACTTTTACAAATTGAAACATGTTTCAATTCAAAATGGATTATTTCTGATATCTCAAGTCAGTATTGAATTATTTGTCACATATTCGAACTACAACACGAAGATCAGAGCTGCATCTGATAGATCCGCGTTTCTCATTGTAGAAAACTGTATTGTAGATCATCCAGTCAATCGTTCATTTTAAAGGTATCTTCAATACATTCCTTTGTCTGTGTGATTTATTTAAGATAAACTCAAACCAAAATAAAGGAAATAGCATCTACTGACATAGGAATGAATCACCTATATTTCAATGCTATATAATATTATTTGATGTGTTACACATATTTATGTTCGATATTCAATGTCGTTATTTTGCTGGTAAGTAATGAAGTTTACTTTGCATTAATATTACATTTTGTTTTAATTTTCATTTTGTTTTAACGAAAAGATAAACTCATAAGATTACATATCAAAAAAAGAAAATGTGTGTTGTTTATATATATTAGTAACTGCAATATATTATTAGTGTTATATAGTATTGAACATTAAGTAGATAATTATTTGAAGTGTTGTTTCAGTTTGTTTATAACGTATTAAATAAAGACAAACGACACAGAAATGTGATGCGAAACAAATTCTCTTGATTGAGACCATAGTGCGCACTCCACAAGATGATACGATTGTATTGGATTCCATCACCTACCAATGACGCTGGAAAAATTGACACAAAATTAATGTGTTGATGATGCATCAGAAAATTTACAGAAATGCATTGATGCAAAGACACGTGTATACGATCTATTTAAATTTCTTCCCAGGTAGTTATTGATAAGAATGATGGTTAATGGTGAATCTACGCTCATATTATCGTATTGCCTGTCTACATAATTACTCCTTTCTATCAATTAAGGAAAAAATCTAAGTATATGTTGCTTTTGTTCCAATAAATACTTGGAATATGCTGCCGTTTAAGACCCTTAGATCGCTACAATAGGTAGAAATATGGTACCACTGTTGTGCACAAATCTGCAAGTAAGACAGTTGTAATCACAGATGTCATATCAGAACAAAGTATATCGTAGTCTCGATAATCCTGAAATCTAATCCTATTCGGCTAAATGTAGTTCTCTTTGGAATATGTATTGTTGTGAAGCATCCATAATTCTTTCAGCAATTAAACAAACGGACTGGGAGTTTTTTTCGACCATGAAGCTACATGTTTTAATAATTAAAATGTTTGATACGATTGACGATCAAGTTATCTCTAGTTAAAAACGCCTGTATATTCGTTGTTTGTGATAAGCACACACATTGTGTACATAGAAAAATTGATTTACTTCCAATACATTTTTAATGACACCAGGGAAAATGTATTCGTTTACGTATATTTCACAGTTAATTCATACTGTGGGAATGTCAGATCTTAATTGTTCTGTTGTTTGGTACAGTACATGTGTACCAAGTAATTCCATAAGGTTCGAAACGGAACATTGCAAGTCTAGAAGGTGAGGCGCGTCGTGAGAAAACCGGTTTTAATGCATGTGCGTAAAGTGTCGTCCCGGATTAGCCTGTGCAGTCCGCACAGGCTAATCCAGGACAGCACTTTCCGCTTGTATGGTATTTTCTGTTTCATGGAAGTCTCTTCTAGACATAAATACACTGTAGGCGGAAAGTGCCGTCCCGGATTAGCCTGTGCGGACTGTTGGTCAAAATATAATTGCTGGACTTGAATTCCCCATATTATTGTGGGAGTTTTAGATCCAAATTTAATTTAGCTAGTGTTTGTAAAATGAAGCTTGTGTAGCAAGCCAGTTCATAAGATGCAGAACGAGACATTGGAAAACGTTTGGATGGCCCAGTGATTAGATTGCCCTAACGTCAACATATATTAGAGCTAAAAATTGAATTAATCAAACGCCGACTATGTACATTTATTTCTAACATTACTGTAAAACATATTATATTAAATAAACACTATTGCCATTATTAAGTATTACTCACTGTGTGTAAATGTATTTATTATTCGATTTTAGACAATTTTTCTTCATAAACAATTCTTATACTCATTGATTATCCTATTATTAGCATATTGCAAACCAGAACAATACAATACAACAACGAAGGAGTAAGGCAGCTGGCATCATTTATCTGGAAAAGAATATTGGTATTTAAACAGATACCGTCCAAAATGTCACAGAGCGTGCAGTCAAATTATATAACATAGTCGGATTATTGACGTTAATAATCTAGTTATAATATTTAAATAGTACATTGGTATTTCAACTGATACAATCAACAAATCGAATGTCAGAGTCAGAGCAGAAACGAAAATTTTCATATTAATGTCGTATCAAAGTACAAGATGTTTAAAAATATATTTGCGGAACATTTAATTGTAACGAACATTGGACCAACAACACTCATTAAGCTAAATGTATTCTGCTAAAGATTCCAGCAAATTTGTTTTGAGTAGCTGAGTCGGTCTTAATTGCAAAACTATTTTCTTCTACTTGCCCACAGTGTCACTTGTGTATATTTCTTCGCCGCGTTGGGCATTATTAAATAAATTACTATTATATACCTTTTCAAACTCGGAGCCTTTTGTACAATGATAATATTATTCGTTCTTGATTTGATCTTAAAATAAACCGATTCTAAATGGCTTGTGTTTCCAATCTGTTGCCTAGAAGTGTGTTATTTCTGTTTGGAATTGCTGTGTGTGCAAGTGTTGCATTGCAAGTCATTAACTTTAAAGGCACATTACATATAATATAAGTCAATACATCTTAAATTGACATTAGTTCTCATGATCGTTAATGACGTTTATTCGACTGAAAACTGTTTATTATTTACGAAAGACATTCTATAATGTTTATGTTCGAAAACGCTTGGTACGAACGGAATATACACTATTGTAAATGCCGATTTACTACTGAGGCATTTCCAAGCTATCGCATACAGATTTTGATCAGTAAGATGTCCATTAGAAACGATTTCTGCAAAGTTTAATTTTATTAACATATTTTTGGACTGCTGCTTTAAGTAACACTCTAGTTAAACTATAGTAAAGCTAATGTCTTAACAGTATGGCACATGTATATTAACGATATTTATTATATATGCATATATGTGCGATTGTTTTAACACACTCTTATACAAAAATGGTGTTTCTTTTTTATTTCAGTGTAACGTTTCACTTAACCCGTGATACAAAGCGTTCCAAAACATTCAATTCATGCCTTGTTGAAATGATAATCGGGCCCCGTGTTCACAAAGGATCAATTACAGGATCAGGTTAAGTCTTAGCTGATCTTGATTTTGTAGCTCAACTGAGCGGAATATCAAACATATTTTATTTTCGGAATAACTTTTCTTCTAAATAAAATTACATAATTATTTGTATTTATTATATTAAATTCTTCATTTCAATCAGAAAATGTACGTAGCTAAGTGTTTAAAATCGTTTTTATAATATATATTTGACCAAACATTAAATTGATCCTGATTTTAGTGAACATCATTTTTGAGCCTGATCCTGAAATATTTGGCTCAAGTTTATCTTGAACCTGAAAATCAGGCTGAACTTGTTTTGTGAACACTGGCCCGGGGGATCGGTATCTTGATTCGATTACATCGTTATGTATTGAATGTATTATGTTTCACTTGAAGGACAAATATACCAAATGCTAACTTAGCCTGCTAATTATCCTTTATTACTCCACACAGTTTGCAAAGACAATGAGGGTGTTTTTCCCAGCGACAAATTTACTTAATTAATCAGATTTTACATAAAGGGAATTAACCCTTTAAATGTCACCCCCTGAGACGCATTATGTTCACACATGTTCGTCCAGTAATGTTTATAGTACATAATAATAAGTGCCCGATATTGATACGTATTATGTTCTCAAATTGTTGTTCCCTGCTGGGATGAATATTTTCAATAGACTACATAATATATATTATATGACATTTTATGTGGAAAAATTTGAATGAAATAATAACACATTATTATATATTCCATAAATAGAGCTTCTCTTATTTTATTAGGAACAGCCATCTATGACTGCATATAAATGTCATGTCGCATCGACTAAACCCATGTCTTATGGGCTAAAATAGATTTGTGGATTTCCCAAAATTTGTAACCGGCATGCATATACAAATTCACACACAGCAACAGGATCCAGAACTCTTACCTAAATTAATGTCATATGGGCTAAAATAGATTTGTGGAATTTCTCTTTTGGTTCCCGATACGTGCATTGAAAACTGTACAAGTAACAGTGAAACCAGCACAGCGCTATTTTCTGTTTACAAACACAGTGACTCCATTTTGTTGATTTTCGTGACGTCACTTTATGTATTTCCTTGATTTAAGAGGTTATTTTTTTAGGCGTAGCTGTCTAAGATCACTTTTGACCTAGATTTCTTGCGATAACTGTGCAGCGGGAGAATTGAATGCCAATAGAATTTGGAAAAAAAAATAATTGTAGGGAATGCAACCAATAACTGTTGCATACGTTTGGGGATTAAAATTTACATTATTGTTTACATAAGATGTTAAATAAAGTTATAAGCATATCTTCGACATACACTCTAGAACTGAACATAATTATGAACAATTTTACTCATTGTATATCATGATTAGAATGTTATATTCATTCACATAATGCATAACTATTTTGTTTAGCCTACATAATCGGTGCGCTCTATAAATAGCAATTACAATGCTACAATTCACGGGGGCGACAGTCGGTCACAACGTACAGTGTTGTTGTTGAGCTCGCGTGACGTCTGTCTGTCAATAGTGTTAAGGTTTCTTGTGGCAGGCACAAAATATAAGTGGTAAATTTCTTGTATTTTTCTGAGAAATAAGCAAACAAATATTAGCAAATTTGATGGAGCTTATATTTCCTATTATTTTATCATTGTGTAAAAATATTATTGTACGGTGTAACCGACTTCGTCACTTCGGTCCCAGTGAATTAGTTCTAGCGAGTACAACACACTCCAGCAGGAGAGTGATTCATTCTAATAGCGCGTGGAAAAGCTGTATTAATACACACGTACCATGAAATTAGCGTCCGGAGAATACTAAACCCGAGAATTTCAACAAATGGGGAATTTATATTTATAAACTTATTGCGCATGTTAATTTATATTTGAATTGTGGTTGCGTTTTATTAAGAATTATTTATAATTGCACCTTTCTATCAACTTCTCCAGTAGATGTTATTCAATCTATACAAATGTTAAACATCTTTCTATAAGTAAAATGTGGTGAAAGAAGTCTCGTAATACGTCGAAATGTTATTCATGGTACTTTAAAACTTAATTTGCATAGCATGAAAACACTATGTGCAATACTAATGATACATATAGTATATCATTTAACATAACCTTGTATGATATATATATAATAATTTTCATTCATTCGCGCTTTTATTTTCTGACAATGTTGATTTGTTAAATTGGCCTGACAAATTCATTTGTCAATTATGTTTACGTAAATTATTAGTATTTAGGTTATTCATGTATCACTGGTTAAAACATGGGGCAGTTTATCTCAAATTAATTTTGGGGCCGGTACGTATTCTTATGGTGTCTGAAAAATATTGTGTCCAAGAAGTCTCCTTAGAAGAGATCGAAAAATCTGGGGTCCACGAAGTCACGTAACCGTTCATCTTGGTCCTCTGGTATTATATTTATAACAAAAAATGACATCTCAATATTAATTGCAACGCATATTGTCTGTTTCAAATACACTTCTTGTGCATTGTATCAGAGTATAGTGAGATAAATAGAATAACAGATCGGTTTTGGACTATAATACGTTCATCTGCTCGGTGATTTTGCAGGTAAAACGTTTTAAAAAACTGTTTATACAACAAAATATTTGTTGACTAGATGAACTCGGTCAACATGAGTTTTGTCCAGTGAACATCAGACCATGTCCAATGGCAATCTAGATCTAGTCATTAATTGTATAATGAAAATACATGTTTATTTCGGCATTAATATTTCAATATTAATGCGAACGTATGACTGGTACATGTACTTGCAATTGATAAACAATGCCTAAACCGCTGTAGTATATTAGAACACAGAAAGAACAAAAATAAAACGGTGAAATGGATGATTATGAGCAAATATGTGCATTTTATGTAGTATTGCATACTACGTGTATTACAGCAAAACAATACTAATGTGAGTTAGGTTTGTTAATGAGGTGATATTTGTTTCAATTACACAAAGCCCATTGTCCATTCCAAAGGGATATTGAGATTATAATTATGTACAGCGTGTATTACCTTATAAAGTAATAGTATGAAAATTATGTTAAATGCTTGATATAATGGATGTTATGATATTTAACTTGGGAAGTATTGATTTACATTGATGGTATCTCATTTTAACTAACGTATCTATGTTTGCCCGGTGCCTCCATCAAATGCATTCTATCAAGCGCACTGGTGTTTATTTGGCAATGGTCTTTTCTCAATATTTAAAGTGCTATTTAGTTGAATTAGTTGATTAAATACTGTTACCTTACATTTGCATAGTACATGATGATTGATTTGAGGCTTCTCAAGCAATTTCTTTAGCAATGAAAGCTCAGTGCTTTGCAGGCAGTCTGTTGTTAAATATAAACAAAGTGAAACTCCAGCTGCGACAGCCATAACACATTTGCCATTTCCTTTGCAAATGCGATCTTGTCTTCAAGCTATTCTGTTTTAGTGCTACACATACTTTAAAAGTGTCTTTTCCAATCATTTTTAAGACAATAAATGTATTACAAAGGGTGAAAAATGCCATTTCATGTACACTGATTAATTATTATCGTCCTCTTGTAATTGTTGGTGGAATATCGTTTTAATTATTATAATGTTTTGTCATACGTTAAATTGTTTAAATAAAAACATAGGATTCAAAACTATTAAACGAATATAAATAAACAATTCTTGTCTTTTTGCCACACATTTTCTGGACGTTTTCTTTCTGAGTTAAATACTTCTCAAATTTTCAATTGTTGTAATTTTTCTACATGCGTTTGACTTTTATTTCAAACAAATAAACGAATACGCAAATATAGTCATACAACTATATATAAAGTGTTATCACTTATATGCTAGTTAAAATTTTAGCAATCATCATATTTTTAAGCTTCACAACAATCAGTATAAATGTATGAATGCATTACATTTATCAATATGTATATGGTCTTTTCTGCTAGACTATTCGAAGAATAGGTGAGCTATCCTACTACTCCCCCCCCCCCCCCGGCGTCGGCGCCGGCGTCCGCGTCTGAATTTGGTTAAAGTTTTTATTCAAAAGTCTTGTAGCTTCAAAACTACATAAGTTATTCACTTGAAACTTGGATGGAATATACCTTTGTCATCAACTCCAGTGTCAGGGGCAACATTCCCCATAACTCTGTTTTGTATTTTGACAGAGTTATGCACCTTTTTCACTTAGATTTTCTGTTTAAAGTTTATATTCAAAAGTTTTGTAACTTCAAAACTACATAAGTTATTCACTTGAAACTTGTAACTAACCATTGTCATCAACTCCAGTATCAAGGGCAACATTCCATATAACTCTGTTTTGTATTTTGACAGAGTTATACCCCTTTTTTACATAGATTGTCTAGTTAAAGTTGATATTCAAAAGTTTGGTAACTTCAAAACTACAAAAGGCATTCACTTCAAACTTAGAACTAACCATTGTCATCAACTCCAGTGTCAGGGGCAGCATTCCCCATAACTCTGTTTTGTATTTTGACAGATTTATGCCCTTTTTTCACTTAGATTTTCTGGTTAAAGTTTATATTCAAATGTTTTGTAACTTCAAAACTACATAAGTTATTCACTTGAAACTTGGAACCAACCTTTGTCATCAACTCCAGTATCGAGGGCAACATTCCCCATAACTCTGTTTTGTATTTGACAGATTTATGTGCCTTTTTCACATACATTTTCTGGTTAAAGTTAATATTCAAAAGTTGTGTAACTTCAATACTACAAAAGCTATTCACTTGAAACTTGGAATATACCCGTGTCATCAACACCAGTATCAGGGTGAACATTCTCCATAACTCTATTTTGTATTTTTATAGAGTGATATCCCTTTTTCACAGAGATTTTCTGGTTAAAGTTTATATTCAAAAGTTTTGTAACTTCAAAACTACATAAGTTATTTACTTGAAACTTGGAACTAACGTTTATCATCAACTCTAGTACCAGAGGCAACATTACCCATAATTCTGTTTTGTATTTTGACAGAGTTAGCCCACTTTTTACATAGACTTTGAGGTTAAAGTTTTTGTTCCAAAAATTTATAAACTAAACAAGACTTCACTAAAAAATATTGTATTTTAACAAATTTATGCCCCATTCACTATCCAAAATATGTAACAATTGAAATGCTTCGAATAGTCGAGCGCGCTGTCCTCTGACAGCTGTTGTTTGTGTTGTTGTCTCAAATGTACTTCCAACCTTGAGACTGATCATCTAGATGACATTCCATTACGGGACCGTGAAAAGCTAAAAAGCGATAACAACAAACTATGAATTGTTAGATTACATATCTGTGCAACAGTTGCTCCAAATTGCACTGCACGGATAAACGGTGAGGTCGAGCGGTGAGGCCGATTTCTGGGAGGCGGGGTCCAGCAATTCATCCGTTTTCGTGTGATGGGCGAATTGTATCGGCCTCAGGGTGGTGTCGAGCCGATTTTTTGGTTCGACTATTCGAAGAATATGTGAGCTATTCTACTACCCCCCCCCCCGCGTCGGCGTCGTCGTCAGCGTCTGAGTCGGTTAAAGTTTTTATTCAAAATTATTGTAACTTCAAAACTACATAAATTATTCACTTGAAACTTGGAATATAACTTTGTCATCAACTCCAGTATCAGGGGCAACATTTCCCATAACTATGTTTTGTATTTTTACAGAGTTATGCTCCTTTTCACATAGATTTTCTTGTTAAAGTTTATATTCAAAAGTTCTGTAACTTCAAAACTATATAAGTATTTCACTTGAAACTTGGAACTAACGTTTGTCATCAATTCAAGTATCAATAGCAACATTTCCCATAATTCTATTTTGTATTTGGACAGAGTTGTGCCCCCCTTTCACTTAGATTTTCTGTTTAAAGTTTATATCCAACAGTTTTGTAACTTCAAAACTACGTAAGTTATTCACCTGAAACTTGGAATTAACTTTTGTCATCAACTCTTGTATCAGGGGCAACATTACCCATAACTCTGTTTTGTATTTTTACAGAGTTATGCCCCTTTTCACATAGATTTTCTGGTTAAAGTTTATGTTCAAAAGTTTTGTAACTTCCAAACAATATAAGTTATTCACTTGAAACTTGAAACTACCCTTTTTCATCAACTCTAGTATCAGGGGCAACATTACCCATAAATCTGTTTTGTATTTTGACAGAGTTATGCACACTTTTTACATAGAATTTGTGGTTAAAGTTTGTGTTCCAAAAATGTATAAACTATACAAGGCTTCACTTTTGTATGTTAACAATTTTATGCCCCTTCTACTATCCAAAATATGTACCAACTGAAATACATCGAAAAATCGAGCGCGCTGTCCTCTGACAGCTCTTGTTTCTTTCATGGGGGCTGGGGTTTGTCGGGGATGATTATATACCTTCAAGAAATCCCCTGCGTTAACACTAATGATGAATGCATGACATAATTTGTTTTACAGCCGAAGCATGAGCGTTCGGTTATCATTTTGAACATGTTATTGTATACGAGCAACAACACAAAACAATTTATTAATTAATGCAAAATGTTCCAAGTTTAACATTCAATACTAATTTTAACTATATTTTAAATATGTTTTCCTTATTTTACTTTAGGCGTCTTTACTTCTTTAATTGACATCAGTCGTGTTAGAAATAGCAATTTCTTGACTGGCGAAATTCGTAAATACAGTATTTTTTTTCGTTCGTGTGTGTTTACCATTCCGCGATGTTTTGGCACCTTGTTACTGGTTACTGTGAATGACCGTCGTAGTTTAGCTGGACTTGTCCAATGAAGATGAATGACCATCGTAGTTTAGCTGGACTTGTCCAATGAAGAGGAATGACCGTCGTAGTTTAGCTGGACTTGTCCAATGAAGATGAATGACCATCGTAGTTTAGCTGGACTTGTCCAATGAAGATGAATGACCGTCGTAGTTTAGCTGGACTTGTCCAATGAAGATGAATGACCATCGTAGTTTAGCTGGACTTGTCCAATGAAGATGAATGACCATCGTAGTTTAGCTGGACTTGTCCAATGAAGATGAATGACCGTCGTAGTTTAGCTGGACTTGTCCAATGAAGATGAATGACCGTCGTAGTTTAGCTGGACTTGTCCAATGAAGATGCAGCTCATTGTGTTTTACATTCCTATGCTTCAAAAGGTTGTCTTCTGAATTAATTAGGTTGTAGATTAGGTTGTAAAAGATTGTAGAATTAACACAAGGGAGAACACTGTTTTTTTAAGCAAACTACTGCTTCAGCACAGCGATCAATACATATTCCAAATGTGATTCGTGGGATCGTAAGATAATTGATAAATGTCAGCTAATGCGATTTATTTTCAATAGCAACGACAGCATATTCAGTTCCACAGGCAATTAAAAATTAGGTTTTCCCTTTTGGGAGCAAACGGTTAATAATAAGACATACATGTATACGAACCAACCAAGCACTCTTATTGAGTTTTCAAGTAAATACCAACAATTGTACATTATTTTGATACTCTAAAGAAAGATGAAAAGTCGAAAAATGTTTTATTAGTGGAGAATTATTTTTGTAATTGTATCCAAAGACATATTTTGCATCGCGAAATAATTCCAACGAGGTATCTTTCGTTTGAAAGTATTGTTTTTTTATTTTTGACATATTTGTTACACTGTTGCTTGTAATCGGTACTTTATTAAAGAGTTTACAAAGCAATAAACAAACATTAATTGTTTAGCGGAAATCCGATCATGTAGTTTCTGTTCATTACTTTTGACTATTGACTAAATCTACTAATACGGATTGCTTTTCTAATAATGTTTTAGTCCAAACGCATACTATAATTACAAAGTATCATTTTTCTCTCTTCGAACACTTTTTTATAAATATGATTGATGTGACTGCACCAACAAACAACCAATGTCATCCCTCGGGATTCCCATACAGTATCATCATTGTATTACAGTTGTATAACAGTTGTTCATTAAATCTCGATGTCATGACATCATGTGATTTTCGTATACTTTTTCTCAGATGTCAGTTGGTCTTATGAGTACGAGAGATTAAAACGAACAGGAATATATAATAATTAATAATGGTAATACATGAATAAGTCCTTTAACGATATTTTGTGCGGGTCAGTTGGTCTAAAACTGGTATTATATTTTTAATCGAGAAATATGTCGTCTGTTTAATTTGCACCAGGTTCAAGAATATTAATGTGTTCGCAATCCAA
This sequence comes from Congeria kusceri, assembly GCA_027627225.1. Taxonomy (NCBI): domain Eukaryota; kingdom Metazoa; phylum Mollusca; class Bivalvia; order Myida; family Dreissenidae; genus Congeria; species Congeria kusceri. Next base: position 45,057,855 of record CM051024.1, read on the forward strand.
TACAATATACAATACTTGCCAAGCAAAACAATGAAGACTAAACAAAGACCTGCCGTTATATCACTGGATCAAATATTATGTAGATATAAAAAATTCCTGTTTAAATTGAATCATATATCCACATTTACAGTGGGAAAGACATGTAGATTGTACTTCTATGTAAGGAATTAAAGACATGTAGATTGTACTTCTATGTAAGGAATTAAAGACATGTAGATTGTACTTCTATGTAAGAAATTAAAGACATGTAGATTGTACTTCTATGTAAGAAATTAAAGACGTGTAGATTGTACTTCTATGTAAGGAATTAAAGACGTGTAGATTGTACTTCTATGTAAGGAATTAAAGACGTGTAGATTGTACTTCTATGTAAGGAATTAAAGACGTGTAGATTGTACTTCTATGTAAGGAATTAAAGACGTGTAGATTGTACTTCTATGTAAGGAATTAAAGACATGTAGATTGTACTTCTATGTAAGGAATTAAAGACATGTAGATTGTACTTCTATGTAAGGAATTAAAGACATGTCGATTGTACTTCTATGTAAGGAATTAAAGACATGTAGATTGTACTTCTATGTAAGGAATTAAAGACATGTAGATTGTACTTCTATGTAAGGAATTAAAGATAAGTTGTATGGAATTTATTAAATTAAAATACGTTGTATTACTTTAACTGTAATGGGAATGTATGAACTTTTTTAATGCAACTAGATGAATAAACGTATTGTTTTAAGACATTCAGTTTGTGTTCCGAATAACTTTTGCAGTAGAAACTAAACATTATGGTGTAAAGATAAAGCTACAAGTAAGATCTGGTACCTCTGGGTCATTCGCATCATTATTGTAATTTATGAATATGTATCCGACATTCTCGTTATATATATATATATATATATATATATATATATAATATACATATCCTAGAAGTATTAAAGAACTGTATGGTTCTATGGATCTTTCAGATCAGGATGTTTATTAGGTATGGAAACCGATATTGATTGTAATTCGTAAATATGATTGGGTCATTTATTCATTTGTAATTAATAAAAATCAAGATCATTTAAACGTTTGTAGTTCATAAATTTGACCGGGTTATTCATAAATACCCCGGGTCTTTCTACGTTTGTAATTCACAAATATGCCCGGGTCTTACGTTTGTAATTCAAAAATATGCCCGGATCTTTCATACGTTTGCTGTCTAAATATGGTGTATTTGCACAGCCGCCTAGCGTCAATGGCTTCTGCATTAAAAACAAGGCAATACGTCACTATGTTTTGCTATGTCTTAACAGGTGTTGTCCTCTCATAAATGAAGCAACTCTATCAATGTCTGCACCTGCTTCTCCTGATGCAATCACAATACATATATTGTTCATATATGTTCAAATCGAAAACTATTAGAAAAAACGTATAGCTCAGATACATTAAAATTCATGAAATCTATTTGCATAATTACGCGCTTGAAATAGTTCCTGTATTTATACTCGAATTTGTTAATAGACAGGTTTTACGTGTTTATATATATGTAATAATTTCTGTGGGATACTTTTACATCGATTTGATTGAATTCCATCACAGAAACTAATATATTCATCGGAACGAATTTATAGGGAGGGAAATGTTTGTTCCAACTCGAGGGCGGTACAGTCTGCGATCACAAAGTGATACTAGCTTCAAAATCCATAGACGGCGAACAAATTAGCAGACAGATCTTTGGCTGTCGTTGGTCCTAAATGGTGGAATGATCTACCTAGCTATCTGAAAAATATTCAATCAGAAGCCAGCTTTAGATCAAAACTGAAAACACATTTGTATAGTCAGTGTCACGAACAATGAGTATGCTCTGAGTGTGCTATTTTAAAAACAAAACATCTGTAGTGATATAAAACAATATTGATATCCATATGTCTGAATCTAAGTTCTAGAATCCTGTTTGAATATTGAATGTTTAGGTTCTATCGTGTGTATATAATTATGTAGTATAATATGGTCATGCGTAATATGTATTCTTTTTATTTATCAAATGTGTGCTATGTAAATTTGAAGCGCAATAGAATATTTTATCATTTTTGCGCTATATAAATGCCATGTAATTGTAATAATTGTAATAATATATCAATGCATCAAGTGCATTGTCAGTTAAATGTGCCTGAGCAATACGTGTATAATACAGTTGGCAATGAACGCAAATATTACCATGTGTTCCGCATTTATTTATCGTATTAAATTAATCGCACGAATATCTAATGTAATGTTAGTCACTACGCAATGAAGTATATGCTAAAGATTTAAATGCACAATATACGTCTATGCTGTATTACAAAATGCATACATTAAAACAACGAAAACTTTCTGCTATATCTATGATGATAAGAACACCATGAGAAACCGAGAAATTGAAACGTTTCTAAATACTTATAAAATATTCAAACATCGCTGCCATTTCTCTCGCACCTGCGGTTGAACAATTGACACACACAATGGCTGTTGAGTTTCTTAACTTCAACTTGACTATTGTGTTTCATATACTCGTTCTCCGAGTGTATATGTTTGTGCTTAGGCGTGCTAATTTCCTTTTCGTTTGTCGTAGATTTCATTGCCTTTGGGTTGCTATAAAAGTGTTTACGAATCAAGTGATCTCGTTTATGGTCATTGGCTTCTTGCAGGTCCAAGCATTCAACAATATCTGAAGACTCATGATGGTCGCAATCGTGCTCGACAACATCGTTAGCAAAGAAGCGAGCGTCTTCAAAGTATACTTCCACTGGGCTTCTCACGTTGTCCTTCAACGAGAATTTAGTGGTTTTGTTACCGTTTGTGGGCCTGTTAGAGTTATATGTCCGAACTGGCTTCGTCTTGCAAATCGTCTCAAGGAATGCCAGACGGTATCTTCGCGACATGACGTTGTACAATATTGGGTTAACAGTTGATCCGATAAAATACAGAACACCTATAATAGAAAAGAGTATTCCTTATATCAATGCATAAAAAACGAATGTAGGTGACGAAATGGTACTTCTGTACAGCCCTTTTACTTAAACTGTTAAAATTCAATACCATAACAAAAATCGAAATGTTATTAAGAAAACAATAATTAACAACATACAATATTGCATCATTGGATTTCAGAAAATTAAATAACCAAGCTATAACCAAAGTAATTAATATTTAACTGTGTATCATTTGAACGCAGACTGTATACCTGAGACGTAGAAGAGTGAGCTCTGGATATCCAACATGCCCGTTGTCCACTCGGTGTTGTACACGGTCAACAGACGCTGTGCATGGAAGGGCGCCCAACATACAAAGAAGGCCACAACCACTGCAACTGTTGGCAGAACAAAGTATTTAAAAAGGCGTGTAGAATTCCCAAAACAAGTTCGACTAAAACAAGGTTTTTAAAGGCATTCCATACTATTTTGTATCATCCTCATCCTCATCATTTTCATCGTCTTTATATTTATCATCATCTTCATCACTGTCGTCATCATCATCATCATCAGCATCATTATCATTATCATTATCATCAGCAATCATCATTATTATAATAATCATTATCATACTTATTATCACCATCATTATCGTCATCGTCGTCGTCATCCTAATCACCATATTCATCACCATATTCATCATCATCATCATCATCATCGCCACCATTGTCAGCATCATCTTTATCATCGTTGTCATTTTTCATCATCATTATACACAAAACATAAGCCCTTATATAACGTATTCTGGTAAAACAGTACCAGTAATAAGAAACGTTCAGATACTACAGGATTTATCATCTACTTTCATTATCATTGTCGCCTTAATACTTTATCAAATTATTAAATCTTGAGCTAGAATTATAATCGCACTTATTCACGATAATGAAGCTATTCTGTTAATGATTTCCACTTTGCACTATTATATAATCCCATACCTAGCACCTTTAAGACGCTTCTTCTAGCGGCACATGACGAAGTTCTTTTGTATTGGACCTTGTTGCCATGGCTACCAGATCGTGCGCGTGTATGGTAATACTTGTCCGAGGCGTCACGACGAATTTCAGCACGTCTTAATGTTAGGCCAATGAGCATATACAAAACAATTATAACGGTCAACGGTACTAAGAAAAATACGAACGATGAGATTTGAAACACGTGCGTCATGCTACGATAATACTTTGTCGGAATGTTACACTGCAGGGAATCTAAAATGGGATCACCATTGTTGTTGTTTACGTAGTAAAACAAGTCCGTGTGTATTGGATACGGTAACGCACAGCAGAAGGAAATTATCCAGATTGCTACGATAATCTTCACGCAGCGAGAAAACGTTACGATTTTATGTGATTCTAAGGGTTTACAAATGGCAATGTAGCGCTCGATGGTAAACGCTGTAATGGTCAAGACAGAGGCGTAAGACGTCATCTCGGAAAATAGCGCTTTAATGATACAAAATGCCTTTCCGAACCGCCAAGGGTAGCTTTCCCAGATTGAATACGCCTCTGGGGGTAGTCCTGAAATGAGAGATAATTCATGATATAAAACAGCTTTACATTTGTTGTACTTCTTTTGAGGCCCCCAGGCAGACACTTTACAAGCAAATTAATGTTCATAAACCACTTCTCAGACAACGTTGGTATGGTTATGCTAATTTTGTAAAATTGCTGCTTATTTTTTCCCCAAAGAACATAATTACATTTGTTCTAATTAGCATGTTCCATATTTTCATTCACAATGCGTTGTCAATAATAGACACTATTCCATGGAATAATAATGCGTTCTGATGATAACAAAGCAAAAATTTGATATTTTTGTACTTAATTGCAGCAAAAATGAAATGAAATAAAAAAGAATTATTGTACTTTCTGTTTCTGTGTTATTTATGTATGTTGTTCAAAATTACCTTAACTGTACTGTCCTAACTCTATACAAGTGCAAATTCTTAATAGTTATTGGATGAATTCTACACTTCATGTAGTATATTCAGTTAATTTCAAGTACAAAATGTACTTTATTGTCCGTTTAAAAATATACACAAACGATATCATATCGTACAAACGTTATTTAACGCGACTGAGGGGAGATCATCATTTATTTATTGTGTTACTTAGTACGAAAATAAAACTTTGTGTACAAGATCAATATATTCGGATTGAATTAAACCTGTCTAGAATTAGATTTCAATGAGATATATTTCCTCAGGTTTAATTAAGTGTGCATCGACGCTTGAACTTTCCGTTCACATACATGTATGTATACATAAAACTATCGCGTTCAAATAACCTATGCCTTTCGGCTTCGACATTAAAATTTACTTGGTGATTTAACTATGCTTTTGAAGTTCAATTAAATAATATGCTGTTGGTTATTCTTATGCCTATGTACTTCAGTTCAAGACCAATACAAAGCTATAACAAAACACCAGACGGATTTAACATGGACAGGTCATTTCTAATGGCCGTGTACACCGGTTTCATGCCCTTCACTTAGCCCAAACTACAAATTGCCATTATAAAAAAAGTCTTGATTCTACGACAAAATAAATCCATAAACTGTGGAGTATGTAAATAATACGATTAAAGTGGGCGTATACATGTATACTAAATACATGGTAGAACAGTTAAGATATTGCTTTAGATACAGTGCTAAGAGTTGCGATTTAGATCAAGTTCTAAGAAATGTGTTAGGGTGGCAATGCGGTTTTAGTTTTATAGCTACTGGTTAAGATTTGATACTTTTGTTTAAGGTTTCTAATGTGGTTTATAGTCAGTATTAAGAGTTGTGTTAGTTTGGCGAGGCGATTTAGTTTCAATACTGAGAGTTGTTTTAGGAGTTCAGAGTTTTTTTCTGAATCAATGATTTGTTTCGAGTGCGATGTAGTTTAGAGTTTGAATTATATTTAGTACTAGGTGTTGAACGAGTGCGCCGACGAATGAAGCCGACTAAATATGTTTTTCTAAACATAAGGGTACTGATGATTATTCGAATTAAAATAGTTTACATGCCTCGATATTCAAAAATGTAGATTTAGTTCGCGTAAATGTACTAATAGAAAAAAGAAACTGGGCATGTTATCATTTCGTATTTTTATATGTAGTTAGATTTAAATATGAATGAATTTGGAATCAAACTTCAGGTTATAATTTGAACTAACCAATAATGTTAATGTCCCCAAAAATTGATCAATCATTAAAACGTTGTCGTCATCCAAACGCAACAGTATTGATTTTAAACGTTTAACAACATTTACATATTCGAAATAAAAATATGTCCAGTTTTTTTTTCCATTAGTATATGTTAAGTGTATGTTACTAAATGTTTCATGTTTGATCTATGTTTGGTGGGTGCAGTCGTCACGCCGTTGCATCATTAGACTAAGAGTCGTTGATACGTTTGCTGAAGTAATTTCTCAAACAACAATCGCCGGATGTAACTGTGTATCGCCTGCAGACTTGACACTGATTTATAACTTCCTAACCCAACATCAAGCGATCAGGTATTGGATTTCAACAAATAAGTTTCTACAGCATATTTCGAAATGATGTGGCAGCAAGAGAACCATTAATCTTTAATTTTATGTACACCTAATGAACGGAATGATGGCATATAATGCTTAAATGCGGTCATAAGATACACAAGCTGATGAATGAAACACACAAGCAATATTTCTTGACACTTATGTCCAGTTACCACTAGCAGATTCAAACCATGAAGTATTTAGACAATCAAAACTATCGCTTAGTATTGAACAAACTACCATCGTTATTTTCTTGAAACTCTTCATTCTCAAACAGCGTATTTTCTTTTTAGTTAAAATCGATACATCAAATTGGATTATAGATGACTTTTTGAACTTGGAGTACACTATAAACGTTTGTGCCATTTACATGCCCGTGTGCCAGCTTGTCCGTTGGTCATGGTTTGTAATAAAAGTTATTAATATTTTATTTATTGACCATCTTACTTGTCTTTACTAGACCTAGAACTATTGTATGAGTTTAATTACATTTCTTGTTAAATGCAGTGTATAGCAAAGACATAAAGTTATGTCTAAAATCAGCAAAGCTAGCTTAGAGTCTCCGTCAACAGAGCACTCATTTATTTGACTGAACTGAAGGCTCTGAAATTGTATGTGTTTTAACATTAACAAATAAATTAAATTACACGTTCAATATCGTTACTAGATCATTATTACTTCCGCCTAAAAGGTTTTACTACCGTTTTTGATTGTTTGTCTGTCTGTCATACAAATTTGCATGACAATTTCTGGGAAGGTAGGAAATATGTCGATGAACAAATGAGTATTTTGGGGTGGATCTCCGGATCAATATTTTTTTTATTTTTGGATGATAGGGCAGAGGAGGCAATCTTTCACTAGAAATTTAATTTTTAAATAGAGTTTCGTATCATTACGAATGTTTTCTAGTTTCAATGTTTGTTTTGTCAGTCGTAACTTAAAGTGTCATGTTGTCTGGTTTCAATGCTTGTTTTGTCAGTCGTAACTAAAAGTGTCATGTTGTCTAGTTTCAATGCTTGTTTTACCAGACACTACTAGAAGTAGCGCTCTTTATATGATATTTTGCCAGTCGTAATATAAAGTGTCATGTTTTATAGTTTCAATGTTTTGTTTTGTCAGTCGTAACTAAAAGTTTCATTTAGTCTGGTTTCAATTGCTTGTTTTGCCAGTCGTAACTTAAAGAGTCATGTTTTATTGTTTCAATGTTTTGTTTTGTCAGTCGTAACTAAAAGTGTCATTCAGTCTGGTTCAATGCTTGTTTTGCCAGTTGTAACTAAAAGTGACATGTTTTCTCGTTTCAATGCTTACCAGTCGTAAGTAAAAGTGTTGTGTTATCTTGTTTCAATGTTGTTGTTTTTGCCAGCCGTAACTAAAAGTGTCATTTTTCTAGTTTTAATGCTTGTTTTGTCAGTCGGAATTTGTCTAGTTTCAACGCCTGCCAGTCGTAATTAAAAGTGTCATTTTGTCTAGTTTCAATGCCTGCCAGTCGTAACTAAAAGCGTAATGTTTCCTCGTTTCAATGCCTGCCAGTCGTAACTAAAAGTGTCATGTTTCCTCGTTTCAATGCTTGCCAGTCGTTACTAAAAGTGTCATTTTGTCTAGTTTCAATGCCTGCCAGTCGTAATTAAAAGTGTCAATTTGTCTAGTTTCAATGCCCGCCAGTCGTAATTAAAAGTGTCATTTTGTCGAGTTTCAATGCCTGCCAGTCGTAACTAAAAGTGTCATTTTATCTAATTTCAATGCCTGCCAGTCGTAACTAAAAGTGTCATTTTGTCTAGTTTCAATGCCTGCCAGTCGTAACTAAAAGTGTCATTTTGTCTAGTTTCAATGCCTGCCAGTCGTAACTGAAAGTGTCATTTTGTCTAGTTTCAATGCCTGCCAGTCGTAGCTAAAAGAGTCATTTTTTCTAGTTTCAATGCCTGCCAGTCATGTTGGTTTTGTCCGTGGTTAAACAAAAATGGAACAAATCCCGATAAAAGTGTGTTGTTTTTTATCTTAAAGTTTACTATATTTTATGTGTGTTTTATCTTTCCATTTCTCAATATGATTTTAATAAATGGATAAGAAACTAATCATCTATTAGCAACACTATGACTTGATGAAGCTGTAAGGTGCTACTTTTATTGATATGGAAAACACAGTTTTCATTGTTTCTTATACGTTTATGTGTGTAGTCTTTAAAGTCAACGTGACGAACGTAATAAATTAAATCATTTCCATATTATGGTACTATCGTGTTGTCCCAAATGTTAGCCATTTTGTTATATTTAGTAGAAGTGTTTCATAACTTTTTCATTAACATAATTATGCTGACACTACTGACCTTCGTTTATACACTTTTTAATGTCTGGTATCTATTCACCAGGCAATTAGAATAATGAAAATTATTTAAATTACTCTCTTTGGTTTGTTGTTTCATAATTTGCGTCAGATCTTTCGAATATACATTAGTTTAATTGACGATTTAAATACTTAATTTAATATTTGAAGGAAACACCAATATTAAAGATATATATGAACATTATTGAAACAGAAATTTTCGAGCCAAATTGCATGACTGTAATTGCACATGGGACGTCAGTAAATGTATTACAGCCGTTACTGTGTCTGCATAAAATATAATTAACAATTTTAGAATGTAAATCGATACCCAGCAATATTTTACTATCCTACTATGTAATTAAATCAGAAGAAATAATAACGCTTGTTGTCTAATGAAGACTAATATACGTAGAATTGAATCCTACTATAGAAAGAAACACTCATTTAGAAATTAAATTTGCAAGTAATACTCGAGGTTTAATTGCAGTTGATATTTGTACTTTAAATCTAACGTCTTATTATCGCAATCAGTAATTATAAGTAGATATAAAAAACCATATTATTATATTGATATTAAAATAAGTAAATTTATAGTAAAATGTGGTTGTATATTTGTTTTGAATATCTGGAAATAATGATATCGAGCTAGTACGTTTGATTGTTTTGATAGTTTGTATAAATCTAAAATGTCTGTATTATATTTAACAAAACAACATTTTGACTGTTACTTTCTGTAAATAGTTGTTTTCAATGACTTTTTGCTTTTTATTTTATCTTGAAATAGCTACACGGGAAATTATATGTTTTATCTGAAAACACATTTACTTATGTGCGTTTGTCTTTATAGTAATTATTATTTTCGAACTAGATATATATATGTGTATAATACTTTAATTCTAAAATTGAACACTTCACGTGTCATTTGTGTTTTGTTAGGCTTGCATAACAATTATACTTGTTATGCATTATTTCACACAATGTCATGTAATTTCTGAAGAAAATAATGAAACTCACCAACAATCAAAAGCATTACATCGGATATTGCTAGGCTAAACAGATAGTAGTTCGTGGATGTCCTCATGTAACTGGTTCTCAGTATCACCACACATGTCACAATATTCCCAGCTATTCCGGTTATGAAAATTAAACAATATACACACAACAACGCGACGACCACTTTCAGTTCTCGTTGTTTAGGGCCAAGTTTTTTCTCCAGAATTTGCTCGTCTGTATGCCATTCTAATGATAAATTTACAAATCGAACATCGTCAGTAGTACCATAACTGTTGTTTATAACGTATTCCATATTTAAATATTAATTCATCGTCGTATGAAATTTGCCAACAGTACTAATCTTGTATACATGTGTATTGTTTATTAAACACAATTTGGCACACGACTTAAAAACATATTTTGAGAATCTTAATATTCGCAATAGTTATGCTACGATGTAAATTAAATCCTCATTTAAGGTTAGATTAATACCCTACAACACTTTCTGCTTTCTCTGAGCCGCATAAAGATTCAAAATGTTTTCCCTAGCACCATTTGCTGTGCCCTACAGGGCATATCGTGCTTTTCTCGATATAGACCGTCCGCCAACCCTGCCTTGTCTGAGCCTCGATTTCACTGGCGCTTTCATCCGTACCGCAATTGATAATAATTTTATCACTGAGGTCCAAACAGATCTGCCAAATGACCGTTATTTCTTGAAATTAAGAATCCGCTATACGCGATGTATGGCACATTTTTCATTATATTCCGCGGATGTTACAATTACCGGTAGCTTCCATTGGACAACACAGGGCGTATTGATGACGCACGTTGATTGGACGTAACGACAATGTATATATATGGATGGAAGGTTGAGTTGTGAAACTGTGATGTTGTTTTCCCAAAGGTGGTGGCTTATTCAGAACGACCTTTTTATTAGTTGATGTATTGCTTAATACCTACCGTTAAACGCTCTCTTAGAAACATTAAGCGCTTCCGACAAAAGTGTTTTTGCAAAGGTTGAACGTTCATACGAAAGTTATATTGTTCATTTTATTGCTACGTATAAACCGTTTAAAACTTATCACAAGGGAAACATAACGAGCCCGCATAGAAAATGCATAATAATAAAACTGGGTGTTTCAAGACCCAAATCGTTTACTCGTGGTGTTATCGTTCCTTCAAAACGGGAAGGATATGTAGCGAATGAAGCAAATTAATCGAGTGAAGCAAATTAATTTGTATATGATGCTGTCACGCACAGGTTCGGGTTTGCACCCATCTGACCATTTATAGACTCTACGTCATTTTGCTTCATTATATTTCAACTAAGGAAACAATATGAGTATGTTAATGTTATATTTACGAGATTTCAACCAGATGAAACCTTCAATGCGTGACATTTACCGGTTGAAGGTGGCGACCCAGTGTTTATTCATTGTGTTGTGTTTTTTCTGAATAGTTCAATCGTTTGATTATTATAAGAAAATGCTTTGAAAATTATTACATCAATTTAACACACATACTTTATAGTTAAATTTACTCACATTATTTATTGTTCTTTTTCATATATATGCATATGTTGATGTTTTTACGATATTCCATTTGGACGATTTGGGTGTTTTTGTGGGTTAACCATTTTATTATTCATAATAAGTGTATATGCGAGAATAACTCGTTAGAATAATAAAAAATCAAAACTCGAAATATACAACTGTCGTTTAGCATTTTGGGGCCGGTTGGGTAATCGTGAAAAAAGGTATTTGGTCGGTTTTGCTTTTTGGGGTCGAGTTAAGACTGAAGCTGGTTTTGACACAAACTATGTTTACCGCGTTGTATCAAGTGTTGGTATGGCAATCAAACAATGGATGAGGTATGCTTGACAGTGGGTTTAGACTTTAAGAACACCAGGCATTTATTGTAAAAGAATTCGTATTCTGTAAAAGATGTTAACGGACAATGACGTAGGTGAGCGTGGTTATAAATCTGATTGCGATCCGTTAATCGACCGATTGACGAGATTTGATTGACAATGCGCGTATCCATTAAGAAGGCTAGGACTTCAATGTTGGACGGAGATGGCTTATAAAAACATTGGTATTCTGTAAACGGTGTTGGTCGGAGATTGACCTAAGTAGGCGTGGTTAACAACCCAATAGCGATCGGTCAACGATGTACTATGGGATTTAAAACCATGCTTACTTAGGGTCAAACCTCAACAAAGTCCGTCGACAGTATACGAATGTTTTACAAAACAAACAATGATGTCTGGGCTTTCTGAATGGCTAAACCCACTGCCAATCAAATCTTCTGGATGGCTAAACCCACTGCCAATCAAATATTCTGAATGGCTAAACCCACTGCCAATCAAATCTTCTGAATGGCTAAACCCACTGCCAATCAAATATTCTGAATGGCTAAACCCACTGCCAATCAAATCTTATGAATTGCTATACCCACTGCCAATCAAATCTTCTGAATGGCTAAACCAGCTGCCAAGCAAATATTCTGAATGGCTAAACCCACTGCCAATCAAATCTTCTGAATGGCTAAACCCACCGCCAATCAAATATTCTGAATGGCTAAACCCACCGCCAATCAAATCTTCTGAATGGCTAAACCCACTGCCAATCAAATCTTCTGAATTGCTAAACCAGCTGCCAATCAAATATTCTGAATGGCTAAACCCACCGCCAATCAAATCTTCTGAATGGCTATACCCACTGCCAATCAAATCTTCTGAATGGCTAAACCAGCTGCCAAGCAAATATTCTGAATGGCTAAACCCACTGCCAATCAAATATTCTGAATTGCTAAACCCGCCGCCAATCAAATTTCTGAATGGCTAAACCCACTGCCAATCAAATGTTTCTGATCGATCAATTGACGAAACACTGAATTTATAACCACACCTACTTAGTTCAAACTGAGACAAGCACCGTTTACAGTATATTATGTTTTACAAGATATCTCCGTCGAAGAATTTAGTCCTAGCTTTCTGAATGGCTAAAAACATTGTCAAACATATTTCCTCGTACGTTAAGAGAGTCCCTTAATTTCAACGAGACAATTATTTTCCAAACGATAACTATCATAACATTAGTCTTGCAATTTGTACACATATTAAATGCTCTCTGTAAACCTGGAAACTTTTTAATCATTTCATTCATATGTATTCTGACATTGAAATGCAATTGTCCTTCTTTCGATTAGTTTTGGACCTAGTTTGAAGTTCGGACCGTCAATAAACCCGTTTGAACTCCAATACGTTTCATTGACCGTTGACAGTTTTTATGTTTGCTTTCTGTTAAGTTTCGTGTTTTCGTTTAGTATACTGCGTTTAGTCCATTAAGCAGTTAATGCAAGTTTATTTACTATTATTTTGACGAGTATTTGAAATACTTATGCTGATTATTTTCATCACGCACTCAATTAAACATTATTAATAATATTCTACATAATAAATATAATGCATTCAAAATTCAATATAATAATAAGTTTATTATCAACAACAAGAGTCTGGCTTGGCAGGTTTTGAATGTTTGATATTAATTTGATCAAATTTTGTGAAGGCTTACACAATCAGATTAAGCATAATTAATCAATTAATCAATGAAATTATTATATTTCAAGAGAGTTTTAAACAGACCTGCGTCTGAAAGTGAATTTTATCACATGCTGTACCGTGTTTTCCGTGTAATACAGCCAGTACAAATACTTTTATCTTACACATGTGTAAGATAACATTTTGAGCGTTTTTATTGGCTACATCTTCTTTGACTGACCAATCGCATGACGTTATTTTAGTGAAATGACGTCGTCAACATAATATGACGTCACCTCAGTACACAACCTTGAGGATTTACCAACTTATTTTTGTAAAATTAGAAGGGTTTTATTGCGTTTAAAAGCATGTGATGAAAAAGATATGACACGTGTTGTCATTTCATACCATATTTTGTAAAATTCGTCCAGGAAATTCGTTAGTGAGCTCGCCAAAGGCTAGCTTACTAACAAAATTCGTGAACTCGTTTAATAAAATACAGTATGAAATGACAACTCGTGCCAGATCATATATATTTGCTTTTTAACAGCACCATCTTATGTTTCTGCTTAAAGATTGAGACTCCGATAAGGGTTTATCCGAAGTCCCAAAGCGACGGCAGTGATGCCTAAATATAGTACGAGAACTAATCTGTGGTGACACCTGGAGGCGTGTGTCCAGAATATGTAACCATGCATGGATTATGTGGATTATGGAAGAGTGCATGCGACTTTTATTTATGTTGGCCTTATCCTATTTCTTAAATTTATTGACTCTTTAATGCCCTTTATTATAAGTTAGTTTTCTGTATGAACCATGGACACAAACGTTATGAGTCTGGGTTGTTATGATCATGAAATTTATATATTTAATCACTTAATTAAATAGGAGAGTAGCTTCCTTTAGACAATAATCTCAAAACATATATGTGAATAGCATGTACCGTATTATATATTTTGGACATTCTCTTTTTAAATAAAAGTCTTTGTTAAAACTATTCTTTTGATTGCTGGAACAATGTAGTGCAGACAATCAGTTAAAATGAAGTCATCACTACCAATCAATTTAAATTTAAACTAAATGGCCTTCAATAAAATTTAATTAAACAATTATATGCGGGAATATGGAAAAGATATTTGCCGCAGTCATTGGATAATATTTATAAACAAATATAGTTTATATTAATTATTCAGGTACTTTTTTTCTACGTTACATACAAATGTTTACTTCAAACTACATTTAAGTATGCGTTCACTTGGATACAGTTTAGAGCCTTTTCAACACTCAGTTTGTATTATTTTAAGCATATATAATTATATTATTTAAAATACTATTATTATCTTAACATAACTTCATTATAGGCTCCTACAGCACTATTCCCCATCATCGAGCTTTAAATCAAATGCAACATTAAATATTCTAACCAAGAAACATATGAGGCGCGTCGTGGGAAAACCGGACTTAATGCATGTGCTTCAAGTGTCGTCCCGGATTAGCCTATGCAGTCCGCACAGGCTAATCCAGGACGGCACTTTCCGCCTACAGTGGATTTATGTTTAGAAGATACTTCCTTGAAATAGAAAATACCATAAAAGCGGAAAGTGCCGTCCCGGATTAGCCTGTGCGGACTGCTTTACGCACAGCCATCAAGTCCGATTTTCCCAGGACGCGCCTCATATTTACATGTATGTCAAAACAATGTTCCAGCAGATGGCATGGTGGCATGTCAATGTCAGAAGGGAAAAAATTGTAAGATTGAGAATGAAATGTTCTATGAGATATGTTTCGCTACGGTGATCTTTCCTGAAAGAGTCTTATAAAGTACAACCACACTATTTTATATAGGACCTTTTATTACATTGCCAGTTCAGACCGATAATTTCGGACTCTTGCTAGGCAATGTTATTGAAATCGTTGGTGTATTTATTTCTTAGACGACGGATATTGAACAATAAGCTCGTATTAGATAACACAAACAAAACACTTACCTTTACAAAAAAGCACTAATATTTATGAGAAAGCAATCATAAGTCGTTGTGGCACAATAATTGCATTCATCGTTTTTACTTTATTCGATATTTGTTATAAACGGATACGCCGTGTGACCAACTTCAAATATAGTACAACAGTTATACTTCGTTCATATCATTTCTGTTCTATACCAACTGTGCGCTGTTTCAGCTGCATTTGTATCTACAACCCTGACTACAATTTCAAAGGTTTATGCATAGTTTTTACTCAAGATACAGACTCTATTGTTTCGAAGTTGTAATATGCAAAGACGCAAAATTGTTTTTTTTCTTTTTTTTCTTTCTTTTCAAAACAAAAATGAACAGTATGGACAGTATTAAATATCTATGGAAATGAAATCCAGTTTAAAGTAGTACATTAAAAAAACGAGTTTAGTGAATATCGATAAAAGAACATGAATTGAACAATATCTTAATTTGAAGTATTTTGTCCAGTGTATTTAATATCGAAGACCACTTATCAGTATTCAGCCTATATAAAAATGTGTAAATTAAAAGTCACAAGTGCATCTGTGAAAGAAAGAAACTAAACTGCTTCGCTTCCTCCTTAAAATAACATTTTGACGATTACTCTCAATTTAAAGTAATGTTTTCTGTATTGTTCTGTTTTTGTGGTCGAAGTGAGTGCTTCAGATAAAAGAGCTCTAGATAACACGCGCCCATCCATATCAAATTATAAAAATAAAAATATCAGCCAATATATTTTTCAGTCCATTTGTTTAAATTAAAACCGAATACGACGTGCTTCAACTGTAAACAAATACGTATTATGTCGCTGAGTTGTCGAGAATATGTTTATGTCGCTGGGTTGTCAGGAATACGTTTACGTTTGTGTCGCTGGGTTGTCAAGAATACGTTTACGTTTATGTCGCTGGGTTGTCAAGAATACGTTTATGTCGCTGGGTTGTAAAGAATACATTTATGTCGCTGGTTTGTCCAGAATACGTTTATGTCGCTGGGTTGTCAAGAATACGTTTATGTCGCTGGGTTATAAAGAATGCGTTTATGTCGCTGGGTTGGCCAGAATACGTTTATGTCGCTGGGTTGTCAAGAATGCGTTTATGTCGCTGGGTTGTCCAGAATACGTTTATGTCGCCGGGTTGTCCAGAATATGTTTATGTCGCTGGGTTGTCCAGAATACGTTTATGCCGCTGGGTTGCCCAGAATACGTTTTTGTCGCTGGGTTGTCAATAAAACGTTTATGTCGCTGGGTTGTCCAGAATACGTTTATGTCGTTGTTGAGAATATATTGAGAGTACTAAATATGATTGTACAAACTCACGCTCTGTTAACTGAATTTATAAATTAGAGAAAATTGCATTTAATGTACTATCATGTATTATACTCTTATAATGTCGTCTTAATGGTTTTCCTATTTCACGATTCTTAATAGTATCCCTTAAATATTATCATCATTTACAGTCGATTATGCACAAACATGAATAGGAAAATGAGTAAATTTTACAATAATGGGCCTAACTCGGATTTTATATCATACTAGTTTAGCTGATAATACTAGTTTAGCATAAACCATTTTCCAAACAAAACACAATGTTATAGTAAAGTCACTATTATGTGAAATTTAGCGTTTGTTTTAACATCGTTTTGTGCGTTAATAAAATATATACTATAGTAAATTGCTGAATTCCAAAAGCATCGCTCAATAAAAATTACATGTCATTTGGTGTCTAATTTATTATCATTAAGAATCGATGTTGCATCGTAGGCTGACAGTTAATTACACTTGCAAATTAATGACTCATTTAGATTCCCTGAGACTAACAGATGACGATAAATGTTAAATGATCTGGGTTATACTTGCATCGTGTCCTCCACTGACATACGCCATCACCATGTGCATGAATTGCGCATGTTTTCCTCCGAACTGTCTAATGTATTGGCAGCGTCTGTGTGGCATAACATTCAAACCTAAATTTTCCAATAATAGAAAGTCTACGAAACGGAATTTAAAATATATATGATTGTATTCTATAGTTGAAAATATTAACGTCATAATATAAGTAATGCAAGTGTACCATTTATATTTTTCTTTGTATATCTATAGCTGCTAAAAAAATTCAAAACTGTATGATGTCACAATAGTAATAAACATATATTTGATAATATACTATACCTCTAACAATACTATTAGAAACACTGGAAATATCAAAAGCATTAAAATCCATTCTAAACAATTGACGATATATTGTGCATATTCATATATTCTGTCTAATTTATTATATTCACAAAATATATTCCAATATACATGAAATGAAGCATTTCTTTGTTGGTTTGGTTTTTGTACATTAAAGGTGTCTCTTATTTCATATAAAGAAATATGTATCTTATCTTTTAAGTGCAGGATTCTAAAGTTTTAAATACAGAAAAAAGGTAATGTCTGTTTTCCTGAAAAGAATTAAAATGCTGCTAATTACACTTTTGACAAAATTGTACTAAAATTAAGCATCTAATTGATACTCATAGACATATTGCACATGCTTGGATTGTCACAGTCTCATTCCGTAAAGAATCTATTAAAAGAAACCTGATAAGATCTTTTTCTTTAAATTTTGAAAGATTTTAGAATGTTTTCAGTGTGAAACACGCCGTTCTATGTATTTCAGATGAGACAGTTCACATAGTGCTGAGCGAGAATTAAATAAAAAGAAAAATAACGTATAATTAAGTCATGAAAAACATAGTCACTTATGCGTTTTGATACATTTTGGTTTATTTAACAGGTAAATACTTTGTGCCATGTCATTCTTAACACAAAAAAGTGACGATGCCAGAGCTTATAATAAAGAACACACATTAGAGAGGTCACTGAAACTGGAAGGTCACAAAAACTGGGACGATATGTTGTATTATTACCGTTTACTTGATGAAAAAACCGCCCCAAAAGACAATCGTCCCTTGTAATCAAGTTACAATATGCATCTGTTTAAGCAGCAAACTAAAACTATTGCAGCTTTAATAAGTGTGTGTGCTCTTGTTCATTTACTGTGTTTAAACTAAATGGCCTTCAATAAAATTTAATTAAACATTTATATGCGGGAATAGGGAGAAGATATTTGCCGCAGTCATTGGATAATATTTATACACAATATAGTTTATATTAATTATTCAGGTAATTTTTTTCTACGTTACATACAGCTGTAATAAGTGTGTGTGCTCTTGTTCATTTACTGTGTTGTTTTTGCTATGATGTATGATGTTGTTAAGTCGATTGGTGATCTGAGTTAATTAATGAAGTTTGTCTTTATAATTGTAAATGTCCAAGTCTTTGTGGTTTAATACAATTTTCCATTAATTTGTAGGCAAGTTACTTAAATATAATGAAATGGAACCGCGCTAAACAAATGGGGCGGGGCAAAAGTACTCACATATTGCCACACCAGACAAGCAGGGTCTAGTTTCCTCGCTGACATAGAACTGTTTATTTCCAAATATATTAATATTTCTTTAGAGTACAAAACACCATCTTCCAAAACACTTTCATAGTTCAGGCAGTACTCGGGAGCACATTTTAATCAACCTCTGATTAAACGAATTATCTCTACGGAGACGGATCTTACATAATAAGTAACATTTGGAAATTAAAAAGAAATCGTATTAAAAGTTAGCATTCCAATAATAACCGTATGAGTGATACAATGGCTTATATAGTTCGACGAAATATATTTTGAAATAATTGCAAGCAACACAAATAACTCCGAAATTTATCCCATCATTAATTTTAATTGAACATGAATTCGGAATTATGTGCTTGTAAACTATTATGAACTATTACGAAATGAAAAGTAGATCTACAATTCAAACATAAGAAACTTAATTGTCTGTTGACCTTAGAATATTTGCAAAGCTTTGATAAATTTCAAATGGGACTTCTAGTACCCTTGGATGGACGTGCATACACTGTCTGTAGCACATACAATTGCCACAGGTAGTGCCTAAAGTACAACGTTTGATTCAAATTTACTGTTATTGTCCCCTCTTCTCAATTAAAAATTAACACTTTCAGAAGCATATCGCACGGTCAGATTTTTAACATGTAAAATGCGTACAATAACGCACAACAAGTATTCTTAAGGTTTTTAATATGCGTTAAGTCCATTATTTACAATAAGGATTATAAAGGATTGCAGATATTAGTATACATTCCTTTTCGTTCGACTGACTTGGAACCGTGACACATATTGAGACATTCGTTGGTACATTCCGTGGATAGAAACAGTGCGCGGGTTCGATGGAAAAGATCGCATGTGCGCATTGGCATTCGCCTACTGTAAATAACATTGAATGTGTTTCAGCAAAAGCAATAATCTAAGTGTATTGAACTTAGATCAATAAATAATGATATTACCAACAATATATTTGCAAGATTCATTATGAGCCAAACGTGTATGTAAAAGCGTTTTGTCAATTATTGTGTTACGTTTTGTTGTGAATCAAATAAAACTAATTAGGTATTTCCTCTAACTGCATTAATGACAACAAGCACTTCTTATAGTCAGTAGTTTAACTGGCCAACTGCTGAGATAAGAATCAAATGAAAAAGTGAACATGCATAATACCTTTTTCAAACTTTTTTATATCAATAATCCACTGTGAAAAACGTGTATAGAATCATATTAATAACAAGTATATATATTTTCATGGCTGTTTCGTAATTGATGCAAAAGTTATGCTGCAATTTTCAATCGCCAGGAAAGGTTCACCAAAAAAGACAAGAATAGAACAAACATTTCTAGATCATATCTGCTGAATTTTCCCTAGGGATGTCAGGTAAAGTTCTTCGGTGATTAACAACATTATCTAAAATATTGTCATATGTACAGCATGTCAACTAAACCTATATTCAACGATTATCTCAAATATTGTCAAATGTACAGTATGTAAATAAAACCGCGATTCAACGATACATTCTTTGTGCAGTAACTGGCCGTAATATACATGTATAGCTTTGGAAGTTCTATTAGTAAACAATGTTTACGTAAGACAGTGATATAATTCACTTAAATTAAGTAAATCGTGTGTCATTCGCACCGTTTGTTATTTCATGTGTAGTTTATTCATTGGTATTCTTTAGGCATTTTCTAGCAGATTACGGTGATCTATTTTAACTGACTGGATTGTTATACAGAATATCCTTTAATATTCCCTTATTTCGTTGCCAAATGAAGAAGAAGAGGTGCACTGTTTTTATTGCACATAAATTTAACCAGGACTAAAAATGTGTCCATATATTTGTTCGCTTTTAAAAAGTTCGTAAATTTACGAACACTTTCTGGGGCAAATATTAATGTTTTACTTTGTAAAGTAACAAAATGCGCAACCAACTCGTTCTCTATTGAATTTTAAACTGTATTCAATCCTGACCTAGCTTAAACAGTGTGTGTATGACCATAAAATCTGGCTGTTGTCGATAATGGGCCAATTTGGTCCAGGAACTCTATAGAGTTATTGCCTCTTTTTAATGGGAAAAATGCAAAAATTGACTTTCCAACATATATATTTCATTTTTTCAAACTATTGAAGTTCAACAGAAAAAGAGTTGGTTGCGCATTTTGTTAATTTACGAAGTAAAACATTAATTTTTCACATAAAAATGTTCGTAAATTTACAACTTTTTAATTTTTCCAAAAAAGTTGTTCGTAAATTTAGGAACTTTTTAATAGGGAACAAATAAAATGGACAAATTGTAGTCCTGGTTAAATTTGTGTGCAATAAAAAAAGGAAAAATGCACCTTTTTTTCTTCATTTTGAAACGTAATAAGGCAATATTGATATCCCCTTATAAAATTCAAGTCAGTTTTTGATAAAGCCTTGTTATTGTCAGACATCTTCTGCCTCTTGCCATAGACTGCTCATTATATACGAATATCGGAGGACATTAATTCAAAACAAAAGTTTTATAGATTTAAAAAGACTCAAATGATAAAAACAGGACGGATTCCACAGCTAGATATTTATGTAACAACATAGTTTCCTTTTTCTTATAGAAACGGTGCTCCATATAATTTTATTATTGTTGTAGCATGTCTGTTCTAGGCTATATTCTTATTATATATTGGCAATGCAATAATATTAAAGCAATCTAATATTTTCAAGCAAAGTTTCATAAAGAATATTGTTACAATGACATATACATTCGTTACAATAAAGAGCATTGTGTACAATCTGCTACTGAGCATTCTTTATTCCTGATATGAATGAAGATTTAAAAAATGCCAACTTAGGCTAAAAAAAGTTAATGAATTGTTTCTCAGGCAGCGCCGCAACGTTATTTTATGTCCAGCCACGAATTTAAAATTAAGGTCAAACAAAAATGTATTTACTATTTTTGACAATCGCGCCCGGGTTTTAAAGCAGCAGTCTAGAAATATGTTAATAAAAATAAAACTTTGCAGAAATTGTTTCTAATGGGCATGTTACTGAACAAATAACAAAAACAACGCATTTAAATATGTGAATTATTAACATTTTGGTAACTCTATTTTCTGTATGCGATAACTGGTGATGACTCTGGAGTAAACCAGCATGTACATTATTGTATATTCCGTTCGTACCAAGCGCTTTTGAATAATGCCTTTCGTAAATAAGAAACAGATTTCGGAGGAATAAACACCGCAAATGTTCATAAGAACTATTACTAAAATTACGATATGTCGAATTAGATCCCATGGACAGCGGCTTAAAATTAAACGAGTCCGCATTTTAACACAGCGGAAGAAGAATCACTCATTAGAGATTTCGGTATTTCCAGTAACTTTCTTCCTGTCTGATTTAATTATATACATCGGATATACACAACTTGTGATATACTGTGAAACTCTCAACTTGAAAAACATGTCATACTCGATTGGAAACCTTTTATATATTTATCGTCGATTTGTTGATTTAAACTTTTGCTTGTGTAATAGCATGCCATATTTTTTAAAGAAAATCGGTGTCAATATAAGTTCTATGGAAACAAACG
This sequence comes from Congeria kusceri, assembly GCA_027627225.1. Lineage (NCBI taxonomy): Eukaryota > Metazoa > Mollusca > Bivalvia > Myida > Dreissenidae > Congeria > Congeria kusceri. The sequence goes on from CM051024.1 coordinate 45,080,236, forward strand.
AAAATGCCAGCTGCATTGACAAGTGTTGATTTTCTTTTCCAAAAATTGTTGGTGATGTATTACAAAAATATTTCCTTTTTTGACAGTTATAAAAATATGAATTAACACGAAAAGTTACATTCGGTAAATAGCAGTACTTTAATGCTGATGGTATATCAATTTATTGCCTTTTTACTTCAGCTTGCATAAATGACCAGTATGTAACATGAGCAATTAATACATCTATATTTGGCATTTTATAAAAATGGATTCTTAGGTTGTTAATAATCTTAAAAGTGTTTAAAACTGTACTTATTTACTTGTTTTAATAAGCCAATACATAGTGCCAATAGAAAAGAGTAGGAGAAAAAAAATCTTTAAAAACCTAATCGTAGATCAACTTTCACGAAATAAACTCCAATATATAGTCGATATAAACTAAAAGAACTTCAAGACCTTAACTGACTGGAACATGGAGCTATTTCGTGACATTCAGACACATTTTAACGGCTTTTATAACGCTGATATTGCCTCATACACGTCAGCAAATTGATTTAATTTACAAATGGGGCTATCGATCCGTCAGTCACAGAGGTGTTTAGCAAATGAAGCAAATCAATGTGGATATAGCTGTCACGCACAGGTTTGGATTTGCACTCATTTGACGCTTCAGAGGGGTCACGTCATTTTGTTTCATTATTTTCCAGCTATATTAAAACCGGGTTAAACGTCCACATTGTCCTGCCGAGCAAATAAACTTATCTTCATTCAACACTTACCTAATATTATTTTGATCCCATTAGTTTATGTCTTCATTTTGATTATAAATGATAGACAACAACCTCATTATCACAAACAACAAAAAATGACGTCACGAAAGTCATCAAATTGACGTCATTGGACTACGCGTGTTTGCTTTACACCACAATGTAAAAATACGTCTAAGTTTATGCCAGAGTTATCTCGGCAATGTCGGCGTGATGATGTGATAAATTATAACTTATCTGTGTTGGCGCCTGATCGTGTGTGTTCAGAATATGTAAAACTACAGCAGGATATATCAGATGACCATAGAGTCAATTAGATAAATTTCAGCTGTTGATATAATAATACAAATAATTTAGTGTATCTGGTGATATAATATATTGGTTCAATATTTTCTTTCTAGTAAAGGTCTTTGTTACCACCTATTGTTTTGAATGCTGAAATGTTTAAGCATTACTTAGAGTCGGTTAAAATGAAAATCAGTTATAAGAACCCGCTATAAAATAAACAAATGACATAAAAGTAGGCCTACTTCAGTAGATATATTCGGGAACAGGAAATAGCAGTTTAACTGCATGTCAGTTGACATTATCCTCATACGATAAGCTCTGCATCTTAAACCATTTACTTCTGTATATAAATACGATACACAAAACATACATAGTATGCGTTCATAATAACACCATTAAGACTTGTTTAGCACACGTCTTGCTATATAATTTTCTGCTAGGCTTTTAGCGTTGTGATTATAGACATATTCGAGATTACAGAGGGGAAATTGAATGTACTGTTTATGTCTATCATTTTATGGGTTGCGGTTCTCATTTCCTTTCGCCTATTTGAACATTCCTGAGTTAGAAAATATGGCAAATATCCCTATTGCCGAGAGTCTTTATATTAGGAACTTGTCGTTTTCGAATATTTAAGCGAATATTTGAAATGTCCTTTATCGTATATGCCTAATTCGGATCATTAAAAATACTATAACCAAAGCTATGCGTAAATGCCGCCGCATGCCAATCCATAATAAACTGAAATAGAAGAACAGCAAAATAACCTTTACTATCAGAATCAAATTTCCGTTTTCTTTACCGCTGTCCTTTTAAGTTGCAAGATAAATTTTCTGTGGAAAATATATTTCTTGAAATTCAAAAAGATCTGTTAGAGGACGGATATTTGATATTGGGATTACTGAGATGTTGTTGGATAACAAAAAGAAAGCACTATTTTTATGTGAAAGCAATCTTAAGTCGCTATTACATCATGATTGCATTTATCCTGTTTTATGTTATATTTAATATAAAAGACATCTCGTATGAAGCTAATCAAACGTTCATAGAGTACCACTTCGTTGATATAAACTTAGTGATATAAATATTGGTAAAAAATGGCAGGATTCTGAATGCCAATATTCAGCTGATTTAGATGCACCATTTGTACCTTTGTCCTGACGAGTACCTATGACGTTTTACTTGTAACCGCGGAGGTTGTGCTATAGTCTATTCTTTTCAAAGCGCCCGTTAATAATATTGATAGTATATATTTAATTTCTAATGACGGCTTAATGCAATAAGGGAAAACGACATTACAGGAGCACATGCCTTATTATCTTGAACTAATTATTAAATTTAAAGTAATATCGTAGTTACCTACACTGCGGCAAATGAGAAGTCAGAAAGCGACATTTACACTAAGCACCTCAAAATATTCCACCGTTACTTTGAATTTGTACTGTATATAGACGATGCCAATTCAAAAGTCAAAGATAACTTACCTTTGGTTTATAAAAGAATGTGTACTCATGGCAGCAACGTTTACTTTTCGAAATAAAATTGTGGCCGTTATTCTCATTCAAATAAGTTTGACTGTATATGTGTGGCTATATGTGGTTATTTAGCTTTTAAGGTGCAACAAACAATATGTCTGATACCATGCTTGAAATAATATATTGACTCCAAATGCAGAGCAACGTTCGAAAGAGTATCATTATAACATTGAAGTAATGTCGCAAAATGGTGTAAATCGTTAAGATAGTATAGCATCCACATTTTATTCAATGACGATTGGCTGACGGAACAAGAAAATACAAAATTATTGTCATTGTATTTTAATAAGTGGATATTATAAATATTGTTTACAAACAGTCCCGAAAGGTTGTGTCATCTGAGAAACAAGTTTTAAGCGACTAAACTAAACTAATGAGGAGAAGAGAGTCAAATGAGAAATATGACCAAATTGAAACAACAGTCATTTATAATTATGTTACTCCTACTAAAACAAACCAGTTATTGCTTCAGATACTGTAAAAATGGCTCCCTTCTGGTAATAAGGTGTTATGATTAAATATTTACAACTTCTAGCATTTTCACGTAAACGCTGTATTCTGATTAGATAATCCCCCCCCCCCCATGTGACCTGTCTTTCATACCCCAATGAACAGGCTGCGTATGCAATTACCTCTTTATTATTCATGACTGTACCACTTCTTTTATTTCTTTATTTGCAAAATTACGTCACTGTTTTGCGCGAACCTTTACGATGTTTACTTTCATTTGCTATTTACGACATGACGTCATTGTTTTGTGCGATTCTTTATGATGTATAAAGAAAATGACTGACTTATCGGTTGCCGGTGTTGCAGACGATGAAATTGTTAATGCATGTTGGAAAATTTGAATAAGTTTTAGTAATTTTTTACCACAAAGTCAACTCCAAAATGATCCACAGCAATTTGAAATGTCTGACAAGATATTAGAAATGCCGTTCGACGAAAACGAAACCGAAATTAAAACGGGGATTAGTACGCCGGAGGCTACACGTCAGTTGCGGCCCTTCTACAGTTAAAAGAAAAGTTTTGAACTGTCGGGAAAAAATAACGCCTAATTTATGCATAAACGCCGTCAGCGTGTATGGACATCAGGCGAAATTTTCCCGACAGTTCATACACTGATGAAATGCAAAAAAATACTGATCAATTCTTAATTATATCTTCACTGCATGCATGCATATTCAATTAACATTGTGTCTTAAAAAATTAAATATTTTCTGGTAGAATCTTATAACAGATGCAACTTAATGCAACTTTTCAGAAAAGAACATGCAACCATTTATGAAACAGCTATCCTGAGCTGACTTGTACATCCAATAAAAATAAAAAGGTCACACGTCGTGGGAAAACCGGTCTTAATGCATGTGCGTAAAGTGTCGTCCCGGATCAGCCTGTGCAGTCCACACAGGCTAATCCAGGACGGCACTTGCCGCTTTTATGGTATTTTCTGTTTCAAGAAAGTCTCTTCTAAACATAAATCCACTGAAGGCGGAAAATGCCGTCCTGGATTAGCCTGTGCGGAGTGCACAGGCTAATCTGGGACGACACTTTACGCACATGCAGTAAGTCCGGTTTTCCCACGACGCGCCACTTGAAGATATTTTTACATGATATTTAAGCCGATGTGGGCAGGTTTGGTCGTGCATTAAGTAAATTATGAATGCACATCAATCAGAAATTAACCTTATTTTTTGCGTTCCTGTGCAAATATTGACAATCATGTCAAATCCGGATTTGTTTAAATGAAGCTATGATTTTGATTCGTTATTTTGTATAAAATGCCTTTGCCGTAAATACAGCCTACATGCATGATCATTGGTTCTAATCTAGTAAATACGGTTCTCTATAACAGAGACACAGGTGTATCAGCAGTTTTAGAAATTATTATTTAAGGAATGATACTAAAATTTACTGAATTTATAGCTGTCAAATTATATGTACATGTAGTAGATTTATTTATAAATCATGATTTTGATGAGGTTTCTACTATTTACTACCATTTTCATACATAATTATGTTCTATTATTATTGCTTCTCAATCTATGGACATATTTAAGGATTAGGTATTCGCAAGAATGTCGCTATTATTATGTTCACAATGCACACTCCAATTATGATTTAGAAACAGGTGTCATTTTACAATTACTACTCTGACATAGCTCTTTTATAAGGTACGTTGAACTTGGACATATAAGCATTAATAATATTCCTTTAGTCATGCAAAACGCAAACTGAGGGAAAAGGCACTATTATGTGTAATCGAACGTGTAATATTTGCACCGTATCGTGTGCTAATAAAATATACATATTGATGAAACTCCGTAAGCATCGATCAAGAAAATTACTTGTCGTTTGGTGTCTAATTTATTATAATTAAGAACCTCTGTTGTCAAGTAGGCTGCCAGATTACACTTGCAAATTAATGACACGATTAGACAATCAGAGAGTAATTGATTAGTGCTAAATGAACTGGGATCATGTATTCGCATTTAGCCCATTACTACCATTTGCATGACTGAACAGAACAGAACAGAACAAGACTTTTATTTTCACCCAAGTATATAGCATATACAATTAGGGCAATATAACAAAGCAAAATTGTTAGTAAATTAGTAACTTCCGATAATTTTTACGTTAACACAATTGTGTAGATGATATACGGGGGGTATTTAAATAATAAGATACATAGTCGGAACATATGATAATAATAATAATAATAATAATAATAATAATAATAATAATAATAATAATAATAATAATAATAATAATAATAATGTGAGATCTATAATCAAAATCAAAATACCAAAAACTTGATAAAATTATCAAAATCACAATCATTATCATATCATAGTCAAAATCATCATACTAATCATAATAATCATAATAATGATAATCGTCATAGTTATCATAATCATCATAATCGTGGCATTTAAGAAACAAATAATAGTACAGTTCTATAAGAGCATTTTAATACTAGCACTGGTAAAAATAATTAGTGGTTTGTGATCATAGTTGTGCGGTGACGTATTTTCGTTTGCACGCGGCGTTTCGGATTGAGAAATTGAAACGACTACGCGTTTTAAAAGGTTTACATTTTGCGTCACAAATTTAATTCATTATCATACTTAAAAGACATGTTGTTGCGAAAGACTGTGTGCGTTAGCGTTTATGGTGCTGGAGCTAGCTTTGTAACGGTTTCAGTCAACAGCAGTTATTTTTGTCCTGATTTACGCTTGAGTGCACCTGCACGCGAGGTCGATGTTGAACACAAAGGCAAGATGGAGGACCTATTGTGTGTGGTAAGTACTCTAATCAGCTTTGCATTGCAGGATTACAATGGAGAATGCCGTTATCTGAGGGGTTAACATTAAATGACTGATGGGGCAAAAGCAAATTATAATTTGTGTGCTGGATAAGTTTAAAGGGAAGTAACAAAAGTATAATTATTAATTTATGTACTAGAACTGCTAGATTAATTAGGATAAAGAAACAGGATTGTAGGTGAAATATAGGTATCAGTTGTACTCATTTAGAATGCAACAATTGTTTCCATTGCCTTAATTGAAATATAATATCAATATAGCAGGCAAAAATATTTAAAATGTTAACACTTGTACTTGAGTGGTACCATTTTGTACTACTCTTATATAATGCTGCAATTATTTCTGTTATATGAGTATAAGTATATAGCAATCTTACGTTAATATTGACATATAATTATGCAGTAATCATTTGGTACAAATACAGAATGAAGTTATTATTTACATTGCACAGTTTATATTTACATGCATATATTTCTAATTAAAGTAAATAATGTGATTAGTATATACATGCAAAAATATATACATTTGTGACCAGACAAATATTTTGATATATTGATTACACAAGTGTAAACGGTCACTTATATTGAGATAATATGTAAATATGTTATGCTGTTAACAATAACAATACATTGAAATAAAGGCAGTATAGTTACAAACTACAATATTGGAGTTGGTGTATTAGCTGGTGGCATTGGTAAAAACAGGTAGTTAAATAGATAACTTGCTATCGCTTAAACTTACTGAATATGAAGCGAATAAATTTGCTTGTATTCTGTAATAGTTGTAAGGAATTAGATGTTAGGATTTTAATAAGAGTAGCATCATAAAGATCATGTCCTAAGAATTGTTCTCTTTCAGATTTAAAGAAATCGCAGTTTAGTAGATAGTGATGTTCGGAGCCAACTTGACCAGAGTTACAAAGGCTGCATATTCTTTCTTCAAATGGGGTTCCATCGTATCGACCGGTTTCAACTGGTAACCAGTGATTTGCAGTTCTAAGTTTAAAGAGGTATGTATATTCAGTTTTTGTAAGTTTTATAAAGTAGTCTTCAAAGGATGGAGTTTGTTTGAAACTGGTATATATTTGTCCCTTATGTGTTTGCTGTAGTTGATTTTGCCATTGGGTTTTGAATTGGGTTAATAATTTGGCTTTGACTAAGCGGCAAATATTATTTTGGGTTGTTAGGAATTGGTTATCCCATAAGTTACTTAAGTTTACTGAGGTGAGGATTTCTTTAATTTTGTTGGCCCATTTAAAATTTGAGATTGGCAAGTTCATCATGTATTTATAGATTTGGATAGATAATTTCTGATCTTTGCCTATTAAGCTTCTATTCCAAAAAGAGATCATGCGACTTTTGATGTTAATTGCTATAGGGTATCTGCCAAGTTCACCATATAAAAAAGCCATTGGGGTTGATTTCCGAGCATTTGTGAGTGTATGGTTTGTTCATTTTCACTTTCTGGCAGTAAAAGAGCATTGACAGCCTTTATTTTTCGTATTATATTCAAATGTAAATTTGGGTTATAATAAGAAGTCAACAACACGAAATTCAAAGGGTTGTTGAATGCGCATATATTTGGAAACATTAATGTAGTTGTTAATATAAATTACGCAAATTTGACAACTTGATTTTTTTTATTTGTAGATCTAATGGGGTGGGGGTGGCAAAGAAAAACGTAATGCCAATACCGCATTAATGCTGAAATTAGCAATAATAATATTTGATAATATTAAAGTGGCTGTATCTTGTGTTCGAAGTTCTAGGACCAAGTCTTGCTATTTGCTCAGAGCTGAACATGTATAGTGATTTTCTTGTATTTCATCTCGAATTTAACTATTTATATACACATGCCACTATTGGAAATACTGAAAGTACTTTGCACCACTCTGTAAAATGATCAGGTTTTCATTTCACTTCGCTTTTAATTGCCTTATGTTACCCTAACAACTATGTCTATTCAGTAGATATGATAATGTTCATAGAAGTTAATGATACGTTTTAATTGTTGTTCCCAAACCTAAATTAATTCAACTAGCTTCCAGTGTTGTCTAAACGATTAAGGACATAACACTAATTTAATCGCTTAATGCCAAGAATGCGAGTGTGTCTTAGCGAATATGATTGTTATTCTATCTAATGGAAATATCAAGCATTTACTACATTGAAAACAAAAATGGCTATATGTTGTTAAATTCGTATACTCTGTTTAAATACTGCTATTTACAAAATCTAATAATAGTAACATCTGATTAAGCATTTCTTATCCATACCAAGAAATATATAGCTTATCTTTTAACTGCATGATTGCTAAGTATTAAAAACAGAAAAATCAGTTGTGCTCGCTTTCCTGAAAATAATTAAAATGCTGCTAATAACATTCATCACAAATGTACTGAACATTCAAATAAGTACTTGATACTAATGACATGTATAAAAAAAAGGCTTTAAATACATTGTCAACGTTTCATTCTATTAGGCTTTTCGTGAATACGTTTTTTTTTTCTTTTAGAGTCATAAGGATTTGTTTAATGTATTTTACTTATTTAGAAGTTCAAACATCACTGCTATCTATTTTAGATGAGACAGTTCACCGAGTGTTCGACGAGAAGTACTCTAAATGAAGAATAAGGTTAAATTATGTCTTGTTAAAAAACCAGGAAAATTCGAAATGGTATTATTCGATTTGATCTTGAATTCAGTTTAAATAGTTAAATGTGTTGCCTTAAATACATACTAGCACTAAAGTGCCCATTTTGCAGACCCTACATGTTGTAACAATAATCAATTTGGATTGCTTTGAGTTTTATATGTGTAACATTTTTCAAAGAGTTTCATTTGCTTGCTTTCGTGCAATATATTAACTAGCTAATATGTCGGTAAATGTCGCATTTATAGTCATGCTTTAAAAGCCCATCTCGTGACAAATCTGCATAAGTATCAGTTTCAGTCACTCCCATTTATTATACAATGGGTGTGTTGTTTTTCGTGTGTGTTTACTGCGCTGTGTTTGCTGTTATATATTATGTCGTGGACTCGATTGGTCATCTGAGTTAATTAATGAAGATTGCATTTATAATTTAAATTTTAACTACAATATACGCTTCTCCAATGTCGAAGTCCTGCGGGCTGTAATAAGGGTTTCTCTCCTGATAGTGTCTCTGGAGTTTCATTATTTGTATATACATACAAGTTTCCATTGATTTGAAGGCATGTTTATTTTCATTGAATGAAACGAAACCGCCCCCAAACAACTGCGGTGGGGGTAACAATACGCAAATAAAACCAAAAGAGACACGTGGGGTCTACTTTTTTCGCCGACGTGTATTTGTTTATTTTAAAATATGTTAATATTTCTTTAGAGTACAAAAACACCATCAAACTAAACACTTAATAGTTTAGGCAGTTCTCGGGCAGCACGCTTTACTTAAAAACTTGATTAAACGAATTAGGATACGGACCTTTAATAATAATAAGTAACATATGGAAATTAAAAAGAAATCGTATTACAACTAAATAGCATTATATTAAAAATGAGTGATGCATTGGCTTATATCGTTCGATGAAAAAAACTTCAAGCATCACAGTAGATTATATAAATACAAAGGCAAAACAACAAAATAACTCAGAAATTGAATCCACTGTGTATTTCAGTTAGTGCTATTGAACTATTACAAAAAGAAAGTACAATTTTAACATTAGAAACTTATTTGTATGTTGACCTTACAATATTTGCAAAGCTTTGATAAATTTCCCATAGGACTTCTAGTACGGTGAGTTGTACGTGTAAACTTTGTCTGCAGTACACATAATTGCCACAGGCAGTGCCTAAAGTACAACATTTGATTAATTGTGATAATACCCTTACTAAATTTATAATTAACAATTTCAATAGTATATCGCTTTGTCAGAGTTTTAACAATGTAAAAAATGCGTACAATAAAACTCAGTAAGTGGTTTATAATTGGCGTTTGGTGTATTATTAATAGTAAGGATTATGAAGAATTATAAATTGACTGCATAATATTAAACGAGATTCTTGTCAGTTTGTTCGCTTGATACAATGTAAACGTCGCCAATAAATTTCAAAACTCGGTCAATACGGTTAAAAAAAAGTGGCAAATATTGAAAAACGCGGCCAATACGAGATTCTGCCAATCGGGATTCAGGATTATCTCGACCTTATACGAGATGGCAAGTTTTTAACGCCATTTTGAAAACGCTCAGCATAATAAACTGTGTGCTTTCTATTTTTTACTAAAGTTTCTACATGTAGCACTCCCACAAAATAAACTGAGCTTGGGCAAGATTCGTACTTTTTAATGTATTGGACCGAGTGACGAATCATGAAATCCTGACGACATCGACCACGAAAACACATTTTTACTTCCCTTGAGTATACTTCAATTTAGCGTTTGTTTAAGCTATTCTGTTTTATTACTTTGTTAAGCGTCCGCGTGCGCATAGGTTTTGAGCTCCGTCAGTCGAAAAAAAAAACATTTTGATAAGAGTTAAAACGCTAAAGAACGAGCGTCTACTAACTCTGATCATTGATATTTACTTTTACTACGATTGTGCTTTTTCTTGCTTTTCCGGATATTTTATATGCCATTTTAATAGACAAAATATGGTGCCAATAGCATGGTGGTGTTTAACCCTTTGTATACAATAGTTGCCGCCATTTGTTCCAACGTTGCCATGGTACAGTTTTGTAAATAAAACAAATTTTACAAAGTTTGTCAGAGCTTTCATTCCTTGCTTTCGTGGTGGCAGTGGTATTAACGAATCAACCGAGCATATTTAAGACTCAAAAATCAGTATATACGGCAATACTACTATACATGTTCGGAAATGAACTTTACTCAGCTCAGGCACGACGAGACAGTTCTTGTCCATTAGCTGTTTAATCTTTGCATTTTTCTTTGACACATAAACCACCCGGTCAATCAGTATCTCAATTGCTACTCAACGAGCCCCTTAGCAGTGGCATATCACTGAGAATGAAAGTACCGTATGACATCGTTTGAGTCATGACTTCTAAACCTACAAAAAGGCTTCAGTACACTCCTTGGACATAACTTTTCTTAGTCAAGGGGTTAGATGGACAATAATGTTAGTACAAACCCTACGCATGGTTTCACCGACAATGGAGAGGACGTTCCACAGACTAATCGCCGCACGGCTGCACAGTGTTACTCACATTTAGTTAATGAAAGACCAAATAGTTATTTTTTGCCTGTTATATCAAGAAATTCCATAATGAACAATTCCACAGGATTGAATGACATCTGGCAAGCAATACTTTCTTCCTTACTGGCGTGTAGCAGTTCAAGTTGGCGAGAAGGACTAATCATAATCACTGCAGGTTTATTTGAACGCACCATGCAACGCTAGCAAAACTGTGCCACCAGGTATACATTTGAGTCGCATCGTTTTGAAGGAAAATACATATAATGTGAAAAAGTAACAACAAACTAGGATTCATTTGAAATTGTGTGGGGTCGTCTTTGAAAAAATGCTCGTGTGAATTTAGGAACTTTGATCTCAGAAAGTGCCTCTGCAATTAATTTATTATAATATTGACGAAGTGCTTTATATTGACAATACTTGCATATAATCTATAACTTTTTGTATAACATACATGTACACACATATAAAACTGTGTGTATTAATGTTATTATGATACATTTCTGTAAACTCAACTGTTGAAACGTTTTGTGTTATATTTCAGTATTATATTAATTGATATAACTAGTCAGTAGTTTTAAATATGTTTCATATGCTGTTTCTGTTAAAGCATCAAAACTATTCCATTTTCTATTATCAAGGTCAAGAAAATTGGTTTGTTTTCTCGAAATGAGTTTAAGAGTTTTTGTGAATAGGTAGCTAGGTTTTACAAAATGAATTGACGCTTAACAAAATATAAAAACAGACTGGCCTTATATGACCATGATGAAATTATTTATTAATATTTGGATTAAAATTGAATTGGACGCACATCAGAAAGGAAAGGGAATCGGCGAGTTAGTTGAGCGTTTGCTCTGTCAACTCACCGATAGCATCTTCACACTGACAAGAGAGGGTTCAGCTAAAAAGAGGCTGGTGGAAGGCTAAATGTAAGGAATTTGAAAGTTTTCTTAGTAAATTATTCATTTTACTTCACATCAAGTCGTCGCCTTCAACTTTTCAAGAATGTTTTAAGATACGGTGGAGCATACTTGGACTGAAAAATATTCTTAGACAAAATGCTTTGGTAGATTAGACTTAAGTATATTTTCTGGAGCCAGAGTCTATTTTTATTCTTAAGTCTAAGAATGGTTAAAGAATGTGTAGGTGAATACTGACAGGTTTGCCAAGACTCGGTCGGATAATAGTGCATATCGATTGGTGGTGTTAAACCTTTTGCGACTTTCTTCAGAAAAAAATTTAACATTTATTTTATGTACTGTTTGGTTTTTATATTTCACAATGAAGAGTTTAAAGAATGAACACATTGTTAATAATTTATGTTGCCGTTGTTACATAGTATTTATACCGAAACAATAGTTATGATAGATCTAACTTGTACTATTAAAACTGAATAATGCTGAATACTATTTCTATTCATATCGAAACATTAGTTTTGATACTATTAATACCGAAATATGCTGCATAATATTATAAAGTTAATGAATAATATTGTCATTAATTAGATGAATTCATATTGGCCTTGTTATTGGGCTTCAGACAGCTCTCCAGCCCAATAACAGGCCAATATGAATTCAACTAATTAATACCATTATACTTTACATATTAGTATATGTTTAGTTTGGCTTACTGAACAAGGAACCATGATATACGTACTGCGACAATCTCTTGTCCATTTCCTGGATAAAACAGTGCTCGAGTTCAATGGAAAAGATCGCGTGTGCTATATTGGTGTGAGGATCGAAATCTACCGATAGCATTTTGCAGATACTATGTCAGTTTATGTTAAGTTTTGCCTGCTCTGATAAACATAAAATGTGTATAACAAATAAATGTGTTTAATAATGTTTTTAAAAAAAAATCTTAGTCTATTTTTTAACATGAGCTCAATAAATAATGATATTGCCAACAACAGGTATGCAAGATTCATTATGAGCAAACATGTATTTGAAAGCGTGTTGTCAATTATTGTGTCACGTTTTGTTGTGAGTCAAATGAAACTTATGTATTTTCTTTCAGTGCATTAATGACAAAAACCCTACTAATGAAACAAATGGGTTCACGCGCATATAGGCTTATTGTTTAAACAAGTCAGAAGTTTTAACTGGCCAGCAGCTGAGGAAAGAGTTAAATGGAATACTGAACAAGCATACCGTCTTTTTCAAACAATTTTCATTTAAATAATCCACTGTGATAAACGTGTATGGAATCAAATTAATGGTGAGAAAGATTCAACAACAAAAAAGAGAAGTATAAAACTAAATTTTCTAGATCATACCTGCTAATATATCCATAGGCATGTCAAACAGGTAAAGTTCCTTAGTATTTACCTACATTATCTTAAATATTGTTAAATGTACAGTATGTAAACAAAACCTATATTCAACAATTATCCAAAATATTGTCAAATGTACAGTATGTAAACAAAACCTTTATTAAACGATACATTCTGTGAGTAGTGACTGGCGGTAACATACATGTTTAGCACTGTTAAGTTGTAAAAGTCTAGTTTTGCCTTGCAGTGATATAGTTCACTTACAATAAGTGTCATTCACACCGTTTGCTATTTCAGTTGTAGTTCATCCATTGATATTCATTATGCATTTTCTGGAAGATTACGGTGATCAATTTGATAAAGCCTTGTTATTGTTAGAAATCTTCTGCCTCTTGCCATAGGCTGCTCATTATAGACGAATATCAAAGGATATACATTCAAAACACGATGTTTTCTGATTTAAAAAGACCTAATGATAAAAACAGAAGACGGATTCCACAGCTTGATATTTATGTAACAACACAGTGTATTTGTTTTTCATAAAAATGGTGCTCGACATAATATTAATTTTATTGTTTTTGCTATTGTTGTAATATATGTGTTCTATGTCATATTCTTATTCTTTATTTGCAATGCCATAATATTGAAGGAACCTATTATTTTCAAACAAATTTCCATTAAGAATATTGTAACAATGACATATGCGTGCAAATTACCCAAAAGATCATGTGTACAATCTACTCGTTAGAATAAGAGACATACCAACTAAAGTAACATGTTTTAGAAGCCAGGTTTACTATACGTACACTAAGATCTAACCATGATATTGATGTCTGTTATGTTATGCCATTTCCGGTTTTCATTATGTTTCAAATGTGTCTCAAATAAGTTGCTCTACCCTTGTTATGATAATCCTCTAGGATTTGCCCGATTAAATTATAATTGAATAGAATATTGTATGATTGTTCGTAACTCTTTAATTTGAATTACAATGCTGTGACGTTTTTATTTATTATGTCGTTTACAAATTATTGTAAGGACAAACAGTTTTGAGAACCAAATCGTAGATATACTTTCTCGGAATAAACTACCATATCTAAATAGTCGATATAAACTAAAAGAACTTCAAGACCTTAACTGACTGAGACATGGAGCTATTTCGTGACATTCAATCACACTTAAACGGCTTTAATGACGCTGATAAGGCCTGATACACGTCAGCAAAATGAATTAATTTACAAATGGGGTCATTTGTTCTGTCAATCAGAGAGGTGTTTCGCAAATGAACAAATAATTTGTATAAAATGCTTTCAGGCACAGATTTGGATTTTTGCACGCATTTGATGCTCCAGAGGCACCGCGTAATTTTGTTTTATTACTATTTTAAAACCGGGTTAAACGTTCACGTTCTCATGCCGAGCAAAAAGACTTATCTTTATTAAACACTTAGTATTCTATATATCCCATCATGGTATGTCTTTATTTTGATTATAAACGAAAGAAAACAGCCCATACAGCATGAACAACAATGAAATGCTTCACTTAAAAATCAAAGTAAATCAGCAAACCTGGCGCACGACGATCTGGAGCAATACGGGTGCCGGATGATGGTTGAAATTTCGTGGCTTCCGGGCGACACAGGCGATCCCAACGAAAACAGTGAAAAGAAGCTACTGGATAAGGCCAAGACCATCAACCTCCAGCTGCAGCCCTCCGACATTGATCGCATCCATAGACTAGGTCCGAAACGCCCGGATGTGAACAGACGTGTTATCGTCAAGTTTACCAATTCCAAAGCACGACAACGTGTTTGTAATGCTAGAAAATCCTTTGGCGCAGGTGTATATGTCCAAGATTCCTTGACACATTTCAGGTCAAGGCTCTTCTTTGAAGCCAGATTCCTTAAACGTGAGGGTAAACTACTGTCCACCCGGGTGATGGGCGGAAATGTCTATGGACTGATGTCAACTAACAGAGCTGAACGGAAATTCCTCATCAAAGACATGGTAGCCTTAGCTGCCATCCGGGAAGGCGAAGAACCATCATATCGTCCTGCGACTTTCTCCTAAACTTTGGTTCAAAACGTTGTGCCACTTATTGACTCGTGTCATCCTTACTAGAAGTGCTACGTTTTGACTCGTGTTTTTCTTACTTTTTGACATCTCGAAGTAGTGACATATTGTTCTTGTTATCACGTGACACATTAATCCGTATTAAACCCTCAATATATGTAATCCAATATTATGTTAATATGTTCCTCTAAATTCATACTATGTTGAAAATATTACTCCTTTTTATTTATTTAATGATTAAATTTATCAAATTTAAACATTAGATAAACACTGCATACGATGTTCACAGAAGCATCAAACACACACTTCTATTATTAGTATTTTACATGCTTTTTTCGTGATTTTATATCAGCCAATCAAGCATAGATAATCCACTGTGCCAGAACAATGTAGCCTCTTCTCTAGGCTATTCACGTATCTCGATAAATATTTATACATAGCTACTTAGTATACACTATTGATTTAAAAGTCTTGCAAAAAACGTTTTCTGCGAGGGTATTTTGTGTTTTTTATATTTTCCATTATAATCGAAACTGTGGATATCTAACAGTAAATCCCATGCTTTTATCATGCAACTGTATACTTCACGTATTTTACACCTTACTTTTTTGCATTACCTGATATCTTTTTTTGTTTGCTAATTTCTTTCAATTTCTAAAGTTTACATCGAGATATTGGGCATATAATTGTTTCTGACGTTGCTGCCATGAATTTGTTTGTTTGGTTATATTTTTCTTGTTTTCTTCCTCTGTTTTAAATATGTGCTTCATGTTCCGTTATTTATACTGCTCCTCAGCTCTCCCGCTCCCACACCAGTATTTTATTAGGACTGTGAAAGCTTCCGATGGATCGATTTTAAATCTCGTCTTTTCCCATTACCCGCATAGGTGATTGACCTTACACTTTATCGATCGTCTAAGGGTAGCTTTAATATACGCATGCAACGATTTACGAGAGTATATGCGGCTAAATATAATTACATCATTTCAATTGTGCAGTTGTTACAGGAATACGCGTCGAATATTAAATCAAATATACGTAATTGGATTAGAACATGCATCAGTTACAACAACTTTACCACTGCATGTATAGCCTGTATATATTTACTCGTGTCTTTATTTTTAACTTGAACGCTATGCTTAGTGAACAAAATGTTACCTTAACTGAGTGCTATACCTACTCAAGTTTGAAAGGGAGGTCAATGCTGTAATTGCTCTGTAATAATTACAGCCCATTCTATTTTACTTTGTTAATTTTGCTATCCGGGGATATAGAAACAAACCCTGGACCGTCGAGTACATTTACTGAAAGCACCTGCGTATCGATTCTACATCAGACTATTAGAAGCATACGTAACAAATTCGATTATATAAAAAACAATTTCCTAGACTTCGATATTCTGTGTTTTACCGAAACTAAACTTTCAACATATATTAAGTACTATTCTTTGTCACTTGCCGGTTTTGATAATATATTTAGAAAAGATCATACACATCACTCAGCGGGTCTTCTTACCTATGTTCCATCTCTTTTTAGACCTAAACGAATTCTGAATCTTGACGTTATTCTTCCAGAATCCATATGGGTTCATATATATGACAACTCATATAGTTATTTACTTGGAAATGTATATCGCCCCCAAATACAGCAGTCGACTTCTGGGAAAGACTTAATATTTGCCTAGAGCAAGCTCAAGATACATGCAACAGGATAGTTCTCGTAGGAGACATAAACGAAAATCAAATTAATCAGTATAACCATAAATTCAAAGATATATTAACATTAAACAATATGTGTAATGTCATAAATGAACCAACACGAGTAACCCCTCTGTCACGCACATTGATCGCCATTTCTAGCTCAATAAAACCCTTACACTCAGGGATTTTTGAAACAGGTAATTCCATTAGTGATCACTATGGAACTTACATATATTTTGACTGCAAACTCTCAATGGATACTCCATATAAAAGGAGAGTATGGCATTATACACGTGCTATTTTTTACCAATTTAATGAAGCGATTCTTTCTTATGATTGGTCATTTCTATTTGAAGGTACCCTTAATGAAACAGTCGTTGAATTAACCAACATATATCTTGAATTGGCATCCACCTATATACCGTGGTTACAATATACCAAACGATCGCCCATGGTATAATTCTTCAATTCGTAGAACATCACGCCAACGAGATCAACAAAACGTGTTGCAATAAACTCAGGGAAATCAACCGATTGGAAAACTTATAAGCAATTGAGAAATAAAGTTAATAACATGAAACAGATAATTTTTTCAATACTCTAGAAAAAGATTTATTTGAAAGCAGGTCGTTAAATTCCGGTCAGTACGGTAAAATGGTTAAAATGTTAGTTAAAGAAAGTGAATCTAATTATAATACTATACCGCCTTTAATTAATCCTGACAAGTCGTATTCTGTGACGGACGTTGAACAGGCAAACACATTAAATAATTACTTATGTTCTATATCAACAGTCAACGATACTAACCATGAATACCTCCTTTTGTTTTAAAAACTAATACTACGTCAAATGATATTAATATTACAGAACAGGACGTGATCGATGTCCTTTCTAACTTAGTAGTAAACAAAGCCAATGGTCCTGACGGAATTAGTCACACAATTTTACGTGAAACTGCAAAATCATTAGGTAAACCACTTTCGATACTTTTTTACAGATCTATCCGCGAAAATGCCTACCCTGATTATTGGAAAGAGGCCAATGTGATGCCATTGTTTAAAAAGGGAGAACGGTTTATTACATCCAACTATAGACCTATTTCGTTAATTAGCTGCGTAGGTAAAGTCTTTGAGCGTATTGTGTTTAAATATATGTATAATTACTTACATACAAACCAGTTGATTTTCAAAAACCAGTCAGGATTCGTACCTGGGCACTCTACAGTCTATCAACTTATTGATATGTGCAACCAAATCTGTCAATCTTTTGATGAAAGAAAATCTACTTGTATCGTATATTGTGACATCAGTAAGGCACAAAGGTCTCTTATTTAAGCTTAAACAAGTTGGAATATGTGGAAATCTCATAAATTGGACAGAGAGCTATCTAAATAACAGAGACCAAAAAGTGTTTATCGGATCTTCCTATTCGCGATCAAAAACAATAAATGCCGGTGTTCCCCAGGGCTCTGTTGTGGGTCCTCTTTTATATTTAATTTACGTTAATGATATATCCGACTCTTTATTGAGTATAACTAGACTGTTTGCTGATGATAGTTCATTTGCCGTCTCATCTAACGACATTAACATCATCGAAACAACACTTAATCACGACTTGTTTCAAATCAATGAATGGGCCAAATAGTGACTTGTTAATTTTAACCCTTCCAAAACTGATGTGGTATTTTATACTTTATCCAAAAGTCAAAACCGGCCGAAATTATTACTTGATAATACTCTTTTAACTTGTGTGCACTCTCATAAGCACCTTGGTCTCACTTTCAGTGAAGGTGGGATATGGCATGATCATGTTCAAAATATTATATCATCCGCATCCACAATCCTGGGCTCGATAAGAATGTAAAAATACAAATTGAAACGCGAAACTCTCAATCAAATTTATATTTCTTATTTAAGACCCATAATTGAATACCATTCTATTGTGTGGGACTAACTATGAAAAGGAAATACTAGATAAGGTACAACTAGAGGCGGCTCGAATAATAACAGGCTTAACGCGTTCCGTTAATACAAGTAATCTTATTAAAGAAATAGGGTGGGTTTCACTTAACGATCGCCGGAAAATACAAAAACTCATCTTAGTATATAAACTTAGTAAAAATTTACTTCCGGACTACCTTAATGAATTGTTCCCTCCACCGCTTTCCACTTGTCCATATTCTTTACAAAACAGTGCTAACTATGCAAGAGTTACGCGAAGACTCGCAATTTACTCGAACTCCGTAATTCCATCTTCTATTAAAATGTGGAATGACCATGATATAAACATTAGATCGATTGAAAGCTTATCTGGTTTTAAAGACATCTTAAACAAACGTTTAATCCACCAACTGTACCACCATATTTTTTTATTGGTGACCGCTCACAACAGATATTCCAAGCCAGAATACGAAATAATTGCAGTGACTAAAATGCTGATCTATATAGTAATCACTTACGCGACAGTCCAACGTGTGCCTGTGCTAGTCCTGTTGAAGATGCTTACCATTATTTCTTTAAATGCCCATTTTACCGAACCGAACGCATTCGCTTATTCGCTAACACCCGTGCATTTCATCCCCTAAGTGCATCTAAATTATTATTTGGTATACCCGAACGTTCCAACAGCGACAATAATAAACTATTCAGCGAAATACAACGTTATATCAAAAGCACAAATAGATTTGGTAGCTAAACACACTAAACTTAATGTTTACCTGTCAAATAGCTCGTTGCATTCAACCTGATGTTTAGCTGGTTGGAGTGTGGAGCAATTTAATGGAAACTATATTTTTGCTAAGTATTGCCTTCTTAATAGAGTGGAGCAATATATTCTTTTTATAATCATTTCTTATTATTTGTAACATTAACATTTGTGCAACATATGTACTATCTTGCTTGATGCTATAAGAAATAATCTGTAATAATTTCACAGATTTAATATATACATTGATACTTACCTTATCTTATCCGCATCACAATAAACCGGTTACAGGGAAGGGTCGATTTCTAACGTTGTTAAAATTTTGACCTAACCCGTTTGCTTTTCAAATGTACTCATGATCTTGCTGTTAAAATTTCAATGTATGTTTACATGTAAATATTTAAAATGTATTTGAAAGCAATAAAATAGTATTAAACTAACAACAATGAAATGAGTAAAAGTTTCAATGAAAATCAGTTATGAGGACTCGTTATAAAATAAACAAATGACCCAAAGGCAAATTACTTCAATAAATATATTCTGGAGCAGGAAAGAGTTGTTTATCTGCTTGTCGGTTTACATTATTCTAATACGATAAGTTCTGCATAAGAACCATTTAATTCTGTATGTAAATACGAGACGCGAAACAATTCATTAGTATTGTTCATATTAACTCCGTTAAGAATTGCTTAGCACACGTCTTGCTATGTAGATTTCGGCTAGGCTTTTAGCGTTGTGGGTATAGACATATTGGAGATTACAGAGTGAGAATTGAATGAGCTTATTTTTATATCTCGCATCCTATGTGGTCCGGTTCTCATGTCCTTGTATCTAATTGAAAATACTTGACTAAGAAAATATAGCAAATATCCCTATTACAGAGTGTTATGTCAAGACCGTGTCTGTAAAAGTCTTTTTTATCCGTAGCTATTGAATTCGTATAATTCGGATTATTATATTCAAAGTTGTGTTAAAATTCTTGTATTCCAATCCATAAAAAAAACACTCAAATAAAATAAAGACACAAAAATCATAAAATCAACTGTAATGTCAGAAACGCAATTCCGTTTTCCTTATCGCTGTCACTCTTTAGTTGCAAGATACATTTTCGGGCAGACATTTCTTACAGTACAAATCCACTTATACTTCAATTAGGATATTAACTTCATTGTCAGTATAAAAAAAGATAATTGCCTCCTCTGAGGACGCTTTGTAATTTAAATCTTTGGTGCGCAAAACATCTTTTAGACGACGGTTATAAGATATTGAGATTATTGTTGTAGGGTAACAGAAACAACGCACTATTCTTTATATTCTTTATGTGAAAACAATCTTAAGTGGTTATCACATCATAATTGCAATTATCCTGGTTTATCACATGTTATACCTTGTCACCCGTGTAATACAACCATTACGAATATACACATGTGTAAGATAACATTTTGAGCATTTTCATTGGCTACATATTCTTTGACTGACCAATCGCGTGACGTTATTTTTTGTGAAATGACATCTTCAACATGAAATGACGTCATGCCTATACACAACTTTTACAATTTATCATTTTTATCAACATGTTTTTGTAAAATTATACGGTTTTTTTTGTTTAAAAGCATGTGATAAAAAAGATCTGACACTCGTTGTCATTTCATACCATATTTTATTAAACTCGTCGAGGAAATTCGTTAGTAAGCTCCCCAAGGGCTCGCTTACTAACAGAACTCCTGAACTCGTGAAGTACCCTACCTCTGTGACGATGTAGTGTTTTTCCTTATTTGTCTTGTCCGCGGCCAGTTTTCGAACGTTGGTCGACCACATTTCGGCCAGTGTTCGATTCTTGGTTGGCCGTTTTGTGCTCGATCGGCCCAAAAACGAACGTCCGGCCGAGATTCGATCATTCGATAGCCAGTAAAAAATTCGTTTTCGCGGAGATGGCAGTAACATCAGCATGCTCCCGAATAATGTAAACGTTTAGATTATATTTATTTATAATCCAATTTTGAATGTGAATAACACGTATAGAGAACACTCTTACGTTAAAGTAAATCCTTTTGAACAACATTTTACGGTGCTTATTCGTCGGATGACATTTAAACGGATTTCGTTTATCTTTCAAGAAGTCTGCGTAAAACACACGTGCATTCATTTAAATCCAGCGACTGTTTAAACTTTGCGTGAGTCTACGTCGTTACGCATATGCAGATGCTATTTTTAAACTCGAAGGAGAACTTCGGAGAACTGAACGCACACTTTCACTTTTATTTTCTATATTTCGAAATAACAATTTGATTAAACTAAAGAGCTGAATATCATTGAACATGTACCTTGGTTTAACGTTTTAAAACTTAAATAAAATATAGAAAGCTGAATTATGCGTTGACTATGAATACTGTATAGACCTCTACTTTACATCATAGCCCGTTGTACCGTAAACACGCTACCATACTGTTTAACATGATAATGCCTAGAGCTAGGCCCCTCAGATCCTATATTTATGTTATATTTGATATAAAATACATTTCGTATGAAGCTATTCATATGAAGCTATGTAAAAGTATATAGAGCAGCACTCCATTGATATCAACTGTGTTGACATGCCTTCAAGGGTACGAATCTCAAATGCAAATATTATATTGTATTGCATCATAAGTATCTGTGACCTGACGACTGCGTATGGCGTTATTACGTTTTGCTACCTCTTCTTACTTCTTTTCGTTGATTTGTCTGTCAAACTTGTAAAACGAGGAGTTGGTGGTGTAGCTGTTGTTTTTTTCAGAACAAAAATGAATAATATGAGCAGTATTTAATCACCTTGATAATCGAGCTTAAACATAGTCAAGTAAACTGATAGGGTGTGCCTTAAAAAAAAGACATTAGATAAACACACGTCCTATCATATCTTGAAATAAATATTGAATTTAAAACAATTCCCTTCTTCCTGACTATTCGGCAATTGGTATTAGAAGGCAACATTTAACTAAGCAGTTCAAAATATGCTGCCTTTACTTTTAATGTTCTGTGTAATGTTTAATGGCCCGATGTTAAATCACAAGTCAAAAATAGCTTACCACTGGTTTATAAAGGATTGTGTACTTTCGTTTCTTTTTTTAATAAAATTGTGGCGGGTAGTCTCAACCAAACCAATTTGGCTGTGCACGTGTGTATTTTGTATTACGTGTCTGATCATTGTTTTCGACCTAGTAAATACGGTTCTCGATAGCACAGACACACGTACATCTTCATTTTGATAAATTATTTAAAGCACGTAGCAAAAGTTCACTGAATTCATAGCTGGCAAATTATACATACATGTAGTCGATTTAGGTATAAATCATGATCTTGTTGAGTGTTCTACTATTTCCTGCCGTCTTTAGACATAAGTATATACTATTTGTAATATTTCTTCTCAATCTATTGACCTATTTCATGATTATACATGTATTTATAAGCTTGTCGTTATTTATATGTTCACAATGCACACTCCTAGTATGATTTAGAAACAGGTGGCATTTGAGAAATACAACTCTGACATAGCGCTTAAATAATGTTTGTTTAACTTGGACTTCTTAGCACAAGTAATATTTATTTAGTCTAGCAAAGCACAAATGGAGAGAAACTGCCCTATGATGTGGAGTTGAGCGAGTAATTGCACTTTTTCGCGAGATAATAAAATATACAAATTGATGAAACAACGTCAGCATCGCTCAAGAAAATTACATGTCGTTTAGTGACTAATTTATTATCATTAAGAACCTCTGTTGTATAGTAGGCTGACAGATAATTGCACTTGCAAATTAATGACACGCGTGGATTCTCTAAAAGCAAACTATGATGATAAATGCTGTATGATCTGGGCTCATGTATTCGCATTATGTCCATTACTACCATGCGCATGGTTTGTTCAATTTCTCTTCCTGACAGTAATGAGTAATCACGTTACATAGTGTAGGAGTCTTTTGATTTAACCTTGTGGCAAGACATGTATATGTTATGTTGTTTTACCAATATAGTTTGAAAGAATAGATGAGAGTTTAATACTTAAGGTAGAAAGCCCCTAATGGGACTTTTTTCAGACCTTGACTTTCTTATTAACTTTGATCATTAAATCTATTATGAGACTAAACTTTGAAATATTACAAAATCTAACCACACGTTTTGACAAAAATGCGATTTTTGTTATAACCCCTCATTTTTCTACTTCAACCTAAAATTTTGCTGGGGTACACTTACAAAAATGACTGACATATTGGTAGAATGTATTTTATTTATTCCTGAACAGCTTTAATTTATACGTTAAAGATGTATCTTATGAACAAGTATAACAAACATAAGTACTAAAGTTGACCAACAGTACTTATGACATCAAATTTGGCTAAGCATATGATAAAAAACAACAAATTTAATTACAATAAAAATACGCCTAACACCAATTTTTGTGAAAATGTTTTTTAACTGTTATTTCATAATATGTCAAAATCAGTAATACCAAAATATAATATAACCTTATCTCAAAGGAAAAAGGTATAAATTGACTTAAGTTCACCACAAAGGTATAACATTTGGAGTAAAGCAATCCTATGTTATAAAAAAAATGAAAATTATGAAAAATAAGACAAGTAAAAAAGCAAATGTTTTCCTTCAATGTTACAATTTTTTTTCTCTTCTAATTATAATCTAATAGCAGTATCGATATTAAATTAATTATTTTTGCATTAATGTTAAAGAAATAGTTCTTTGTGTAAACATTTTAAATACAGATGTAACTAGCTAAGGTTCACATATTCTTGGTTACCAAATTTAGAAAAATAAAAAACATTTTTTATAAGTTTGTGTTTCAAAAAATTCAATTGACATTTTAATTACACTGGGTTAACAAGAGTTTTAAAAAAGTTGCAAATCTTTGTGATAACTTCATCAAGACTCTTCTTGGAGCTTGTGACTATTGGTATAAAGTCACTGTTTTTGGATAAACATGTGTCTCTTAGTCCATTCTCATCATTTCGCCGATACATAATTTTCAGATGTTTTTACAGCGGTAGATCTCGTCAAAATTCCTCAGTGTAACAGGTCCAAGTTAACACAATCAACAGTATTTTAAATTATCTAACAGAACACCAAACTTGATCACCCAACGTCCCGCTCTCTACCCATCTCGACTGACTAGTTTCCAAGTTTTTGGTGTGAATGAATATTATTTCACAGCAAGGAGCACGTATCTCCTTCACGCAGATATGTTTTTTATATTCGAATAATTATGTTTAATAATACTAATAATCCTTGGACGTTTATTTATAACTATTTTAACTTTAGTGTAATGAAATAACACCAGAAATATCACGAAAATGTCATGATTAAATGTAAACAGAAATTCCCAACAATGACGTCATTTGAAGGTGTTCCCCATGCCACCTTGTTTTTGTTCAAACTACATTTTTACTTTCATCTTTAAACACAAATAAGCATTTATTTCACACATTTAATTGAAAATAACTCAACATTCGAAAAATGATTATTTCGCGAAAATAATTTCTGGTTTGGATCAGATCGATTAGACTTACGATTAGTGGCGAATGGGTCGAAGTTAACCGATATTTCGCGAGTATTTCCGAAGTCATTAGGACCTTTCTATCTTAATATAATAATGTCGTGGTAAACCCGGGCGGGCTTAATGCATGTGCGTAAAGTGTCGACCCGCACACGCTAATCCAGGACGACACTTTCCTCTGTTATGGTATTTTCTGTTTTAAGGAAGTCTCTTCTGAATATAAATTCACTGTAGACGGAAAGTGTCATCCCGGAATAGCCTATGCAAACTGCACAGGCATATCCGGGACGACACTTTACGCCCATGCATTAAGCCCGGATTTCCCACGACACACCTCATTAATGTTTGGAAAGGCAGTCTTTCATTTTCAATATTTGCTATTCTCTGGCGCTGATTAAATGTTGAAAACATTTGAAGCAAGACTACAAGTATGCAATCCGTCATTTAAAAATGGACACTTCTTAAATAAACATTGACAAAGTAGGTCATACACTTCACGAGAAATAATGATGACAGAGCTCATAATAAAAGAAAAAGCTTAACAATAAATAATGACACTGAACCAATGAGGTCTTCAAAACATGTATGCTATTGCCTATTATCGCCGTTTACCACGTAAAAGAAGATTCAGATATGGCATTTATCACATTTAATCTCTTTACAATAAGGCTTTGTTCTAGCCGTAAACTAAACTGTTGGAGATTTAATTTTTTATTTACAATGCTGCATTATGTTGTGGAATTGGTCATTTGGGTTAATAAATGAAGATCGAAATTGTTATTGGCATTGTTATATGCGTTCCTCTATCGTCGATGGCACCGAAGCCTTATACAATTGTCCATTTATTTAAGGCATGTTTCTTAAAGGTTATAATTATGAAATGGAGCCGTCTGAAACTCGGATGGGGGGAAATACACGCATAAGACCATAATAGGCCAGTAGGGCCTAGTTTCCTCGCAGACATCGAATTTATTGTTAATATGTGAACATTTTTTTAAAATACAAAACACCATCCTACAAAACACTATTATAGTTCAGTCGGTACTCGAGATGCTAATGTGGAAATCTTATTAAAATAAATATCTTTTAGGAGACGTATTTTTCAAAGCGAGAATTTTTTTAATTAAAAGAAAATCTTATTACAACAACGTAGAATTCTAATGGTAATTATTTCAGAGAAATATTCGACCAACAAATAATTAAACAAATCTTTAAGAAACACTTGCAAGGTTCACCTGTATACTTGTTTATAGTAGTATGCATATAACGTTCCCTATACCTGTTATATAAATATGTTTTTCAAAATAAAGGTTTACATAAAGCCAAAAATAACTCAGAAATTAATTGAAATTTTATTGTAAATTTAGTTGTATGTGAACAGAGAATAATGTTTATAAGTGAAAAAGTACGACCTGAAAAGCACAATTCAGTAATTAGAAACCTTTTGTCTGATTACCTTAACGTAATTGCAAAGCCGATTTTGATAAATTTCCCAAATGACTTCCATATCGAGCTCTACCGATTGTAATGCAGATACCCACAATATAAGTACAGTATGTTTAAACAGAAGCAAATAATCTAATGTAGTAAACTCATAGCAATAAATAAAAAGATACTGCCAGCAGCAGATATGCACGTTTTTTTATGGAACAAACATGTTTTGAAAGCTTATTTCAATTACCGTAAAGGCTCGTTTTAGTTTTCATTTAAATAAAACTAATAAACAGGTAAAAATAAGACTTTCTTTCCTGTATAAATGAAAAAAAAGCAAATGGGTCCACGCGTATGTGAATTAATTATATATTTAGTGACTGTATTCAATATTGATGCAAGTGTTATGCTACAGTCGTTTTAAATGTTAGTGAGAATCGCTAAACATGGGCGAATCAATACTGGCAAATCATACAATTTAAATATAGACTATACACTATTGCAGCGTGAATATAATATATAAAGCAGAAAAACAGTAATCCCCTTATTTAAGTAAATTGTTATCTCCTCATTATCAACCAATCGACGAAAGATAATGTGACGCGAGTATTATGACGAAAGATAATGTGACGCGAGTATTATGACGAAAGATAATGTGACGCGAGTATTATGACGAAAGATAATGTGACGCGAGTATTATGACGAAAGATAATGTGACGCGAGTATTATGACGAAAGATAATGTGACGCGAGTATTATGACGAAAGATAATGTGACGCGAGTATTATGACGAAAGATAATGTGACGCGAGTATTATGACGAAAGATAATGTGACGCGAGTATTATGACGAAAGATAACGTGACGCGAGTATTATGACGAAAGATAATGTGACGCGAGTATTATTTGCAAGGAAAAGTTCATATACAACGAGGACATTACAAACATGTCCAGATCATATCTACTTTATTTCCCAAAGGAATGTCAAACATGTTAAGTTTGTCTGTCGTTTACATACGTATCTAAAAGATGATCGAAGGTAAAGTAGGCCCCCATTTCGTACACTTTGTAGTGAACGCAAACAGACACACAGTATGTAAACAGAACTACTTTTTTTACAAAATCTTGTGCAGCGACTTGCGGTAATGTTATGCATGCATAACTCTGTTGACCATTATACGCATACTTGCTGGCGTAATACATATATATTTTCATTGAACATAAGTAAACCACGTGTCATTCACACCGTTTGTTCTTCGACTTAAAGTTTATCCGTTGGTATTCAGTAGACATTTTTAGCAGATTACGGTGATCAATTTCACAAAGCCTTGTTATAGTCAGAAATATTCTGCCTCTCGCCTTAGGCTGCTCATTATGCACGAATATCGGAGGGCATCTAAACACGAAGTTTTTCCGATTTAACTAGACTAGAATGATGAAAACAGGAAACGCATGTCAAAGCTAGACATACAAGTATTAATTTAGCTTCCTTTATTTCACCAATACATGCTGCTCAAAACGTGTGTGTTGTTTTTGTTTTGGTTATACCATTACGTTCTAGCTTGTTGTCTTAGGAGAGTTGTGCTATTGAACGGAACTATTAATTATATTCACATTAAAAAGATTGTTAGAACGGCCTTTAAAAGTACTGCCATAAAATATCAAATAAACAACACCTTACTGTAATTTCTTTCTAAATGCCTACCTTCAACTAAAAAAAAACACTATATTAAATGCTAAAAATAGTACCTTTGGCGTGATTTCATCCAAATGGTTATTATACATGCATGGAGGACACTACTGGTGTGCTACTAGTCGAAATAGACCGTATGGATAGTACCTGCTTGAAAGCGACAGACAAGTTCAAGTAAGGTCCGTTGAAAGTCGCAAGGTGTCATCATCATATGCTCAAAGAAGACTGATAGCCCATTCTGGCTTTCAAGGGACGATTTTTGATAAAATTTGATTTCAAATTTTGATCTCACATATACGTATTATGCTTTAGGATTGCATTTATTCAATATGAGAGGAATTATCAATAAACTGCATGCTATTTAAAATGTTCGTAAATCATTGTGTATTAAAAGCAATAACGTCGGCAAAAACTACTAGAAATACCATTAAAAGCTATAATGATCCTGCATATAACGCTGTTGAATACTTACTAATTAATCGGGCGATTTTAACAACAAACCATTAGCGTCCACTGAAGAAATGGGAGAGTACTTGTAATGTGAGTGCACAACACACAACAAACCATTAGCGTCCACTGAAGAATTGGGAGAGTACTCGTAATGTGAGTGCACAACTCACAACAAACCATTAGCGTCCACTGAAGAAATGGGAGAGTACTCGTAATGTGAATGCACAACACACAACAAACCATTAGCGTCCACTGAAGAAATGGGAGAGTACTCGTAATGTGAGTGCACAACACACAACAAACCATTAGCGTCCACTGAAGAAATGGGAGAGTACTCATAATGTGAGTGCACAACACATACACCATCATTGTCTCTCCATTATTTTTCTGACATCGAGAACACTAAAAGTTCTTGTAAAAAATGCTTTCCTGTATAATCTTGAAATGTTCTTTATTTCCAAAAACGATTCTTTATTTATGTCGAACATTTATTTTATATCAACTTATTATACATAGTTAACACTCACATACTCACAAGGACATAGATTAATATGATATACTCACAGTTCCATACCGAAATTATATACATAGTAACACTCACATACTCACAAGGACATAGATTAATGTGATATACTCACAGTTCCATACCGAAATTATATACATAGTTAACACTCACATACTCACAAGGACATAGATTAATGTGATATACTCACAGTTCCATACCGAAATTATATACATAGTTAACACTCACATACTCACAAGGACATAGATTAATGTGATATACTCACAGTTCCGTACCGAAATTATATACATAGTTAACACTCACATACTCACAAGGACATAGATTAATATGATATACTCACAGTTCCCTACCGAAATTATATACATAGTTAACACTCACATACTCACAAGGACATATATTAATGTGATATACTCACAGTTCCCTACCGAAATTATATACATAGTTAACACTCACATACTCACAAGGACATAGATTAATATGATATACTCACAGTTCCCTACCGAAATTATACACGGGAACACAATTTACAGTAGGATACTCCGTTTTCTTTCGAATTCTCTCAATTACATGTTATTTCATGCATGACTGCAGTTATTCATGTGTAAGCATCGTCGGTGAAAGTAAGTTGACAGTGTGAAAAATAGCATTTATACTACTCACAAGGACATTACATAACCATGTTTACAAAAAGTTGGGCCTAATTTTCCGGTTCAATATGAACTTGAGCCAGATATTTCAGGATCAGTCTCAAAAATGGCGTTCACTAAATATCTGGATCAAATGTAATGGTTGGTCAATAATATATTATACATGAATATGAACTCCCCTCAGAATACAATTTCTATCGGATATGAAGATTTTAATCAAACACAACACACACTCTTGTTTATTTAATCTAGAAGAAAAAATATTGTGAAAATTAAATATGTTTTTAAGATTCGGCTCAGTGGAGCTAGAAGATCAGCTAAGATTGATCTTGATCCTGCTGTTAATCCCTTGTGAACACGGGGCCAGAGGTTAACGTCGGTTGATTCGTATAATTCCGTTGTACTGTACAACTGGTTTTATTCGCATGGGTTTTATTTTTGCAAATATTTGCAATTTTATTTTCGGGAAGTAATAGGGAGCTATATTCTTATACCGCTTTTGTTTGTTTTACTTAATAAATAATAAGCATGGCTTTAAAATATCATTTTGATAGGTCGCTCATTTAAATCAAATTAAATTTTACATTATTTGAAACCATCTTAACAACACAATGGGGCATAATTATTTTTACTGCAGCCTGCTTATCATTTTACTTAATCTAAGTCTATATAATCCAAATATGTAATTCAATAATATCGGTTAAATACAAGTCAAACAAAATTATGAATCTTGGGTAGAAAACCTTATGCATGCGATCTGCATATCAAAAATAAATTTATATACCAAAATTCGATTGTCTTTTCTTCGAACGTGTCTAAAGCCAGTCAAACATAATGTCGACCTTATTTAATACCCCGTGTTTATGTCATGTTCATACGTCAGAAATTTCAAAGTTCTGATTGTGGTTCTTAAAACAAATAGTTCAATGAGTAAAGCTTATTCATAGACAGGTATGAAAGTAACGAGTATGCTTTTCAGAAACAAGGAAGTCTCGCTATACAAATCGAGGATTGAGCGTGAAACTGTTGTATCTGCTTAAAATTTCTATATCAGATACAGTAGTTTCACGCTCAACCATCGTAATAGGTATTTAATTACTAAGATCATGTATGTCAGGCTGTCGGAAGTCACGGAAAAATGACTTAATTAATACTTTCGTGTCCAATATGAATTTGGAGAACCACCATATTTTTGTGTTATTGCGGGAGACATGTCATTTTATTTGTTATTTTAAGTTATTTAAAAAATAATGTTATAATTAGCATACCGGAAGGTAATTGCATTATAAATATAGTACAATTTCATAAGATAATGAGATGTCGTTTGGGTTACCGTAAATGGCAGAAAATATAGGTACTACATCATTCTTAAAACAAGGCAATTTACCTTTTGGTTGTATATGGACAATTCTTCTTTGATGTAACAGTACAACTTTGACATATTTTAAACCAATAAACGGTTATAAAAAATCGGTCTGGTAATAGATTTGGAGCAAATCTCGAAACACTCTTAAGTTCTAAAACATTTCAACCCGTGTCCAAAAATTACATGTTTCATAATTAAATTCGTGCATATGGCTACATAATAAACATCTCAAATGATGATTATTACCCTACATACTCCGTCTTAATAATATTATACGCTTAAAAGAAAATGTTTAACAAGTAGAACACCTACCTGTCACAATAATAAGAACGTCTGAGAGAGCTAAGCTTAACAGGTAATAGTTGGTCGTTGTGCGCATGGTCGCGTTTCTTAGAATCACGAAGCACGTACAAACGTTTCCAAGCACGCCCGAAAGGAAGACAAGCACGTAGATGGTTAACAACACTGCTACTATGGAAGCATCCTTCCTCCTTGGTCCAAGTCTGTCTTCAAGCAGTTCGGTTTCCGTAAAATTGTTTTCCAGCGCATTTGCCTTCACAGCCACTGACAGTATTGTTGTATTTGGCAATATGTCTAAAGTATTCATGATCTTCAAATGTCAAAAGATTCAACGAAGTCGATCTATTTGAGAATAAAAAAACGACTGCATTGAATACACTCACTCAAAATATGTTCAACTTTGATTCTTTTGCACGAACCATCTTTGTCATTGTGTACAATAGATCTACCACTTATTGGATTTCAACACATTTTTATTTACTGGTGTGCATGAAAATATTATCAAAGCAATCACACTCTTAACACTTTGAATTTTATATATGTTCATAACTGGTTAAATATTTTGTAATATATCCCATTTCTACAATCCATAAGACACTCTTAACAATTTGAATTTTATATATGTTCATAACTGGTTAAATATTTTGTAATATATCCCATTTCTACAATCCATAAGACACTCTTAACAATTTGAATTTTATATATGTTCATAACTGGTTAAATATTTTGTAATATATCCCATTTCTACAATCCATAAGACACTCTTAACAATTTGAATTTTATATATGTTCATAACTGGTTAAATATTTTGTAATATATCCCATTTCTACAATCCATAAGACACTCTTAACAATTTGAATTTTATATATGTTCATAACTGGTTAAATATTTTGTAATATATCCCATTTCTACAATCCATAAGACACTCTTAACAATTTGAATTTTATATATGTTCATAACTGGTTAAATATTTTGTAATATATCCCATTTCTACAATCCATAAGACACTCTTAACAATTTGAATTTTATATATGTTCATAACTGGTTAAATATTTTGTAATATATCCAATTTCTACAATCCATAAGACACTCTTAACAATTTGAATTTTATGTATGTTCATAACTGGTTAAATATTTTGTAATATATCCCATTTCTACAATCCATAAGACACTCTTAACAATTTGAATTTTATATATGTTCATAACTGGTTAAATATTTTGTAATATATCCCATTTCTACAATCCATAAGACACTCTTAACAATTTGAATTTTATATATGTTCATAACTGGTTAAATATTTTGTAATATATCCCATTTCTACAATCCATAAGACACTCTTAACAATTTGAATTTTATATATGTTCATAACTGGTTAAATATTTTGTAATATATCCCATTTCTACAATCCATAAGACACTCTTAACAATTTGAATTTTATATATGTTCATAACTGGTTAAATATTTTGTAATATATCCCATTTCTACAATCCATAAGACACTCTTAACAATTTTAATTTTATATATGTTCATAACTGGTTAAATATTTTGTAATATATCCATTTCTACAATCCATAAGACACTCTTAACAATTTGAATTTTATATATGTTCATAACTGGTTAAATATTTTGTAATATATCCCATTTCTACAATCCATAAGACACTCTTAACAATTTGAATTTATATATGTTCATAACTGGTTAAATATTTTGTAATATATCCCATTTCTACAATCCATAAGACACTCTTAACACTTTAAATTTTATATATGTTCATAACTGGTTAAATATTTTGTAATATATCCCATTTCTACAATCCATAAGACACTCTTAACAATTTTAATTTTATATATGTTCATAACTGGTTAAATATTTTGTAATATATCCCATTTCTACAATCCATAAGACACTCTTAACAATTTGAATTTTATATATGTTCATAACTGGTTAAATATTTTGTAATATATCCCATTTCTACAATCCATAAGACACTCTTAACAATTTGAATTTTATATATGTTCATATCTGGTTAAATATTTTGTAATATACCCCATTTCTACAATCCATAAGACACTCTTAACAATTTGAATTTTATATATGTTCATAACTGGTTAAATATTTTGTAATATATCCCATTTCTACAATCCATAAGACGCTCTTAACAATTTGAATTTTATGTATGTTCATAACTGGTTAAATATTTTGTAATATATCCCATTTCTACAATCCGTAAGACACTCTTAACAATTTGAATTTTATATATGTTCATAACTGGTTAAATATTTTGTAATATATCCCATTTCTACAATCCATAAGGCACGCTTAACACTTTGAATTTTATATATGTTCATAACTGGTTAAATATTTTGTAATATACCGAATTTCTACAATCCATAAGGCACGCTTGACACTTTGATTTTTATATATGTTCATAACTGGTTAAATATTTTGTAATATATCCCATTTCTACAATCCATAAGACATTCTTAACACTTTGATTTTTATATATGTTCATAACTGGTTAAATATTTTGTAATATATCCCATTTCTACAATCCATAAGACACTCTTAACAATTTGAATTTTATGTATGTTCATAACTGGTTAAATATTTTGTAATATATCCCATTTCTACAATCCATAAGACACTCTTAACAATTTGAATTTTATATATGTTCATAACTGGTTAAATATTTTGTAATATATCCCATTTCTACAATCCATAAGACACTCTTAACAATTTGAATTTTATGTATGTTCATAACTGGTTAAATATTTTGTAATATATCCCATTTCTACAATCCATAAGACACTCTTAACAATTTGAATTTTATGTATGTTCATAACTGGTTAAATATTTTGTAATATATCCCATTTCTACAATCCATAAGACACTCTTAACAATTTGAATTTTATATATGTTCATAAGTGGTTAAATATTTTGTAATATATCCCATTTCTACAATCCATAAGACACTCTTAACAATTTGAATTTTATGTATGTTCATAACTGGTTAAATATTTTGTAATATATCCCATTTCTACAATCCATAAGACACTCTTAACAATTTGAATTTTATGTATGTTCATAACTGGTTAAATATTTTGTAATATATCCCATTTCTACAATCCATAAGACACTCTTAACAATTTGAATTTTATATATGTTCATAACTGGTTAAATATTTTGTAATATATCCCATTTCTACAATCCATAAGACACTCTTAACAATTTGAATTTTATATATGTTCATAACTGGTTAAATATTTTGTAATATATCCCATTTCTACAATCCATAAGACACTCTTAACAATTTGAATTTTATATATGTTCATAACTGGTTAAATATTTTGTAATATATCCCATTTCTACAATCCATAAGACACTCTTAACAATTTGAATTTATATATGTTCATAACTGGTTAAATATTTTGTAATATATCCCATTTCTACAATCCATAAGACACTCTTAACAATTTGAATATTATATATGTTCATAACTGGTTAAATATTTTGTAATATATCCCATTTCTACAATCCATAAGACACTCTTAACAATTTGAATTTTATATATGTTCATAACTGGTTAAATATTTTGTAATATATCCCATTTCTACAATCCATAAGACACTCTTAACAATTTGAATTTTATATATGTTCATAACTGGTTAAATATTTTGTAATATATCCCATTTCTACAATCCATAAGACACTCTTAACAATTTGAATTTTATATATGTTCATAACTGGTTAAATATTTTGTAATATATCCCATTTCTACAATCCATAAGACACTCTTAACAATTTGAATTTTATATATGTTCATAACTGGTTAAATATTTTGTAATATATCCCATTTCTACAATCCATAAGACACTCTTAACAATTTTAATTTTATATATGTTCATAACTGGTTAAATATTTTGTAATATATCCCATTTCTACAATCCATAAGACACTCTTAACAATTTTAATTTTATATATGTTCATAACTGGTTAAATATTTTGTAATATATCCCATTTCTACAATCCATAAGACACTCTTAACAATTTGAATTTTATATATGTTCATAACTGGTTAAATATTTTGTAATATATCCCATTTCTACAATCGATAAGACACTCTTAACAATTTGAATTTATATATGTTCATAACTGGTTAAATATTTTGTAATATATCCCATTTCTACAATCCATAAGACACTCTTAACACTTTGAATTTTATATATGTTCATAACTGGTTAAATATTTTGTAATATATCCCATTTCTACAATCCATAAGACACTCTTAACAATTTGAATTTTATATATGTTCATAACTGGTTAAATATTTTGTAATATATCCCATTTCTACAATCCATAAGACACTCTTAACAATTTGAATTTTATATATGTTCATATCTGGTTAAATAGTTTATAATATACCCCATTTCTACAATCCATAAGACACTCTTAACAATTTGAATTTTATATATGTTCATAACTGGTTAAATATTTTGTAATATATCCCATTTCTACAATCCATAAGACACTCTTAACAATTTGAATTTTATGTATGTTCATAACTGGTTAAATATTTTGTAATATATCCCATTTCTACAATCCATAAGACACTCTTAACACTTTGAATTTTATATATGTTCATAACTGGTTAAATATTTTGTAATATATCCCATATCTACAATCCATAAGACACTCTTAACAATTTGAATTTTATATATGTTCATAACTGGTTAAATATTTTGTAATATATCCCATTTCTACAATCCATAAGACACTCTTAACAATTTGAATTTTATATATGTTCATATCTGGTTAAATAGTTTATAATATACCCCATTTCTACAATCCATAAGACACTCTTAACAATTTGAATTTTATATATGTTCATAACTGGTTAAATATTTTGTAATATATCCCATTTCTACAATCCATAAGACACTCTTAACAATTTGAATTTTATGTATGTTCATAACTGGTTAAATATTTTGTAATATATCCCATTTCTACAATCCATAAGACACTCTTAACACTTTGATTTTTATATATGTTCATAACTGGTTAAATATTTTGTAATATATCCCATTTCTACAATCCATAAGACACTCTTAACAATTTGAATTTTATGTATGTTCATAACTGGTTAAATATTTTGTAATATATCCCATTTCTACAATCCATAAGACACTCTTAACAATTTGAATTTTATATATGTTCATAACTGGTTAAATATTTTGTAATATATCCCATTTCTACAATCCATAAGACACTCTTAACACTTTGAATTTTATGTATGTTCATAACTGGTTAAATATTTTGTAATATATCCCATTTCTACAATCCATAAGACACTCTTAACAATTTGAATTTTATGTATGTTCATAACTGGTTAAATATTTTGTAATATATCCCATTTCTACAATCCATAAGACACTCTTAACAATTTGAATTTTATATATGTTCATAAGTGGTTAAATATTTTGTAATATATCCCATTTCTACAATCCATAAGACACTCTTAACAATTTGAATTTTATGTATGTTCATAACTGGTTAAATATTTTGTAATATATCCCATTTCTACAATCCATAAGACACTCTTAACAATTTGAATTTTATGTATGTTCATAACTGGTTAAATATTTTGTAATATATCCCATTTCTACAATCCATAGGACACTCTTAACAATTTGAATTTTATATATGTTCATAACTGGTTAAATATTTTGTAATATATCCCATTTCTACAATCCATAAGACACTCTTAACAATTTGAATTTTATGTATGTTCATAACTGGTTAAATATTTTGTAATATATCCCATTTCTACAATCCATAAGACACTCTTAACAATTTGAATTTTATGTATGTTCATAACTGGTTAAATATTTTGTAATATATCCATTTCTACAATCCATAAGACACTCTTAACAATTTGAATTTTATATATGTTCATAACTGGTTAAATATTTTGTAATATATCCCATTTCTACAATCCATAAGACACTCTTAACAATTTGAATTTTATATATGTTCATGACTGGTTAAATATTTTGTAATATATCCCATTTCTACAATCCATAAGACACTCTTAACACTTTGATTTTTATATATGTTCATAACTGGTTAAATATTTTGTAATATATCCCATTTCTACAATCCATAAGACACTCTTAACAATTTGAATTTTATGTATGTTCATAACTGGTTAAATATTTTGTAATATATCCCATTTCTACAATCCATAAGACACTCTTAACAATTTGAATTTTATATATGTTCATAACTGGTTAAATATTTTGTAATATATCCCATTTCTACAATCCATAAGACACTCTTAACACTTTGAATTTTATGTATGTTCATAACTGGTTAAATATTTTGTAATATATCCCATTTCTACAATCCATAAGACACTCTTAACAATTTGAATTTTATGTATGTTCATAACTGGTTAAATATTTTGTAATATATCCCATTTCTACAATCCATAAGACACTCTTAACAATTTGAATTTTATATATGTTCATAAGTGGTTAAATATTTTGTAATATATCCCATTTCTACAATCCATAAGACACTCTTAACAATTTGAATTTTATGTATGTTCATAACTGGTTAAATATTTTGTAATATATCCCATTTCTACAATCCATAAGACACTCTTAACAATTTGAATTTTATGTATGTTCATAACTGGTTAAATATTTTGTAATATATCCCATTTCTACAATCCATAAGACACTCTTAACAATTTGAATTTTATATATGTTCATAACTGGTTAAATATTTTGTAATATATCCCATTTCTACAATCCATAAGACACTCTTAACAATTTGAATTTTATGCATGTTCATAACTGGTTAAATATTTTGTAATATATCCCATTTCTACAATCCATAAGACACTCTTAACAATTTGAATTTTATGTATGTTCATAACTGGTTAAATATTTTGTAATATATCCATTTCTACAATCCATAAAACTAAGCATATAAAAGAATAGCCAACATTGTAATTCCTCGGCATATTTCTATAATGCCAGCTTCTTTATATACTCTAAAAAAACATGTCCAGACGCTATCCCCAGGTCTCAGCTCTCGTCCAGTTAATTGTTTCTTAGGCTGCAGAGAATAACAGTCCGCAGGAAATTGAACATTTATTTCTCTTCATTCTACGTGGTTCATTTCTTGGGAGATGCGCACTAGTTGAATTATCTTATGAGTGCACACACATATTACGTATATTTCTAAACGAATAACTCGGACGTTTTAGAAATCATGCATCTTTAATAATATCACATAATTTTATAATTTTAATCCATTCCTTTATATATTACAAAGCAACAGGCAATAACATGTCATTTTCTGTATCCGGCCAATGGAATAATGCGTATGAATCTCATTACAAAACTTTTTACTTCAACTCAACAGATCCCACGCGTATATGAATTAATTATATATTTAGTGACTGTATTCAATATTGATGCAAGTGTTATGCTACAGTCCTTTTAAATGTTAGTGAGAACCGCTAAATATGGTCGAATCAATACTGGCAAATCATACAATTTAAATATAGACTATACACTATTGCAGCGTGTATATAATATATAAAGCAGAAAAACAGTAATCCCCTTATTTAAGTAAATTGTTATCTCCTCATTATCAACCAATCGACGAAAGATAATGTGACGCGAGTATTATGACGAAAGATAATGTGACGCGAGTATTATGACGAAAGATAATGTGACGCGAGTATTATGACGAAAGATAATGTGACGCGAGTATTATGACGAAAGATAATGTGATGCGAGTATTATGACGAAAGATAATGTGACGCGAGTATTATGACGAAAGATAATGTGACGCGAGTATTATGACGAAAGATAATGTGACGCGAGTATTATGACGAAAGATAATGTGACGCGAGTATTATGACGAAAGATAACGTGACGCGAGTATTATGACGAAAGATAATGTGACGCGAGTATTATTTGCAAGGAAAAGTTCATATAAAACGAGGACATTAGAAACATGTCCAGATCATATCTACTTTATTTCAACAAGGAATGTCAAACATGTTAAGTTTGTCTGTCGTTTACATACGTATCTAAAAGATGATCGAAGGTAAAGTAGGCCCCCATTTCGTACACTTTGTAGTGAACGCAAATAGACACACAGTATGTAAACAGAACTACTTTTTTACAAAATCTTGTGCAGCGACTTGCGGTAATGTTATGCATGCATAACTCTGTTGACCATTATACGCATACTTGCTGGCGTAATACATATATATTTTCATTGAACATAAGTAAACCACGTGTCATTCACACCGTTTGTTCTTCTACTTAAAGTTTATCCGTTGGTATTCAGTAGACATTTTTGGCATTTACGGTGATCAATTTCACAAAGCCTTGTTATAGTCTTAACTATTCTGCCTCTCGCCTTAGGCTGCTCATTATGCACGAATATCGGAGGGCATCTAAACACGAAGTTTTTTCCGATTTAACTAGACTAGAATGATGAAAACAGGAAACGCATGTCAAAGCTAGACATACAAGTATCAATTTAGCTTCCTTTATTTCACCAATACATGCTGCTCAAAACGTGTGTGTTGTTTTTGTTTTGGTTATACCATTACGTTCTAGCTTGTTGTCTTAGGAGAGTTGTGCTATTGAACGGAACTATTAATTATATTCACATTAAAAAGATTGTTAGAACGGCCTTTAAAAAGTACTGCCATAAAATATCAAATAAACAACACCTTACTGTAATTTCTTTCTAAACGCCTACCTTCAACTAAAAAAAAACACCACTATATTAAATGCTAAAAATAGTACCTTTAGCGTGATTTCATCAGAATGGTTATTATACATGCATGGAGGACACTACTGGTGTGCTACTAGTCGAAATAGACCGTATGGATAGTACCTGCTTGAAAACGACAGACAAGTTCAAGTAAGGTCCGTTGAAAGTCGCAAGGTGTCATCATCATATGTGCAAGGAAGACTGAGAGCCCATTCTGGCTTTCAAGGAAAGTTGATTTCAAATTTTGATCTCACATATATGTATTATGCTTTAGGATTGCATTTATTCAATATGAGAGGAATTATCAATAAACTGCATGTTAATTGAAAATTTCGTAAATCATTGTGTATTAAAAGCAATAACGTCGACAAAAACTACTAGAAATACAATTAAAAGCTATAATGATCCTGCATATAACGCTGTTGAATACTTACTAATTAATAGGGCGATTTTAACAACAAACCACTAGCGTCCACTGAAGAATGGGAGAGTACTCGTAATGTGAGTGCACAACACATACACCATCATTGTCTCTCCATTATTTTCTGACGCGGAGAACACTACAAGTTCTTGTAAAAAATGCTTTCCTGTATAATCTTGAAATGTTCTTTATTTCCAAAAACGATTCTTTATTAATGTCGAACATTTATTTTATATCTACTTATTATACATAGTTAACACTCACATACTCACAAGGACATAGATTAATGTGATATACTCACAGTTCCGTACCGAAATTATATACATAGTTAACACTCACATACTCACAAGGACATAGATTAATGTGATATACTCACAGTTCGTACCGAAATTATATACATAGTTAACACTCACATACTCACAAGGACATAGATTAATGTGATATACTCACAGTTCCGTACCGAAATTATATACATAGTTAACACTCACATACTCACAAGGACATAGATTAA
The DNA here is from genome assembly GCA_027627225.1 of Congeria kusceri. Lineage (NCBI taxonomy): Eukaryota > Metazoa > Mollusca > Bivalvia > Myida > Dreissenidae > Congeria > Congeria kusceri. The sequence goes on from CM051024.1 coordinate 45,121,760, forward strand.
TGTGATATACTCACAGTTCCGTACCGAAATTATACACGGGAACACAATTTACGGTAGGATGCACCGTTTTCTTTCCAATTCTCTCAATTACATGTTATTTCATGCATGACTGCAGTTATTCATTTGTAAGCATCGTCGGTGAAAAAGTAAGTTGACACTGGGAAAAATAGCATTTATACTACTTACAAGGACATTAAATCACCATGTTTACAAAAAGTTGGGCCTAATTTTCAGGTCCAAGATGAACTTGAGCCAGATATTTCAGGATCAGTCTCAAAAATGGCGTTCACTAAATATCTGGATATAATGTAATTGTTGGTCAAATATATATTATACATGATTATGAACTCCCCTCAGCATACAATTTCTATCGGATATGAAGATTTTAATCAAACACAACACACACTCTTGTTTATTTAATCTAGAAGAAAAAAAAATTTGAAAATTAAATATTTTTTAAGATTCGGCTCAGTTGAGCTAGAAGATCAGCTAAGATTGAGCTTGATCCTGCTGTTAATCCCTTGTGAACACGGGGCCAGAGGTTAACGTCGGTTAATCCCTTGTGAACACGGGGCCAGAGGTTAACGTCGGTTAATCCCTTGTGAACACGGGCTAGAGGCTGTTAATCCCTTGTGAACACGGGGCCAGAGCTTAACGTCGGTTAATTCGTATATTTCCGTTTTACTGTACAACTGGTTTTATTCGCATGGGTTTTATTTTTGCAAATATTTGCAATTTTATTTTTGCGAAGTAATAGGGAGCTATATTCTTATACCGTGTTTGTTTGTTTTACTTAATAAATAATAAGCATGGCTTTAAAATGTCATTTTGATAGGTCGCTCATTTAAACCAAATTAAATTGTACATTATTGGAAACCATCTTAAACAACATAATGGGGCATAATTATTTTTACTGCAGCCTGCTTATCATTTTGCTTAATCTAAGTCTATATAATCCAAATATGTAATTCAATAATATCGGTTAAATAGAAGTCAAACAAAATTATGAATCTTGGGTAGAAAACGTTATGCATGCGATCTACATAAGAAAAATAAAGTTATATACCAAAATTCGATTGTCTTTTCTTCGAACGTGTCTAAAGCCAGTCAAACATAATGTCGACCTTATTTAATACCCCGTGTTTATGTCATGTTCATACGTCAGAAATTCCAAAGTTCTGATTGTGGTTGTTAAAATAAATAGTTCAATGAGTAAAGCTTATTGTTTTCATAGACAGGTATGAAAGTAACGGGTATGCTTTTCAGAAACAAGGAAGTCTCGCTATAAAAATCGAGGACTGAGCGTGAAACTGTTGTATCTGCTTAAAATTTCTATATCAGATACAGTAGTTTCACGCTCAACCATCGTAATAGGTATTTAATTACTAAGATTATGTATTTCAGGCTGTCAGAAGTCACGGGAAAATGACTTAATTAATACTTTCATGTCCAATATGAATTTGGAGAACCATATTTTTTGTGTTATTGCGGGAGACATGTCATTTTATTTGTTATTTTAAGTTATTTAAAAAATAATGTTATAATTAGCATACCGGAAGGTAATTGCATCATAAATATAGTACAATTTCGTAAGAGAATGAGATGTCGTTTGGGTTACCGTAAATGGCAGAAAATATAGGTACTACATCATTCTTAAAACAAGGCAATTTACCTTTTGGTTGTATATGAACAATTCTTCTTTGATGTAACAGTACAACTTTGACATATTTTAAACCAATAAACGGTTATAAAAAATCGGTCTGGTAATAGATTTGGAGCAAATCTCGAAACACTCTTAAGTTCCAAAACTGTTCAACCCGTGTCCAAAAATTACATGTTTCATAATTAAATTCGTGCATATGGCCACATAATAAACATCTCAAATGATGATTATTACCCTACAGACTCCGTCTTAATAATATAATATGCTTAAACGAAAATGTTTAACAAGTAGAACACTTACCTGTCACAAGAATAAGAACGCCTGAGAGAGCTAAGCTTAGCAGGTAATAGTTGGTCGTTGTGCGCATGGTCGCGTTTCTTAGAATCACGAAGCACGTGCAAACGTTTCCAAGCACGCCCGAAAGGAAGACAAGCACGTAGATGGTTAACAACACTGCTACTATGGAAGCATCCTTCCTCCTTGGTCCAAGTCTGTCTTCAAGCAGTTCGGTTTCCGTAAAATTGTTTTCCAGCGCATTTGCCTTCACAGCCACTAACAGTATTGTTGTATTTGGCAATACGTCTAAAGTATTCATGATCTTCAAATGTCAAAAGATTCAACGAAGTCGATCTATTTGAGAATAAAAAACGACTGCATTGAATACACTCACTCAAAATGTGTTCAACTTTGATTCTTTTGCACGAACCATCTTTGTCACTGTGTACAATACCACTTATTGGATTTCAACACATTTTTATTTACTGGTGTGCATGAAAATAATATCAAAGCAATGACACTCTTAACACTTTGAATTTTATATATGTTCATAACTGGTTAAATATTTTGTAATGTATCCCATTTCTACAATCCATAAAACTAAGCATATAAAGCCAACATTGTAACTCCTCGGCATATTTCTATAATGCCATCTTCTTTATATACTCTAAAGAAATCATGTCCAGACTCCAGGTCTCAGCTCTCGTCCAATTAATTGTTTCTTAGGCTGCAGAGAATAACACTCCGCAGGAAATTGAACATTTATTTCTCATCATTGTACGTGGTTCATTTCTTGGGAGATGTGCACTAGTTGAATTCTCTTATGAGTGCATACACATATTATGTATATTTCTGAACGAATAACTCGGACGTTTTAGAAATCATGAATCTATAATCACATTTGTACAATGATATCAGGTCGCCGCTATCTATATCAGTTAGCATGTGGATGTAACTCGTTTTATTAGGAATCAACTCAATAATTTTATAATTTTATTCCATTCCTTTATATATTACAACGCAACAGGCAACAACATGTCATTCTCTGTATCCGGCCAATGGAATAATGCGTATGAATCTCATTGCAAAACGTTTTACTTCAACTCTACAGATCACATCAGTTAGTTTGCACGAAAATAACTTTACAGCATCAGAAATTCCATTATGAAAAAGAAACCATGCCCTTACAGTCTTTTCGAAATTAGAATCTTCATTGTGAGCAATTGGAAACAAAATATATTGTCGAAATCCTTCGTTTTGTGACAATGGTAATACAAAAAGTGCGTTAATAAAAGTATGGTAATCAATCGGTAAATGTTCATAAACGCGCGAAAAAAACATTGTACAGTTTGAATGCAAACAGACACCAGAATTACGGCTATTTTAACAACATGAATGGGGATTGTGCTTGCAGTATTTGCAGTGTAACGTTACAATAATCACATTAATTGTTAACACATTCATTTATAAGATAAAATAATGAACCTTCAGCCATTTGGCTTGATATTAATCTATTTATTGTTTATCAATTACACAAAAGTTCACAAAACTCTATATTCATCAGAAAACAACTCAGGGAATGTCAACATTTATCAATATGAAAGAAAACATTAAATTTACACTAACTTATTCCATTATTGCATTACTCGTTTAATACACAAATAACATGCAATGATGATTTGGGGAAACAACACGAATACATATTAAATGACCAAGTTGTGTCAGAGAGTCATTTGGAAAGGTAAGTTCGAAAATAAATGTTTGTTATTCTTAGTATACGGTGTGTGTAATGTATCTTTAATAGAATTTATTTGATAGTCGATCAACAAAAGTACAAAGTAAATTGAATGCAATCAAATATAATACAGATCATTACGGAATGCTTCAATGAAAAAATGAAACAACAAATGTTGACTAACCGTACTGGCATTAAATATATGTATACCTACTATATATGTAATAAGTAACAATGCATGTATTAATATTCCAATGTTTCATTGGGATTCCCTCAGATTCATATGTTTTTAAAAAATAAAACATAATTATATAATTTCAGGATCCAGATATGCTAAAGATACAGTGAAGAAACAAAAGCAATATATTAAACCCGTTTATTTAACCATGAAAACAAAACTCTGAAATTAATAGCAGTTAAACTCGCACCAGGTTTAATATTTATAAATGTTAAGACTGCGATCATTCGTTGAATTATATACATGAATGTGTATGTATAAAGATGTGCATGTTATGCTAAAAAGTTAAACAGTTGAATATATTAATTGTACTTTAACAAAAGAGTCCTAACGCGATACTGTGAATGGCGATACTACGAAATGACGGCATACTATACGAATACGGAAGCAAGTCCCGTCTGTTTTCCTTATATATTTATCTTTAAAAAAAATGCGATACTACGAATTCTGGATTAACGAAATACCCCAGTCATAGTGTCAAGTGTTCATTGCGCAACTTGGCAGTACGTAGTTCAACGTTGCCTTAACGCGCCTCAATGCTGCACAAGTTGGCAGTACGTAGTTCAACGTGACCTTAACGCGCCTCCACAAGTTGGCAGGTACGTAGTTCAACGCAAACGACAAATCTGAATTTTGAACATGTTCAAAATACTGCTACTTTATGCCACAACGTTCTTTTACGTAGTGGTACACGTGACACAGCATAAAACAACGTGGTCTTTACGTAGCAAAACGTGAACATAACGAGAGTCGTGTCAATTACTCGATGATTCGCTACGTTAAACTACGATATGCCATGCATCACTCTCGTTATCGTACGCTTATCTGCGCTATGTACTGCGTTTTTCCACGCAAAGCTACGTAATGACACTTTGTTACTTGTGGTACGTTGTCAAATGTAACGGTAGCGTAGAGATAAAGCGATAACTACGTAGTACATTGAGGCGCGGCGTAGTAAAAATTGATGACAACTTGGCAGAACGTGAGTGTGACCGGAAATACGTTCTAAAATGGCGCATAATAACGAGACACTATGACTGGCCAAACGATACGTTCCTAAGAACGAATGTTCAGATCGCATCATAGTGAAACCATTGCAATGTAAATGCGATGCTACAAATCGGATTTTCACACTTATGCCTAGTCTGTACTGCAAAAAGTGGGACACACACATTGTCATATAATACTTATTATAATTTTAATATGTTACATTTTATGATATACTTTGTTTCACACGTGTAATAACTTTAGCAATAACTTACTCATAGCAAATGAAATAAAGTTTATTAGTGATGCTTTTAATTCATAGGCAACAGTCCATTGAATTCTAGCCAAGGTTACTACATTTTCACAAAAACTTACTCCGATTACTTCCAACTTCCAAATATGATATTCGACATCCAACAAAAAGTTTTAAATTGGGATACCTAGACTTATTATGTTACTAAAGGTTATTCTATACAATCTAATGCGCGTAAACGGATGTATATATATGTGTGATGGTATAATAGTGGTAAATCAAATAAAATAAGGGCCATGGTTAAAAAAATGACGACCGCGATATGTAATACCAAAAATAAACGTATATTTCAGATTGTATTTTCTTCAAAATTGTTACAAGCAGGCAAAGATATTGAATACCGGTTTTCGGTATTCCACCAAATGAGTCATAGTTAAGATAATAATTAGTGTATTGGGTGTGCTGCAAAGTATTTATATTAAAAATATAGTAGGAAAACAGACGACAATGTGTAGTGACCACACATGTGGGATTTAGGCCACCACGTAAACTGAAAAGTATTGATTCTACATTATTTTGAAACACAATAATTTTAGATCAATAGATTAAGAACAATTCATTTTGGTATCGCATTATCGCAGTGTGTCCCTATTTAAAACCAATGAGCTGTTAGATGTGTCACGGCCTGGAAATATATTTAGAGCAAATCTCAGAAAAAATATAAACATGTAAAAACTGTTCCAGTCCGTGTGCAAACTTACATGTTAATAATTAAATTCAACGCTACGCAGTGTACAACTCCAATAACGATTATTACCATATATACTCCGTCTTAAAAAAATAGTATATGCTCTCAAATAAAAGTGGAACAACTAAAACTATTACCTTTCACTAGATTAAGAACGTCCCATAAAGCTATACTGAGCAGGTAATAATTGGTGGTTGTGAGCATGTTTGCATTTATTTAATTCACGAAGCACACGTATGCAAAGGTTACCAGCACACCCGAAAGGAAGACCAGCACGTTGAGGATGAGCAACACTGCCACTATGGAAACATCCTTCCTTCTTGGTCCAAGTCATACATAGAAAAGCACATATTGTAATTCCTCGCCATAATATTATAGTTCCAGCTTCGACATATAATCGAAAGAAATGATGCTCGAACAATATCTGCAGGCCTCAGCTTTCTTCCAATTCATTGTTTCTTAGGTTGCAGAGAATAACACTCTGCAGGAAATTGAACATTTATTTCTCATCATTGTACGTGGTTAATTTCTTTGGAGATGTGCACAAGTTGAATTATTTAATGAATGCACAAACATATTATGTATATTTCTGAACGAATAACTCGGACGTTTTAGAAATCATGAATCTTTAATAATATCACATTATAACATGCATCTATATCAGTTAGCATGTGGATGTAATTCGTTTTAGTAGGAATCAACTCAATAATTTTACAATTTTAATCCATTCCGTTATATAGGCAATAACATTTCATTCTCTGTATCTTATACTGCAGAAAATAATAGACCGCAGTAAATTGAACATTTGTTTCTTATAATTTTACGTTATTTATTTCCAGAGATGCGCAATAGTTACATGTATAGTTACGTGCATCTAATGAATTTACTAGACTACATATGTACGTTTCTTAAGCTATAGCTGATGGAGCTTTTATAAAACCATGTAAAATGCAAATTATGTTTATAACACAGTTATACGATTTCAGAATGGTATAAAGTTATTTGATAAATGCCAGGACGCTGCTATCCATATCCTTTTGACCCTGGGAATCAACACAAAGTAAAATTCAGTTATACTACTCTTAGCATTTTCCATATAAATAAGACTACATTGGTAACGGCAGCAATAATATTGGACTAAGCAATAACATTTTATTTTCTAGATGATATGAAGACGCTTCCACAAATGTCAATGAAATTCAAATTAATCTGCAATATTAACCAATCATCGCACTTGAATCTCACGTGCTTAGCGGTTAAACGATTTTATACACAAGATGATTTCAAAGAGCACGTGGTAATGTTTGTGATTTTCGCTGAATGGAAATTAATCCTTTAGCAATAGCTGAGGAGGAGTTTAAACTATTCGTGGCGAATCCCGGATCGGTCTATACAATATACCAGTGCACACGTGTAAAACTACTGCTCGAAATATCTTGTCAATAAATGTTGAGAACAACCTTAGGTTTCATAAGCATAATTGTACTTTATCAAAGAATACAGTAAAAAAAAACTATCCGTCAATCGTTGTTTTTTAATGTTCAATGTACATTGTAATTTTCGAACAAGAAACATTGTTGGTATGCCTCTTATTGAGAAAAATTTGTTATGTACGTGTATGTACGATCATCAACATAATTATGAATGTTATGAAGTTTAATAAACGTTATATAATGACACAAATGTTAAGTTACAAAGCGAGAGCAAACAGTTACAAACACACGATGTGTGTTATGTCATCAAGTAACAATAACTTTATAAATTGTGACTGTAATGACGTACAGTGTTGCGTTGAAATACACATTTTATAGTTAACGTTTTGGTATAATTCTCTTTTCTCAAGAACACATTTGTACAGTATTCAAACGTTAAATGTGAATAAAACACCACCTGCAACTCAGTAGATGGGCATTTATTAAACTGAGTCCTTCAAGACAAGTTAAAAGTTATAGTGACACGTAAAATATGATATCAATCTATTTTGAAATTATTTATGCGATTATATCATGTACGATTCACCGAAGAACTGGGTGTACAGATTCATAATCAGAACAGGAATGTATCAAATGTATTGTCCACGGTGACCGATACATGTAGGTGACTCTATTTAAAGTAATGTATGTATTTGATGATTTGTAAAATGTTAGACCGCATATCACTCCGACGTATACGCAAACTACGAGTCTAGCAGAAAATTTAAAATGTTAAACATACAACATCTTTACATGCTTATTATTTTCATTCATAACGGTAGTCGATTTACAATTACATAACTTTAATTCAAGTTTTGCAAGACTTTTTAAAGTAACGGTTGTTTGTTTCTCTCGTGACGATACTAAGTGCTAAAAAGAAAACTTATGGGCGTGAAAAATCTATTCAATGCAAGAACGTTAAATAATATGTGACTATTCAACATGACATATATTTACATATATTTACAATACATAAACAATAGGTTTAATATATGTAATTGTAAATCTATTATATATTTTATATATAATAATGTGTTTTTTCACAAGTTACATACGAGATTTAAATTTAAGTTATATTACTTTAATCTTGCATAACTTAATCAAGTAAAATATGTGTGTTTCGCCATATTTATAAACATAGTGAGTTTATTGAATATAAGAATAATAAACCTCCAGAGGCATCACCAGGAAACGCTTAGCTTATTAACATGACATATTGAGCCTAAACAGCTACTGTTTAGTTGGGATCCCAATGTGCCAAACACCATTTTAGAGGCAATTTGTGCACCATACGCCACAAAACACCATTTTGGGAAGAAACGCGTATTATACGCGACAATTCTTTATTAAAAGTAGAAAATACCAAATCTGGTCATAAACTACAACACGTAACCAACTAATGAACGCTAGCAAAACCAATCAATCTTTCTGGATATACTATAAAATATCATTTTTTAAATCTGTGTTTCGGGGAGTAATTTAACGTGCAGTCATAAGAGCTTCGTGACAGAAAATAATTCACTAAAGTCAGCTTGTTTTGCTAACAAATGTTAATGCGAAACGACATATACCGTATTTGGTACTACGTTAAAAGCGCATGCTGAGATATTGTTAATGAAAATATGTTTTGTATTGTATATAATTATAGTTAAATAGCAATATTTTTTATTATATTCAGTTAAATACAATTTGAAGAAAAGGTTTAAACGTAGGTATTATAAAACTTCACATCGCAGTATTTAAACATGAAAACACTCTTAACCATGTCGAAATGTTTATATCTGTATACACTTTTTGGGGATTTTCCGTTAATTACCATTCACAGTTTCGACAATGTACGTTGGTTTCCTATGACTGTTAGTGAGTCATTGGTTTAAAGGTTTAAAAGGCATGCATTACATAATGAATCATTTTACGTTCTTTTGAGAGGGTTATTTCCAAAACAGGTATCGCGGAAAACTACGTCTTTTCTCTGCAGGCTATTAGTCAGTAAATCGAAACCGGAAATGGTCCTTCTTCAAAACAGCAAAATTTCACATCTGTTTTCTTACATTTTAATTATTTTTATTATTTTGTTTTCGACTATTTGTATATACATATATCATCCTTCACCTTATTCACCAATCTACACACATTTATCATCAATAATAAAAACACCATGGACTGTCAAACTTTATACTTAATATAACTACTAATATCAAATATGAGATTATTGTTAACAAGTATTTGTTATCTTATTGGTCCATATGATATGTTAAATATGTTTACAATCTATAACGTATATTACATAGTTTTTCGAACAACCTTAGAACAAGCTTAAACTCAGAAATTTCAAAGTTCTACATGTCATTCTTAAAACACAGAGTTCAACACGTATATTTCATTATTTCATAGACAGGTATAGCTGTATAGACTGATGCTTACAATTCAAGTCCCAAGAAAAGGATGTGCTTTTCAAAAACTAGTTTCCCTGTACAAATATGTGTTTATTTACAGGTCAAGTATTTCAGGCTGTGGATGAAACATTGTCTGACTGTCAAACTTCATGCAAGATGTTATAGTTTTCAAATGAAATTGTCCGCTTGCTAATTGTTAGTGTTGTGTCGTCTACATTTAACAACTAAACCTATGGTTTATTGTTTCCCATCAAGTTATAGTGTACAAATTGAATTGCCCGCATGAAAATTGTTAGTGCAGTGTCGTCTACATTTAACGACTAAACCAGTCCTATGGTTTATTGCTTCCCATCATGCGAAAGTGAAAGTGTGAAAACCAAATTTAATGTGGGGTTAATAAATCGTCAAATGTACACTACAGAATATGTTTTGTTATAGACTTTCATACACATATCATATTTGTTAAGCAAACGCTTCTCTCGACAATTTTAGGAGTTTCTATAGGAGAACATAAAACTTCACATGTAAATGAAACCAAAACATTTGTTTTTGACGCAGATTACACCCCCCCACCCCCTTATCTCAAAATCAGTTTAAACACGAAACCGGGTTATTAAATTACCAGCTGCGTTAAACACAATACCGATCGATGACATGGATGACTTTACAGAGTTATTATTAGCAATGGGAAACCCATTGTCGCACAGTAAAGAAAAAACAATACATTTGTTTTCAGATAAATAATTCGACGAGTTCTCTTTTTTTTATAACTATTTATATCTTAACATCATTGGACACAGTTGTTTTGGGCATCGGTGTATTTATATATATATGCACATTTGAATGCAAGCAACTGAAATATACTTTGCGATATAACTTATTAAAATGTATTCATCGGGTAAAGGTCAGTGTCAGGTTAATGTTAGCGAGCTTACATCATGGTGTTATTTAAATATTGCCATGCGGTTTTTTATTATCTTGTTTTAAATCTATGTCGATTTGTTAAGCTGAAGCTTAAGAAAGTGTTGGTGAATACGGGCCCTAATTAGTAGGTTACCATGACTTTACTGGTAATTAGGACACAACTGACTGGTACAAGTTTGTGTTCAACGAAATAAACAATTTGGGTCCTGCTTTACTGTATTTTTGTGTATGAATATTGCTTCAATAACGTTAAAGCAAAACATAAATCCACGTGGATTTCATGTATGTGTTGCAGTTTTTATCAGATTTATGAGTCAGGTCCGTATTTAGTTCCAGATGCTAGTTAACGTCTGGTAATTATACGAATTAAATCCCGATTTATAACTGCGCAGCATTGGACCTATTTTTAAATATAATGGAAAAGTGTAATAATCTTTAAAACTTACACAATTTTCGTATAAGCAATGTACAATCATAGGAAAGGTTTGTCAGCATGATACATTTGTCATCTGATGGCTCAAGATAGACGAACTTTAAATGGTTATTCGTGTGACGTTTAAAGTGTATATTTACCTTATTTAAAGGTGATACATGTAGTATTAACAGTGTCGCAATAACATATAAATATTAGGGTTTCTTTACCTACATCTAAGCGTTAATGCCGCTTGAGTCTTGGACGTTGAATGCACGTACTTTAAGGTAAACAATTACGTACTAGTTTGATAAAAAATATATGTTATTTCTTCATCGTAAAATGTCATTCACAATCACAACCCAATATATTTTACAATAAAACCCCAACGCATATATTAACTTTTTTGTGTTAACAAAGAGTGTGTTAACATAAATAAACAACCTGTTGTAAAAATATTTGTTTTACATTTCCGTTATAAAGTATAATACATTAATTAAATTTTTATCAAAGCACTAGACAATTACCTATGAATGCATTATACGACAAACAATAACAAGTAGTGCGTATTTTAGATTGTCAAATTAAAACACACTTGTCACTGCAAACGAGAAAGAGTTTTGCACAGGGAAAATGCTCCAACTCCAAATATAATGTATGTACTGTAAAGTACATACTTGTATTCCAAGACAGGACTGCTTCGCAATACTATTTATTTTTACAGGCAACAGAAATCCATCTCTAGGTGCTAGTTAATCATCAGTCGATCATTTCCCTCATATCGGCAGTACAGCATCTCAGTCTGGGCCCTGCAATCATGCAACGGCATTGGTAAGTAAGCGTAGGTCTTCAGTAAAGAATTGCCTTGACATTCCCTTGTATACGTGCCCGACAGATGGCGCATTTCCTCAGTGCGCCTGCGCATTTCTCGCATGTGACCATATGACCACATGGTAGGAACACTACACATGCGTCTCTGTCCATGCATACTTTGCACATAATTTGTTCTTTCAATGCATAATTCTCTTCGACGACGTGTTTCATATCTAAAACATTGGATACGACGAGTGTCAATTTAATCGTTAGTAAAAAACCAAGCTACATGTGGTAAGCGTTACTGTCAAGCTATATACTACATGTGATGTTTATGTTTAAGTTGAATAGTTGTCACAGGTGCTGTTTATCAGGTTTCTCGGAATTATTATTTATATTAAGCATATTAAAATTATGTGTCCTTCGATAACCTTCTTTAAATGCGTCAATATAAAAATGAGTTGTTACCTTTTAGAAGGGAGCAACAATACATGACAAATACAGATCACACTTTACATAAAAGCCCACCTATTTCAGATGTTATCTCTCTATTAGTCGATTTGCTAGATTTGTCGTTTTGCGTTCTCTTTATTTTCATAGTCGTGGACGTAGACGTCGGTGGTGAGATGTCCGTTTGCTCTGTGGTTATTTTTTCCAGCAGGTATTCTAGTACTTCATTTTGTAGACTTGAAGTATCTTAATAAAAAAGACGCAAATTTATTTTTCAGAATGCATGTATGTTGTATATCGAATGACCACATATACAGGCTCAAATGTGTACGTACCATTTGCTTGATTAAATATACAGTGGACAATCTTATCTACAGTTCTTAATGAAATGGCTAAAACAGCCTGCCAGCTGTTGCATTTAGCTATGATTGTCGATTTAAATGCGTGGCTTCATGACACTGAGTTGTTAATAATACATACAGGATCTGACACGAGTTGCCATTTCAAACCATATTTTATTAAAATGTTCAGGAATTGTGTTTGTAGGCGAGCCTTGGCGAATTTCCTGGACGAGTTTAATAAAATATCGCATGAAATGACAACGCGTGTCTGATCTTTTTTATTACATGCTTTTAGACGAAAAAGTACATTCTAATTTCACCAAAACATATTTATTAATCCTAAAAGTTGTGTACTGACGTGAAGTCGTTTCATGTTGACGACATCATTTCACCAAAATAACGTTTTGCGGTTAGTCAGTCAAAGAATATGTAGCCTATGAAAACGCAAAAAATGTTATCTTACACATGGTTAAGATAAAAATATTCGTAATGGCTGTATTACACGGAAAACAAGGTATAGCATGTGATAAAATTGAATTATAGCAACATTAATAACTGAAGTACATACAATTAAATTTAAGGCCACATAATTTGCACTATGTTGCGTACCAGTGTACAAGTACGTAAACGCCTAAACACATTCAAAAGCATACCCTCTGTATGGCTCTTTTTGACGTTCCTCAATGCTAACAGTACCAGCTCACGTTCGAAGCCCATTTCCACACAGGTTTTAATCAGTACAGTGTCACCCTCATCTGACGATGCTCGTTGCCGTGGTAATTCATATGAAGTAATGTTGCTAGGTGGTGTGTTACGGTTCTTACTCATTACAGAATGGTGCGCCGTTGTTACATTCTAAAAATCCAAATCTCAGAAATTTACAAGTGTACTGTTTATTCTAAATAAATGTTCTGCACAATAATGGAATCGGGTTTAAGGGATTCCAATACGACCCGCTATTATTAGATTGTTTTAATGCGCAGGTCAAGTTTTATAGATCAATCGTATAAGATTGTCTGCCAAAATAACAAAACCTGACTCAAATAACTGAACTTGCAAATAACATGTGTTTTTGCCACATGTTGTCATGCATGGTTTACTAATAAATCGAAAAGCAAACATAAAATTTAGTTTAAACAGTTGACTTTATACTACACATACACTATCACTGTGTCTCTCTTGTGACGGCACATCAAGTCGTCTGTTCATCTGAACCATGTCAATAAACTCTTGACCCTTGCACGTTATGACGTACTCGCAGTCCGGGACCCAGTACGCATGCTCGACCCAGGGGTCGTCATTTTGTTCCCAGTTTTTCAAACCACACCCACATTGGAAACAACGCACTTCGTCTCCGGTTCCTGGAAATATATATTTTTGATTTTAAATCTTTGTGTAAAGATACCAGTAACACTTTATAGTGTATCGTAAGAATGAATACAACTGGAGTTATTTACCATAACTTTTTCAACAATACACGGCGATGGTCAACATCATTATTGATACAAAAAATGGTTCACATATATGTGGCTGTTCTAATTTTTCTGTCGTGTTTGTTCTCTTTCAGTATTGTTTTCCAACTGACAGATGTTGATTTTGTATGCAGTGCTGCTGGAGTTATATTTCATTTTAAATTTAACTGTTCCGTTTTCCTTTGAAGTTCTGGCCACTTCTATCCAAATTTGCCTCGGACTTCTGTCTTGAGGATTGCCTCTGTCGTGTCCAAAATAATTTAGACCGTTTATGCTTTTCATTACACTAGAATATCACTTATGTACACTGATTTTGTTCAAAAGTGTCGGGAGCAAATTGTATTAAATTTCGAATATAAAATATATGCAATATAATAAAAGACTTATGCACTAATATCGAATACATTCTCAAAACGCTCTTGTCCCATTACTTTAGAAACTAGAATTGTCACATTAGTGACGGATATACCCCCACAATATGGCCTTGTCACAAAACTATGGCATCCATTAAAAAGAAATGGACAGAGAGAGAGTGTATTTGGAAAAATGTAATTTTAATAGGAGCCATAACTCTGTGAACATTATGTGGTTTGTAACCGTAGTTGAACTTGATCTGTATTTTATGATGTTACACCTATGTACCAAAAATAATGTAAATATGTGAAGCCTTTCATGAGTTATTGTGCATGTTTTTCGGGAATTTAAGTCAAAATGGGGCCATAAATGTGTCAAAATTTAGTGGTTTGTAATCAAAGTCGAACTTGACCTGTATTTTATAATGCTTCACATGTGTACCAATAATTATTTAAATATGTCAAGCTATTGTTAAGTTATCGTCAGGAAACCATGTTTTTAGGGAATTTTATGTCAAATAAAGGGCCATAACTATGTCAAATATAGTGATTTGTAACCAAAGTCGAACTTGACCAGTATTTTATGATGCTACACATGTGTACCACAAATTATTTGAATATGTCAAGCCTTTCTTGAGTTATCATCCGGAAACCATAAACCAATAGACCGACAGACGACACATGAGTGATGGACCAACAGACCGACAAGCTCACTCCTATATACTCCCCTAAACTTCGTTTGTGGGGGTATAAAAAATGTGACTGTTACACATATAACAAGAACTATATAGAACGATATACAATTTTGATATAACTGATGCCACAGCTCACTTAATGGGGGAGATTTATGGCATCATTTATCACCATTGTATCGATGTTTTTATTTATAACTGTTGATTATGTATATGTAATATTTGTCTTACGATTTAGTTTATAGTTTAGTATTTAGAATACTTACCTGTAAAAAATAGCCCAGCGTTTACAAGACTGCTGGCTGACACTGCATTGTGTCGTTTCCAGCTCAAAAATGATGCGGTTCTATCTGATTTTGTGGAGTATGCCGGGTATTTTGCTATTCTAGACATTCTATTAACATCATTTGGCCGCATACGTTCAGCTGCGCATCCATCTGCTCCAGCAGCACTCTTTGCTTCTGAAGATTCACCGCTTCCCTGGATAGAACCGACCAGAGTGTTGGCGACATCATGAAAATGAATGTTACCAGTTTCTTTCCCATTTATAAATTTACAATCCGGAGACAGTCTGTGGTGTGTTTCATCTATCGATTCCGTTTCGCTCCATTGTGTTACCTCTAGTCCACAGACAAAGCAAGTACACAGTCCATGTTCAATGTTAAAGTAGAATCCCTTGCAAGCAAGTCGCGTGGGAGAATAGCTGATAGAGTCCATTTTATCCTCGTAACTTGCAAATGATGCATAGCGGTCATACTCACGAACCATTGTTTTGTTGTGAATATGATTACTTATAGTTTCTTGTTCGTCCTTTGCACCAAGCAAGTAATGTGAAGTTGCGTCTTTCTGAGCGCCTGGATTGCGTTCCTCTTTATTAGTAGTATTGTCTCTGTCATGATAATTGTTCGGAGTCACCTTTATCTGAGCATTTACTGGGAAGCATTTAGCAACTTCTTCTCTTGGAAAAAAATAATCATAAAAAATCGATCTTGGAACAGACATAATACTAACACAGCCCTTTGCTTTCAAACCCATTCCCTCATGCATGCTGCCACTATTATCTGGGTTTGAAACTTTCCAGCTGCTGAATCCCAAAACAAGAACACATAGTATGAGATTTCTGAAAATCGATTTTGAGTAGATCAAACACTGATGTATTTTGAAATAGACTTTGATCCCTTGATAATAACCCATCCACCTGAAAGCTGTATTTTGCACTTCCTCTGTTTCTTCTGGTCGTTTCTGTATTAATTTCTGGCTTTGTGATGCAGCAGGAGTTTGTTGTTTTGTTTCCAGCTGGCCTAGATGGAACGGATCTCTTGATGTCATGATACAATTCTTAGGATGGTCAGTCCAAGGTGACTTGTCATGTAGTACCGGCATCATGAAGTTACTTGTTCTCCCTTTGGTATACCAATGTTTCGATTGTTCACTGAACAATACACAATTCTCTACATCACGCGAAACAAGTCCTGTTCTAAAAATACAATATAATTCATAGTATATGTATATGTGTAGAGAACGTTGAGTATCGATGAGTATATGTATATGTGTAGAGAACGTTGAGTATCGATGAGTATATGTATATGTGTAGAGAACGTTGAGTATCGATGAGTATATGCATGTAAGATGTAAATTAACATGTTGACGTTATATAATTGTTCATGATATAATTAAGTGTGCGCTTGCGTTCAAATATGTGTGTGGGTTTGTATGTAATGTCTGTGCTTTTTAAGTCAACGGAACAACAGTATCATCAAAACAAACAACAAACATGTCGTGTGTATATTTTTTTCTGAAACTTATAATTAAACATAACAATAATTTAATATTGTTGTTATCATGTGTCTTTAACCAAAATATTTAATATCAAATAGTACTGTTACTTGTCCTATACTCAGTAAGAACACACCAATAGAAGCATAATGCAATTAATTAAATGAGCATACTTGTTTAAACATATTTTTATCAACACCCCCTTTAGACATAATGTTTATAAAAGTGTGGCTTGTTTGGCAATACGATTAGGCTTACCAATGTACAGAGTGTTCCGATTTAGAATGAAGAATATTTGATTGGTCAGAAGAGAATATTTGATTAAAAACGCGTATAAAGCGAACAAGCTCATTTGAAGTATAGTGTTGCATTCATTTTTTAAAGTTGATTTTTTTACAAGCATTATTTTTTATCTTTTTAAATATGATTCGTAATATATATTTAATATTAAAAAAAATGTAATACGTACTTAATCAGTTTATCCAGTTTAAACATTTTATCGACTCGTGCCTCTTCATTGTTTATCAGGAATGATAAATAACACAGGAAGAACAGCAAACATTTTATGTAACACATTGTACTTGTCCCGGTGAGTGCAATCGCTACAATTAACTAACAAGTCGACGTGTACATTTGTATATATATGATTTAAATTGGGAAACCAGTGACTAAAATAGCGTGCTGGAATCGAGTTAAATCGATAAAAGTGTTTTCCGCTAAAATATACGGTAATGTTATTCTGGATTACCTGCTCCTGTCACTAAGTTAATGCGAGACGGGATCCAGGCTATGGTTATGGTATCCTTAAACTCGTGAAACACGTGAACGAACAAAACCAAATATAAATATAGGAAACAAGTCAAGTGAGTAATTTATTGCTAACAGAGGTCACGAGTGTAAGGTTAATGCTGCTGAGCTATAAGTAACAGTTAATACTTTAGTGCAATGATAAGTACGCAAAGTTTGTAAGTGTTATGTTTTGGGATTTTAATACCAGAACACGGTTAGGAGACTCATCGGACCACCTCACTTCGAGGTGTTAAGAAAATGTCCGATGGTGACTTCCAAATTGGTCCGGTGGTGCAAAAATATTGTAAACATACGTTTGACTTTCCAATTTTGTAATAATTTCTTATAATAAAGGTGCTTTTTAAGAAATTGACCAATGTAATTACCAGTACAAAATTGGTAAGTCATACAATATTTTTGCACAACCGGACCACCTCGGAGGTCCCCATCGAACATGTTCATAACACGTCGAAATAAGGTGGTCCAGTGAGTCTCCCAACCGTGCAGAACAAGCACTTTTAATTTTCAGAAAAATGAATGGTGCGAGATATGCAAGCTCCATCGTACGAGATTGACAAACTCATCAGGAGCAACAGACATGAGGTTCTTCTAATTATATCGCAATTTCAAGAAAAAATATATTAATTTAAAAACTTGTTGAACAATGTCATATGTTATCTTTCATTTCAGATTGGATGACACTCTGAGACGGGCGGTTTCTTCATTTGCAGAGATTAGCGAAGACAGCTGGCGAAAACCAAGTGAACATATGGAAAAAAATGCTGACGTACATGAAGGAGGCTGATCATTTTGATGACGTCATGATGCAGACTCTGACCATCAACCTCGATTCTAACACAGAAGACAGCTGCACTGATACTGCGAGCGAAACCTAGTCTTTGTGGTTGCATTTTATGTAGATAAAATGAATAAACTTATAAAAATAAAACACATAAAAAAGGAAAAAAGACAAAATAATATGGGATGTGATGTTAAGTTAAAAGAAAATGATAAAAACTAAAAGGAAAGATTTTGTCAGGATTCAAAGCACAGTCATTTTGACTCAAAACCTTAAACACTAACCACCACGCTATTCTTCCCGGCTCTTGTTAATAGATGTTTTTGTTATATGACTATTTAAAATCCGTGCTTTCGACACTAGATAAATGTTTAACCGAAATACAACAAACCGTCGAGCGCTACCAGAGATTAATGAGTGCCGGGTCCATAAAATCGCACTATATCGTTAAGTAATAGTTAGAAGTAAAATCTTGTTGGTTAAGAAGCGGCGGGGCGAGCGCAGTATTTTTACTTAAGATGTTCTAACTGACTTAAAACATAACCTACATTTTGATTGGTCGTGCGCATCTTGAGAACATGGGATTCTAGATATCCATATATGGCGATGTTTACTACAAATTCTGAGAAGGCGAGGTTCAAAATGGCCAATTAAAAGCCAGACATAAAATACGTTAAGATCATGCTCTTAATAAACAAATCTTACATTAATGGGTATTTATCTGCAATCTGATTGGCTGAAATTGTAGGTAATGTTTTAATTTCGGGATAAACCATTTACATGTATCTAGAAAATGGTCACGTCTCAATGCACAATGTTTATCGATAACTGCAATATCTAGACACATCGATATAACAACAAACTTAATATTACTAAACATTTAGCTTGAACACCAAAAACCGTTTGTTCGATACATCGATTCAAGTTTCGTTTGTCCAGTCCGAAATGTATATACATGTATGTCTAGTAATATGAGCATCAATAATTAGTCACAGTAGAGTCTATTTTGTCCACATTCCCTAACAACACTGATAAACATAGTTAAATAACTGACTAGGAATTGCAAATCTATTAACGTTTTACATCAGAATATCCACAGGTTTCCTGCTGATGCTTTCACGTTTGATCCACTTTCGTACTTATGCAAATCACCAATTAAGCCTGAAAAGATGTTTTAGTGCTTATATATATATATATATATATATATAGATACCTAACATTATATTTGTCGCAAGTATTCCATATACTACGCGTATGTATCATCTACATGTTGTTTTGAACATTGTAGTGCGTTTAAAGAAGATAGTAATATAATTTATTCATTTTGACCGCATGCACTGGATAGGATGTCGGGAAGGTCTAGAGATTGCTAAATGTAAAATTATTAATGGTGATGTATTATATCATGTTTTGCAATATATGAACTCAGTTTAGTATGACGCCGTATGAGCAGGCTTAGTAGACTAATCTTACTTTATGAGGCAATGTTAAGTTCTACGTATGCGTTTAGTGAATTTTCGCATCAAAACTCATCGACAATAATTAATTTTCAAGCAAGTTAATTGACGTCCTTCATTCCCTTGATTTATTTCTAATATCACATTTACTAAACCTATTGCGACACTTAGACATGACACTTAAAAAGGTCTATGGATATCAAGATGTAGGTTATGTTTTACAAATCGCCGTTTTGCTCTCTGCGTATTCTAGTATACGAGTACTTTTGAATCGTGCAATTCACTCACTATTGTTTAAGGTTCAATTTTCAGTTTGTGTCCGAAATGTTAAAAATACTTTCAGGATCCCCCACATACTGCTGTGACACAGATAATCAGCTTTGCAGTTGTAGTGCTTTGACACACATCCATGTTTTGACTGACAAAGTCACCTACAAGAGAAATAACTCATAAAAGAGTGCAATATGTGCCCTGGACAAATATTTTGACCTCTAATCTTGGAGACTTGATGAATGACATCGACCTTTTAGCAACAAATCTGATGCTTGCGTTTGCCATACCATCTCATACGGATCATCACTTCGGCCAATTTATTTAAACGTTCTTCTACGTGTGACAAACTTATGCTTCGAACAAAACTTTCAGTCTTATATTTGACCTGTATGTTTGACATTGACCTTGGACCCACAGACCTGGTTCTTGCGCTGGACACATCTCATGATGAACACTATGTGTCAAATGATAGCGGACTCCCTCTGTCCATGTAGTGTTTATGGACGAGTTTATTACGACATGGGTGCAAAAATTTCTGCTTGACTGTTGGTTTCGTTATAGCTTCCAAAATTACATGTACGAACAAGCCCCCCTGCCCCCCTCCAAAAAACAAAAACAAAAAAACAACAACATTGTTTTATATAATTATATTCGATTTTTCATAAATAATTGTACATTGGATATTCCCAATGATATAATGATATAATTCAATACAATTCATGAAACTATAATCTTCCACAAAATAATCACTTTGTGAAATAAAACTTAACGGCTTCTTCTGTATGCATGGAGGTTCCAAAGAAATATCATCAAGAATACAGTTATGACCATCAAAACTTGAAAGTGTACAATTTTAAGGCACCGATTAAGTTTTGAATTAACTCTATGTAGAAAATAAAAACAAATTAAATTATATTTAAAACTGAACTGTAGTGGCTTAAAACACACGTTTCGATCACGATCATAATGACATTGTTCGTACATTCTCTAAAAATGTACCATCTATTGGATATGAAATTGAAAAGGAAATTAAATTGCTGTTTAGTCGGCAAATGTCCAGATCATATCTGTTACGTATAGCGACTTAAAGGCGTGCTCAACCTTATTCACTTACTTAATGTATGGTTTATGCTCTGAGAGTGGTTAGGATGAACAATATAATGTCTAATTATCGTAGATTATGTAGGTCACAAACACGGAGATCTCATCTTTTTTTATAATTTAACTAAAGAAAATATTCCATATGACAGTATCTCTTCTATGCCCAATGTGGATAAAACAGGACACCTTACTTAGCATGCACCTTGCCCATTATATTTGTATATGAAAACATCAAAAATATCACTATAAACTTCTTTAAGTTTCTACAAATTTGAAACATTACGGCAGGGCCCGTATCCACACAGCTCCTTAGGGAAAACTTAAGTAAATTCCTTAAATTCATAAAATTCCTTAAGTCTCTGTCTGTTTCATGTATAGGTCTTTTAACATTAAAATGTTGTAAACTTGTAAATATTGCTTATATATTTAATATTGCAACCTTCCTTGTACATAAATCATTAGATTTCACATATAAACTTTGATCTGAAAATTCCACTTAAGTACAACTTAAGTTAAGATTTCCCTTAGGAGCTTTGTGACTACCAACCCTGATCGTCATTTTTTATTCAGGAATGTTTATTTTTATTTCAGAAAATTATCACAAATATTTAAAACGGAATACAATGTGTATTGCCCATGAACTGAACGTTTTAAAATATAAGAATGCAGTGAAAATATATTACCAATGCACACAAAAACAAACAATTTAAAATGACAGCAAGTATATATATATTACACACAATACATACAACATCAATAGTTTACAGAATACTATTAAAAATAAATATGTTTGTCATGAATGCATTAAGCGACATGTTGTGTAAAGTAGCAGCGTGTACCTTTCGTGCAATACGACTTTATACAACAAAATCAAATGATACAAGTTCTAAGAAGACAATACTAGTTAGCAAATATTCTATATTTATTTCCTGTTATTGTGTGAAAAAGAAATCAAGGTGCTAAACACAACACAACTTTCAAAAAATATGTTATTGCAATCTTCGAGTGACACACATTTCATTGTACACATTGCAATTACTGGCGTGTACTCAAGTAGGTTAAATCAAGTGCCGTTGTGTCTACACCGGTCTAACAGCCTTGTGTACTCACGCTCTAAGCATTATGGGTATGCGCTACTTTCCAGAGTAGCTCGCAATGGTTGATTTAACATCGCATTGAGGCTAGATACCAGTAAATCAATGTGTTTTCCTCCGTGTTACATTCGAAATATTGCCGTTTACTGGTCTTTCTTTTTTTTCTGCTATAAAAAGCATTTAGCAATGTCAGAGATGCATTTTGTGGTTATTTCTAATATCCTCTGTGTGTTTAGAACATTTGTGTGCATTTCTTTGGACGCTAACTGGAAAGATGAGCTTTTGGGATGTGTTTACTGTGGCATGGGGCTTTTGTCGAAATATGACTGCCGGAACCCTAGTTTCGACCGGTGTCTGCATTCAGGTGAGACGCATTTTCTTAGAAGTAACAAGCCATATATTTTTTTGCAATTTTTGGAAGAGAAAATATTCATTTTTAAAGTGACAGCAGGCTTGCACAAACTGAAATCTGAAAGTTCTCCGTTTTATAATGGAAATTGGATTTACTGCCATCTAACGTTTAATTTTCTCAAAAAACGAAAGTGAAAGTAGCTTTTTATAATAAACGCGCTAAACAGCGAACTACTGGTATTTTATTTAACAGAAATATATTCTACTGTCAGTATTAACTTAATATTAGACTGATTAATGGTATCAATAAAGTCATTTCATGAACCAACTATCATACGCGGGATTACTTCTTGCGTAAGCACATTTCGCCATTTGGGGCGAAATAATGCGGTAAAGTACAGAGGTTTGGCATGTGACGTCATCCTCTGTGTATAGAATGATCAAGTGCAACCATTATTTATAGAAACGGATGCCAAACCTATATCCGCATAATGCGTCATTAAATTGTATATTCGTTTTGTTGTTGTTGTTATTATTTCCTAACATGCTGAACCGTTATAAATTTGTAAATAACCTAAATGAACCCCACAATAAATGTAACCTTAACATGCACCAGCAATAAGGCGTAAACAAATGTTAGTTTCAGGTTACCCGACCTACCATAAAAAATGCCCCGACCCTAGAACATTTTATTAAGAAGGTCAGATGTTTTGTTTGTTTGTTTATTTTATTTTTGTTCCAATAGTTAAATGCTTTCAGTTTGAGAATCTTCAAGTTGACTATTTGAAAATAAATCCTACCTATCTACCCTAAATTTGATGGGCATGCCACCGAAACAAACATCATTGTTTTTGCGCCTAAGCGAGTTGAATAGGTTAGGATTAGAATGTAAACGATTCCAATCGGCTCCCAGACTGACCCAATTAACTGATTAATCAATTACTAGGTCACCGAGAACGTTTTGAATTGAATAGCATGCTGCTTTACTTATAAATCTTTCCGCGATTATCCCATAATTTGCTCTTATATAGAAAGCGGTGAATTATCCGACCCTTTATATTTTTTCAAACATTTTATGTTCTTATCGCATTCATTATAACTCTGATCATCATTTCACCAAGATACTGGATATTAAAAATAGCACTTCTTTCGTTCGCGTAGGCCTAGATGCGTTCAAACGGTAGCGTAAGACCATCGGCTCTTCAATTGCGGTTCATCAGCGAACAACTTAACATAATGCTACTGAAATTGCTGCCATAGAACCATAATATCGTGTAAAAGCAACAATAATGTACTGCACCGGTATCAAGAATTTCGCAAACTATATTCAAAGGAACAAATATAAAATGCATTGGTAAAAATAAATGCAAACCAATAAAGACTTGTAATTGTGGCGTGAAAAAGCAACGTATGGCGATAAAATAGATAGATGAGTAAAGGTATCCCCTTTAATAAGCCCTTAAATACTTTACTTAAACATCAAATTATAATAAATGGCACTTATACTGAAAATAATGTACATGTCTATATAAATCGGGTGACAGTGTAAGAGCGTGTAAACGTGCATACATGTATTTCCACATGTCATCTTAAAAAATAAAAATAAATAAATATAAAGTAAGAAAAGTCAAGCGCTTGTCATTGCACATATTAAACAAGTAGATTTCTAGGAAAGTTATACACAATTTTTTTCGATTGTAGTATTTTTTTCCAAAAGAGATACATACTTTGGAAAACATTTAATTGAAAAATATTTTCAATTTCTAGCTCATAATACTGCATATATCTTACACATTGTGAACTCAAATAATATATATTTGACACATCAAAAAAATAAATGAAAACATTTAGTAAACTAATGAATATAACATTACATACACAAATTATATGTACATTTAAGCAAAAGCTTGAAACATTAACCAAAGCAATTCAAGCCATAAGAATTCTGATATTTCCTTCAATTTTCGCCCTGCAGATGGCGCATTTCCTCAGTGCGCATGAGCATTTCACACACGTGACCATGTGACCACAGGGCAGGAAGACCACGCATACGTCACTGTCCATGCACACTTTGCACATCTACTGCTGCTTCATTTTCAGATTTTCATCCAGAATGACACTGATATCTGACAAATAATATGGCAAATATTGCATATACATGTATTTAGTAAGAGAATAACAGATTTAATATATTTTACAACAAATACATGTATATCACACATTCAATAACTCACAAACAAAATATTGGCTTCTGTATTCTTACAAGCATGTATTGTTTTACAGTTAAAAAATAATTAATATTTGGTTAATTTCCTTTTAAATAAATACTTAATTTTAACTCAAGATATCTTGAATTTGACTATTAAAAGGCTCGTGATATTATTCTACCGATCCCAAAATTAACAATTCGTAAAAATGCCATTCGGAATTCTATTAACTATATTGACAACGATAACACGCTAATTAATTATCAACTGATTGAAACAAATTATATTTTGCTTTGAAATAGCATATTCAATTGTAGTTGAATAAGTTCAAGTGTTATTGCATTTTATAGTTTATAACTAGACATGTGTCCGTAGGACACGGATGCAACCACATTTCGCTGGTTGTCACAAAACTCTGCTGATGTCGGAAAAAATGCACCAAAATACCCAGGTGCGCAAGTTTACATGCTGATGAAAATGTTTATAAAGTTTCACCAGTCTACCAGTTATACTTTTTAGCTCACCTGAGCACAAAGTGCTCATGGTGAGCTTTTGTGATCGCCCATTGTCCGTCGTGCGTATGTGCGTGCGTGCGTGCGTGTGTGCGTGCGTCGTCAACTTTTCATTCAAACAACATCTCCTCCTAAACCGCTAGGCAGATTTTCACCAAACTTCGCAGGAATGATCCTTGTGTGGACCTCTTTCGAAGTTGTTCATATCTTTCCGGTCTGTTGCATATGTAGGTCACCAGAGCTAAAAATATATTTAAAAAGTGAAAACTTTAAAAGTCTTCTCCTATGAAACCGCAAGGCTCAGGGCTTTCATATTTGATGTGTGACATCCTCTAGTGGTCCTCTACTAAGATTGTTCAAATGATGTCCTTGGGGTCAAAAGTGGCCACGCCCCAGGGGTAACATGGTTTATCTAGACTTATATAGCAAAATGACTTTAAAAATCTTCTCCTCTGAAACCGCAAGGCCTAGAGGTTTCATATTTGGTATGTAACATTGTATAGTGGTCCTCTACAAAGATTGTTCAAATAATGCCCCTGGGGTCAAAACTGGCCAAATCCCAGGGGTCACATGGTTTATATAGACTTAAATAGCAAAATGACTTTAAAAATCTTCTCCTCTGAAAGCGCAAGGCCCAGAGGTTTCATATTTGGTATGTAGCATTGCATAGTGGTCCTCTACAAAGAGTGTTGAAATGATGCCCCTGGGGTCAAAACTGGCCACAATCCGGGGGTCACATGGTTTATACAGACTTAAATAGCCAAATGAATTTTAAAATCTTCTCCTCTGAAACTGCAAGGCCTAGAGGTTTCATATTCGATTGGTAACATTGCATAATGGTCCTCTACAAAGATTGTTCAAATGATGCCCCTTGGGTCAAAATTGGCCACACCCCGGGGATGACATGGTTTATATAGACTTAAATAGCAAATGACTTGTAAAATCTTCTCCTCTGAATCCGCAAGGCCCAAAGGTTTCATATTTGGTATGTAACATTGTGTAGTGGTCCTCTACAAAGATTGTTCAAATTATGCACCTGGGGTAAAAAATGACTCCACCCCGTGGGTCACATTGTTTATACTGCAGCACTATAATTTCAATAAGCCTCCAACACTCAAAAATCAACACAGCAGACGACATTCCAGCCAGGTGTATACAGTGTGTTATTTTTAGATCTAATAAAACCAGCTAGCAAGTTACAGATTGTTGTGAGGGTGCTTTAGAGAATCGTTGGAGATGACCATTGAAATGCATAGAAAATGTTACCCACCAGCATGGTCAATCATATTGTTGTGTAAGTAAATTAGCTGGATGTAATGGTTAGGCAATGTGTAATAAATGTAGTCAATCAGTCTTAGTATATAAGACCGACTTATATCATATATTTTCACTTTAGATCTACTACATTGAATTTGTTTACAGGCGAAGTGTACATTTCTAATTTAATAATGAAATGCCAAATATGAAATGATAGCATTAGATCTATAAGTAGTCTACTTTAGGTGGAACTGCACAATTTTTTGTAAGACAAAATGAATCAGCAATCGAGTCTGTGGCTCTGACACTGCAGTCTGTTTCACCAGCATGTACAGAAACATGTAGCATAGAGCCTAAAGTCTAGTCATCTACTTTAAACCTTTCATTTGTACAGTTTAATTAAATGTGTGCAGTACACAAAAAAACTACACACATATCATTTCTCTCCAACAAAGTTCTTAATGCTTTGTTGGCAGCCTCCACCCAAGGACCTCTTCTCAGGAGAACAACTTTTTAGTACCAGATATTGGACAGGGCTTTCATATGTGATATGTGACATCCTGTAGTGGTCCTCTACTAAGATTGTTCAAATGATACCCCTGGGGTCAAAACTGGCCACGCCCCAGGGGTCACATGGTTTATATTAGACTTATATAGCAAAAAGACTTTAAAAATCTTCTCCTCTGAAACCACAAGGCCCAGAGGTTTCATATTTGGTATATAACATTGTATAGTGGTCCTTTACAAAGATTGTTCAATTGATGCCCCTGGGATCAAAACTGTCCACACCACAGGGCTCACATGGTTAATATAAATGTCAATAGCAAAATGACTTTAAAAAAACTTCTCCTCTGAAACCACAAGGCCCAGAGGTTTCATATTTGGTTGGAAACATTGTATAAAGATTGTTCAAATGATGCTCCTGGGGTCAAAACTGGGCACACCCTAGGGGTCACCAGGTTTATATAGACTTAAATAGCAAAATGGCTTTAAAAATCTTCTTCTCGGAAACAGCAAGGCCCAGAAGGTTTCATATTTCGTATGTAACATTGTATAGTAATCCTCTACAAAGACTGCTCAAATGATGCCTTTGGGGTCAAAACTGGCCACACCCCAGGGCTCACATGGTTGATATGGACTTAAACAGCAAGATGACTTTAAAAATCTTCTCCTCTGAAACTGCAAGGCCTAGAGGTTTCATATGTGGTATGTGACATTTTATAGTGGTCCTCTGCAAAGATTCTTCAAATGGTCCCATTGGTCAAAACTGGCCCTGCCCTGGGGGTCACATTGTTTATATAGACCTAAATAGCCAAATGACTTAAAAATCTCCTGAAATCGCAGTTTTTTTGTTTGTGATATGTAATATTGTATAGTGGTCCTCCACAAAGATATTTCAAATTATGCCCCTGGGGTAAAAAGTGGCCATGACCCGGGGCGTCACATGATTTATATAGACTTATATGGCAAGTGGGCCTTAAAAATCTTCCTTGTTTAAACCGTAAGGCCCAGAGGTTTTATATTTTGCGTAAAACATTGTGGAGTGGTCATCTACAAAGATTGTTCAAATCATGTCCCTGGGGTTAAACTTGGCCACCCCCTGGGGGTCACATGGTTTATACACATTTAAATAGCAAAATGACTTGAAAAATCTCCTCTGATACCGCAAGGCCCAGTGTAATCATATTGGGTATGTAACATTGAAAAGTGGTCCACTACAAATATTGTTCAAATTATGCCCCTGGGGTACAAGGTGGCCATGCCCTGTGGGTCACATGGTTTATATAGACTAAACAAATATTTGAAATTACAAGGCCCAGATCTTTATATTCAGGTAAGGCGTTTAGTGCCGTTTTTCCCTCTTGTTATTAGCCATTATGCCTTAAACTCAGGTGAGCGACCTAGGGTCATCATGGCCCTCTTGTTGAGTTACACGCGACATAAATCCAAAAAAGTATAACTCCACAAAATACCCAGGTGCACAAGTTCACATGCTGATTAATATGTATATAAAGGTTCATCTCTCTAGCAATAATAAGGTATGAGTTATGCGTGACACACGTCCAAAAATGTCATTTTTGCTTTATAAAGGGCCATAACTCCGCTGATGTCAGAAAAAAAACTGCACCAAAATAACCAGGTGCACAAGTTCACATGCTGATTAATATGTTTATAAAGTTTCAACACTCTAGCATTTATACGTTTTGAGTTACACGCGACACAAGTCATAAATGTCGTTTTTTGCTTTAAAAAAGAGGCCATTACTCCGCTGATGTAGAAACAAAAATCCACCAAAATACCCAGTAGCACAAGTTCACATGCCAATTAATATGTTTATAAAGTTTCATCACTCCAGCAGTATTACTTTCTCTCTAAAAAAAAGGGCCATAAATGAGCTGATGTCGGAAATAAATGCACCAACATACCCAGATGCACAACTTCGCATGCTGATAAATATGTTTATAAAGTTTTATCACTCTAGCAGTTAAACTTTTTGAGTCACGCACGACACAAGTCCAAAAATTTCTTTTTTTTCTAAAAAAGGGTCATAACTCTGCTGATGTCTGAAAAATCTTCACCGAAATACCCAGGTGCACAAGGTCACATGCTGATTAATATGTTTATAAAGTTTCATCACTCTAGCAGTAATACTTTTTGAGTTACGCGCGACACAAGTTCAAACATTTTTATCAAAAAAGAGCTATAACTCCTCTTATGCCGGAAATAAAATCACCAAAATACCCAGATGAACAAGCCCCGATGCAGATGAATATGCTTACAAAGTTTCATCACTCTAAAGTGGGGGCATAAAAGCACATGTTAATTACATCAATGTTCTTATATAATAACTTACCTACCTACCTACGACCAAATCACCAACCCACCCACCTACCTACTATAATTTCGCAAATAGGAAAAGGTTTTCTGATATTTGTACTTCATAATGCCAACCTTGGGTTTCAGTGCTGGCAACACTGTCCGTGATTTCGTTAGATTTCTGCTTTTTCTGCTTTTGCTTTTTAGGCCTCGCTGCTTCACTGCCATCTGTAGACCTCTCTGTGTTTATGACAGATGGGTCTGCTTGCGGATTGGCTATGAGATATTCTATTAATTCTTCGGGCTCAACTCTGTATCCTGGAGACAATTTTGAATTATTTGAACTGTAACGACATTAGTTTGTTCAGTGGGAAATGCTTTGGACATCTATTTGCACCACATCCCATTAGATGTGTTTAAAGCCAATAAGCAATTGAATAATATTTTGCCTTGGCGGTGATTTTTTTCATTTCGGTGTGTTATTTGTGTTTTCCGTATTGTATATGTTGCTGGTTTGGCAATAGGTCACCAGCCTTACAGAGCAGACATTGAGTTGTTGAAACGGAATTATGTATCTACTGCTGATGCAGATGAAGTAATAATTCTGTACATTTATTTCATATGTACAGTGTAAAATATGATTGCCTTTGTCTCAGCATTTAGAAATGAATCAGTCAATCTGCAAACGTTCTGACTTCGTACGTTAGAATCCCCGCAAGGTCAGTCACGTTACAAAATTATACCTTCAGAATGATTTCTTCGAATCTGACCCAGAGCGAGAAGTGCATGCTCTTTGTTAAAGCCCATGTCTGCAACCGAGTCAACCATCGAGAAATCAGGCATCTGGAAAGTCGCGGTGTCCGATGGTGGAGCCCTTGGGTTGGCTCTATGTCGGGAAATCGTCCGCGTTTCAGTATATCGTTCTTCTTGAGTATATCCATTTGTGTTACCCTGGTATATTTAGCATGAATTTTGTACTGCTAATAAATCTCAATATAACATACGAAAGTGATAAATAATACATTTTCATAAATAATACTAGCTACAAGTTGTGATATTAAACTAAACAACACTACATGAAAAAGTGACGACTGTTTACGTATTAGCAATAAACATGTTATGACAATGATGTTGTTAATGATATATTATTTACATTTAGCAAAAACAACATACCAAGATATAAAAAAAATACCGAAATACAATATTTGTTTTATTACTACAAGAGATTTCTGTGTGACAAGTTTGCTCACCTGAAGTGTCCTGTGGCTTGGTGCAATGTCTAGACCTCGTTCAAAAGCTCGGCCCATGCGAACCATGTCAATGAACTCCTGGCCCCTGCACTGCCTGACGTACTCGCAGTCAGGGAACCAGTGCGCATGCTCCATCCAAGGGTCGTCCCCTTGCTGCCAGTTCCGCATGCCCCCGCCACAATGAAAGCAGCGAACTTCGTCACCAGTGCCTGAAAATGTACAAAAAAGTCTATATAAATTAAACCGTTTCACAAAATACAGCTGTTCAAATCAAATACTTGCAAAGCATTAAGTCTTATATGAATATACAGGGAATTATTAAACAGAACATATTACATGCATAGAAAGACCTATTCTTGAAGATAGTATATGTACAAATATACAACAATAAACATAATTCCAAACTTAACCTAATTATCAGATTTCTCAGATGTGTGAACATATTTAAAGGGTAGTAACCTTGATTTTACTGTACCATACGAATGCAAACTTCGAGTTCTATATGCCAAGTCAAGTATTATGACGATATAAATTACAAAATTAAGAATATTATAAAGGTATGTGTTTATGGTATAAATATGCATGCAATATGTATATTACACACAACAGTGAAATCTTACGCTATATATCGACAGTTTTATTAAATTCATATAACTGTATAGAGTATTCGTAGAATATTGCTCTCAAATTCCTGTAATATTTTGCAATACATTTCTTATTAACGTACCTGTATAGTAAAGCCCTGCGTCCACCAGGCTATTTATCGACACAGCATGTGAGAAGGCCCTGTTTAGGTAGGTTGACATGCGATTATCTCGGCTGGCCAGGTCTGGATGCCTCGCACTTCCGATGAGAGTCTCATCGAGATAAGACCTTTCTTCTTGCGGTGTTTCTGTTCTATGTCTTTGCCCTTGTTCAGGGCGTTGATGACCATTCTTGTTGGCCTTATGTTCGGTGACATGTTTCGTCGCTTGTTTTAATGGTAACGTTTTCTTCACCGCCGCATGCACCACTGGCTTCTTCAGTTCTAGTAGATGCATTGTGTTCCTCGTCTTTTCCATTTGCAAAATCAAAATTCGGAGATAACCTAAGGTGGGCATCCTTTACTGACTCATCCTCTTCCCACTTTCTCATTTCAAGCCCACAACTAAAACATTCGCTGACATTCTTCTCTAGGTTAAAGTAAAATCCATGCTTTGCTAATGTTGTTTCGAAAATATGTTTACACTGTGCATCATTGGGACACTTTCCATACGTTTTATATCTGTCCCATTCATCCGCCATTTTCACGTTTAACATAGCAACATTACGACTTGCTTTCCCTGTCTTTGTATGGGTTTCATGACCTGGTGTTCTGTCGTTCGGATAATCTGAATATGAATCGCTCCTTCCGGACGTATCCTGACTTTTAATTCCGTCACGATTGAAGTTGCCGTTCGATGCTACTGATGTATCTAATGTATTTTGTGTCAAGGTACAGCACACGGTGTCCTGCACATCTGGCGAAAAATAACTTTGCCATAAATGTTTGTTTAAAATATTTAATTGGGAACGTTTGTTAAAAGAACTTTCGTCTGTAGCTTGTTTTAAGCTGTCCTGAGTTTGGGATGACTTTGATTTTAACCAACAAACCACTAGCAATAAAATAATACAGTCTAAATTCGTTTTAATGAAATCCAAACAATGGCTTTTGGTCTTGAAGTCTCTGGTGATCGGTTAAAGCTCCCTTCCTTTTTCAGAGTGGTTCACAAGAACATATCGGCTAAAACTATGAACAACCTTCAATGAAACTAATTCAATGCTTCCAACTTTCCAAAATGGATGAAGCAATTCGGTTACCAGTGTTCTATCACTAATCGACATCGTGGAAATACGTTCACGTTTACAATCCTTATGAAAAACGATGCACTCAATCGATGGTTGCTCATTATGTTGACCACTTTACAAAATGAATTAATATACAAGTGGTCGTATTCAATGTGATGACTGTTACAGCGGGAGAGTATGGACATCCATTCAACGCAGCCTGTGTTCCCCTTACGACGGTGTGGATCTGTTGTGCAATTAAATCTTCTAATAACTTCAATACGGGGTTTGCAGAAATCAGAATCGTCGCTGTTATAACCAACTGTACTTACATTTGTCATTTCTCCATCGCATACGACACAGTTGCTGTCAGGACTGAAGTTTAACACAACATATTTCATATTTGAGATGTACTAGTCATACTGGAATAAGTCTTCAGATATGGTTAGACATCTGAACGTTAGCAGAGCACAGTGTACTGGAATAAGTCTTCAGATATCGTTATACATCTGAACGTTAGCAGAGCACAGTGTACTGGAATAAGTCTTCAGATATCGTTATACATCTGAACGTTAGCAGAGCACAGTGGAATATTTCTAATATTTTTGACACAAATATTGGCGAATGAAACCTCATGAAAGATTAATGAAATTTCGTTAAAACAGATTTTTTGTATTATGGATTCATTTTACTGATATTTTCGATAGAAATACCTGTTAATTTCCTTGGTTAAGCGATTCGTGTACTGCATTATATTTGTGTTCATTTACAGTCCTAAACAAAAATATAATGTTGCAAGTTTCTTCAAACAATAGGTCATTGTCACAGTACATTAACTGAAAACGTAATAATGCGCCTATATCCAGGACATAATTATGCATTTAATTAATGGAACACTACAATGGCGTTTCCATCAAGGATATATTTATTCATTTCTGAATATTTGTGAAACATCTTCAACCAAAGACTTTAGAATAATGTCACATCAACATCTTCATTACCAAGAGCATAATTATGATTACTGTGTTCAAAGCTAGGACGATCATAATTATGGGGAGAATTAAACTATTTCCATTTTAAGCACCTTTAAACCCGAGCATTCTGGTGTCGTATTATATTAGGGATGGCAAAACTATTCGAATATTCGATTGAATGATCGTGACTCGAATAGTTAAAACACTATTCGAATATTCGTATTTTTTATTGCTCTATAAAACATTAATATATTGATTGTAGAAAGATGAACATAAAATCCGTATTTCACCAGTAGATACACAACACATGTTTTCAATAGATTAGCCCCGTGTCATGTGTCAGACAAAGATATTGAATATACGGGTCCCTGTCAGCGGTCATCGTCTAGTCGCCACTATACAATAATACATCGGTACATCGCACAATATGAAGCCTTAACATTTAACAGGCAAGTGAACCTAAGTGGAATTACTCACTGATGTTAGGGTTACTTTTGAAAATTTAATTTATGGACAGTCATGCTGATATTCACCACAATTACTTATTATGGTTTTTATTTTTATTTGTAAACAAATCCAATATCCCATCGTTTGCCGATGAATTATCAAGACACTCATTGATCAGTAGTTAATACAGCTACGCATAGATCTTATATAAATGTGTTATACTACTATACTAATAAAATACTTGAGGCGTGTCGTGGAAACCCCGGGTTTAATGCATGTGCATAGTGTCGTCCGCACAGGATAATCCGTGATAAAACTTTTATGGTATTTTCTGTTTCAAGGAAGTCTATTCTAAAACATAAATCCGCTGAAGGCGGAAAGTGTCGTCCTGTATTACGCAGATGCGTTAAGCTTAAGAAATAAAATACAGGTAGTTCCTATTTTAATAATAGCGTAGCTCGGAATCCAAGCCATACAGGACTAGTTTCCACTGGTCTTAAAACCGATTCGACTCTCACCCCTCATGTTTGCAGAACACTCTCATTTACACCCCTCATGTTTGCAGAACACTCTCATTTACACCCCTCACGTTTGCAGAACACTCATTTACCATTCATCATGAGGAATTGAGGGTCGAATCTGTTTTAAGATTTGTAGACCATCGTTTTACAGTGTTGATGTATATTTACTCAATAAAAAAGTTTAAAATTATTTAGTTGTGTTGTTAACCTTATACTTACTGAAATTAAAATAAATGTGTTCATACATGAACGCATGCTTAACGTGTGCATTTAACTCGTTCGAGTAATATTCAGCTACTATAATAAAGTCGTTGAAAATAAAATTGAATACATGAGGATATTTGCTATCAACGATACGCATATACTTAGTAATGCTCGTGAACCTTTGGTGTATCAAACATTAGTTAGCGGTTATGAACAATATCTGCTCATGTACCTTTAAAGGTTAACGTAAAATATCTTAAAAGTTTATACAATTCAACCAGTAAGATTTATTGTTACGGTAGTTCTGTTGTGTAAACTAACGCTTTGTGAATACATAGTCGCGCGTAGTATCCCATACCACGATATATCGCGGTAAAATATCGTGTCTCGCTTCGTGTTTCGCGCAATTCTCGTGTCTCGCTTCGTGTCTCGCGGTAAAATATCGTGCCTCGCTTCGTGTCTCGCGCAATTCTCTTGCCTCGCGTTTAGAGGTCGAGGCACGAGATGCGAAGCGAGATACGAAGCGATACACGATATTCAGGCGAGACACGAAGCGAGGCACTATATTATATCGTTCAAATATCGCCCGAATCTCGACTATCGCGGTAGATTTTCGAAACGCGAAGCGAGAATCGGGCGACACACGAAGCGAGGCACTCGCCCGAATATCGAGTCTCGCGGTTTGAAAGCAGGGAAACAAAGCAGGAAAACTCTTTTTCCTAACGAACGAATGCGGGTCAGGACGGCCCAAGTCGTTGACGGCCCAGACCATGACGGCCCAGTCCATGACGGCCCACTGTCTGTGTCTGTCTGTCTGCCTGCCCGTTTTTCTGTTTGTTTGTCGGCCTCTTTGTCCGTCAGTCCACCCATTCGCCTGGATGATACTGCTGCTTTGTGGCTATTTCTACTCGATTTGATAACTGTTTCTGTTTGAGCTATAATGATGACTACGTTTTATTTATGCTTATTGTTTATTTTTATGAAAAGCCTGTTGCTGTAGAAGTAACGGTCTGTCTCTCTGTCAGACTGTCTCTTTGTCTGTCTGTCCGTCCGTCTGCCCATCCGTCTTGAGGAAACTGCGGCTGCAATTACTTCTGTTGCGTTGTTAAATAGTTGTGTGCTAAAGGCCTTCTTCAAATTAACTTTCACCCACTGAAAGTAGGTCAACACGACGTGGGGTTGCATCATGCACTAAAGCAGATAGGTGCATTGCCCTATTGTCCTATGTAGCAACGCACTTTGGTGTCAACTCAACTTCGGTGTTACTTATGATCACCATCATTATCATTATCATAATAATCATCATCATCAACAACAACATCATCATCATCATATTTTTACAAAATAACATCAAACAACTACAACGTGATTAATTCCTGGTGCACCGGTAGACGCGAGACTCGATATTCGAGCGATATTTGAACGATACAATATCGTGCCTCGCTTCGCATGTCGCCGGATTCTCGCGTCTCGCTTCGTGTCTCGCTTCGCATCTCGTGTCTCGACCTTTAAACGCAAGGCAAGAGAATTGCGCGAGACACGAAGCGAGGGTCGATACTTTACCGCGAGACACGAAGCGAGACACGAGAATTGCGCGAAACACGAAGCGAGACACGATATTTTGCAACTAGATATCGTGGTATGGGATACTGCGACAGTGCGAGATCTCGTGTTACAATATCGTGCCTCGCTTCGTGTCTCGCGGGAATATCGTGTCACGCTTCGCGTTTCGCGCAATTCTCGTGTCTCGCCCTCGCCGTAAGAGGCACGATATTCCATATCACGCTAACCGGATTCCGTAACAATGCGCTTTCGATTCTGGTACCATTATGCGTAATATTTCTCATTCCTATCACTTCAAATAAAAATGTTGTATGCTCTGACTGTTGTTATTGTATCACGATTACATATGTACGGAATCCGGTTAGGGCCATATGGAATATCTAACCTCTTACGGCGATGGCGAGACACGAGAACTGCGCGAAACACAAAGCGAGACACGATATTCCAGCAAGACACGAAGCGAGGCATGATATTGTAACACGAGATCTCGCACTGTCGCAGTATCCCATACCACGAAATCTCGCTGCCAAATACCGTGTCTCGCTTCCAGTTTCGCGCAATTCTCGTGTCTCGCTTCGTGTATCGTGGTAAAATATCGTGCCTCGCTTCGTGTCTCTCGCAATTATCGTGCCTCGCGTTCAGAGGTCTAGACACGAGATGCGAAGCGAGACACGAAGCGATACACGATATTCAGGCAAGACACAAAGCGAGGCACGATATTATATCGTTCAAATATCGCCCGACTCTCGAGTCTCGCGGTGGATTTTCAAACCACGATACGTGATATTCAGACGAGACACGAAGCGAGGCACGATATTGTATCGTTCTAATATCGCCCAATATAACCTTTACATACAGTGTTTTATTGCGCATTTCTTTAATGCGACTGGATCAATGTTCGAGACAAAGAACCTGTGAAGTTTCAGCAGATCATTCTTGGAAATTGTTTGCTTATGCTAAATTGGCCTATTTTAGCCTACTTCGAGGATTGTTTTGAACTTATTATCTACCATGTCATTCAGCTTTAAGAGGTGGAAATTTAATGCAGCTTGCACATTTTTCAAGTTGTTGCGGGTTTTTTTTTGCGAGATCCACAGGATGACTCTGCATAGTTTTATTACGAAGTTTGCTTGGTTTTAGGGTGACTACCATGTAAAAAAAGCAAGACGTTGTTCAATTCGATGTCTGTGATTTGACTGAAATATGTGGTTTCTTCAAACCGTTTTTTACTCTTATCTGTAAAAATGTGCATTATGTTTGTGTTTGTTAAATTTTTATTTATTTTCCTCTTTCAATATTTATTTTGATCTGCAAATTAGTTTTTTTTAATGTTTTTGTTGAATTTGTATGTTTATGGTCAATATTGTAATAAACGTTACGTATTAGCTCGGTATCACTCTAAAGCTTTTGTTGCATCACAATGTTTTATAAATAAACAGTTTTTTTTGAAAATGTTAAAATGTTTTACCATGAGGCAAAGTTTATAAAGCCCCATTTGGTCGTTTGTTTTGTACTCTGTGTAACTGTTTTCTTGCAGAGTTCTCATCAAATAGGCAAACAGATCAATTAGCAAACAGAAACAAACACCATACATGTGTTCTTTGCTCATGTTTATACTTTATTTATTCTTTTTGACCATGCAATGTAAAAATGTGAATAAAACTATTTCTATTTATGTTATGCGGATACATTATTAGGGCTAAAGGATACATATTGGAGCGGATTTTATGGAGTGCTGGCTTGCTGGCCTTAAAACAAATTTTATTTAAAAAACAACAACAACAAAAACAACTTTTATCTGCGCAGATGTTTACGAAATAACGACTAAATAACACTAGGACTAACCACAATAAAAAAAGATGTTCACTTTTAAATAAATAATCACATATAAGTACATATACATGATAACTATACAAAATAATTGAATA
Source organism: Congeria kusceri (assembly GCA_027627225.1). NCBI lineage: Eukaryota > Metazoa > Mollusca > Bivalvia > Myida > Dreissenidae > Congeria > Congeria kusceri. The sequence continues at coordinate 45,160,111 of CM051024.1, forward strand.
CAAGTCTATTTCTAGGCGTTTTACTTTATTTATTATTATGCATTGCATGATTTACAGTAGGGTCAGCAATTATGTTCCGCGATTAATCGGTAAACAAAGAATCGCAAATAAAATGCGTGTCAAACCGTTTTTCACCTGTTCAAACGGTTTTCAGCGTTTTTCCTCCGTTTTCAACCGCTGAATTACGTAATTCACCGCTTTTCGGCGCCAATGATATCTTTAGCGATTAATCGCTACGCACGCGCAGTGACTCGAAGGCGGAGTTAGCTAATAAAAAGCGGTGAAAGCGTGGGGCTTATGAATCTATTAAAACTACCACTAGTTTTCATTTATAAGTGATAATTGGGCGTGGCTAACTATAAGTTATAAACCACTTAAAAGGCAGTAATTAAAATTGATTAATCTATCAAGTTATTTATATTCTCATTTTCTGGTATATTTCTATTATTTATATCATTATCTATATTATCTACCGAATCATTTCCAATCAAGTCTTTAAAATGATTGAACATGTCGTTCATTTTCGTTTGATCCGTATTTATATTATTTGGTTTGTAGTATTTTTTTAAAGTTTTCCAAAATGTTTTCGGTTGTTGTTTTTTTTTGCAATATTACACAGCCGTGCACTTTCATTTACTTTATATTTATGTTTTGCATTTCTGCGAACATTATTATATTTAGTTCTGCAGTGTACAAATTGTTGTCTATTTTCGTTAGATTTGTTCTTAGTGAAGCTATTTTTTTGCGTTATTAAAGTTGTATTTTGCTGTTTTACAATTATCGTCAAACCATTCTGGCATTTTGAAATGTATTTTATTTTTATTGTTTGTTGTAATCAATTTTCCAAATACATTAGCGCTGTTTTCTTGCAAAGAATGTGTTAAAATATCAATCTGATTATTTGTATTATTTTCAGTAAAAATTGTATCTAATACCTGTTTGTTTTCATTTATTAAAACATTAAATTCGTGTGTTTTATCACAATCAAAAATTATTTTTAATTCTTGTTGCTGCGTTTTCGTTTCATTGTTTTGAACGTGTAGGTTGTTAGTTGTGAGGAAACTGAAATACAGTGCTGCGTGTTCAGAGAATTCTGTCCAATCAAGTATTTCAAATTCGTGAATGACATTACCGTGAAATGTATCGCGGTGTAGTAACAAATAGTCTGTTACGCTTAGACCACGTGGTGACGTGAAAGCGTAATTACCCGCCCTATCACCGGGCAAACGTCCGTTACCTATTATATGATTGGTTGATTTGCGGAGAGAGATTAATGTTCGACCTTTACAGTCAATTGTGTGATCTTCATTCATTCGTTTAGAGGGCGATCACAGTCCTAATGGTAGGATCCAATCAGATTATAAAGAAATATAAGGTATGATTTGATTGGTTGGCGGGTATTTTGCGGGAACCGCAGCCACATCGAGGCTATTTCGATCAACAACAACAACAACAATCCAAAAAACAATATCTTCCCCTGAAGTCCAAAGAGATGAGGAAAACACAACCGATTTTCCTTTCCGATCATATACCAGTCATCAAGTGAAAAGTCAAACTGTATGGTAAGTCTAAATTTATGAGAGCTGATTTGATAACAAATGTGTTTAGCATAGGAATTATAACTCGTCGACATTTCGGACGAAATATATTCGGATAAATTTTACATCTAGTTCTAACTTCACATTTTTCAAAACGAATATATCAGTGGAATTTTGAAAACCTAACTCTTGTGAAAGTTATCTATATTTTCAAAATGACTTTTTTCTTAATGAAATGTTGTAATATGTTTATTTGTTATTTTGTTATTTGTGCATACAAAATGAAACATATATTCCATATTTTTTTATCACCGATATGCATTCTGCAAAAAACAAAGGCTAGCCTAGGTCCATGAAGCCTCAGCGACAGTAATCTCGCCGTATAAATAGATTTATACACGACGCACAAATATTCCAAATTCGCATAAAATTTAAGCTTCTACATAAAATTGTGACCACTCTGAAGACTGGTATATGCAAAATTAACAGCGCTAGACAAAAACTCAGTCAAGAAGATTAATGGCTGCAGATAGCCACAGGTGTTAAAAACAAGGACAAAAGCCCACTCATTGTTTATCACACCCCGAACATTATCCCGCTTGTTTTTCAAATAAAACCCACACAATTGTTCACTGATGATACATTTAAAAGTATGAACTATATGACTAAAGTATTTTGAATTTGGAATTCCAATCATTGTTAATTAGGACTTAGTACCAAATTCCAAATACGTTTTGTAAATTCAACAAACGGGCAGTTGTCAAAATTACTCGCTGTTTGGGGCGTGAAAAACAATGAGCAGGCTTTTGTCTGGATTCCAGGGTGATAATCACGATGGATATTGTTTTTGATTGCACACCTAACGTCAGGGTAATGAAAGGCACCTATAATTCTCTTCCTTCAGTTAAAACTATTATTAGCGTTGCATTCCCAACGTTTCCACCTGACCAAACGTATCGAGCACAATGATTTTTTACCAGAAAAGATCTTTATGAATTATTACTTATGTGAATGAGTCAAGAAATCTTAAAGGGACCTAATAACACTAAACAGGTTGTTAAATTGACACAATTTTCAATTGTTTGTGTTCCAGAGAACCAGAATAATGCCTGACAGAGTAATTTATTGGAAATAATGTGTCATAAAGGAATAAACATGAATTTTATTGATAAAATTGAGAAGCATTTGTAATGGTTTTCGGTGATATTATTAACAACACATGTATTTACATACATTGTAAAAATACACGTTAATGAATCCAAACAATTACATGTAAATCCAAATAAGTTTATTTTGCTGAATCAGCCACCATTCTGAATGGTGATAGATCTTTGATCCATAGGTAGAAGGTTCAAGCCCTCGGCTGAGGCGCTTGTTTTTTGTTGGTATGCTCTCCATGGGGGGGTGGAGGGACATATGCCTGTAGTCGCTGCTTTTCAGTCCAAATTCTAATTTTCAACTCAATGTCAGATGCTCTTCCCAAAAGATTTTATCCATTACACTCCACCGTGGTTGCCCTTTCATCCAATTGGTACTTCGTTTCCACATGAGATCTCAGGAACTTGTTACTCAAATTCAATGAAACATTATATGCAGCACTATTAAGAGGACATGGGAATATTTTATGCCATTGAATTTTCAGAGAGTTATTAGCCTTTAATTATAAATTGGCTTTTTTGTTTGCTTTCACTTGTCCAAGGATGGAGAGTTTTTTCGAGCCCGCCTGTGGTGAGCTCGACTTAGTTGTCACAATGTCGGTCTGGTGTATGTGCGTCAGTGCGTGAGTCCGTCAGATCTTGTCCGGACTGTAATTTTTAGAATAACTTGCCACAAATGTTCACCATGTGGAGACGGCGTGTCACGCGCAAGACCTGTGCCCCTAGGTCATAGGTCAAGGTCACACTTAGAGGTCAAAGGTCAAATATGGGCATAATACAGCTTGTCTGGACTGTAACTTCATAATTCATCTGGCAATTTTAAAATAAATTGCCACAAATGTTCACGCGCAACACCTGTATCCCTAGCTCAAAGGTCAATGTCACACTTAGAGGTCAGAGGTCAAGTATGGGCATAATACAGTTTGTCCGGACTGCATCATTCATCAGGGAATTTCAAAATAACTTGCGACAAATGTTCACCATGTGGAGACGCCGTGTCGCGCGCAAGACCTGTGTCTCAATCACAAAGGTCAAGGTAACACTTAAGAGGTCAAAGGTCAAATATGGGCATAATGCAGCTTGTCCGGACTGTAATGTCAAGGTAACACTTAGAGGTCAAAGGTCAAATATGGCCACAATACAGCTTGTATGGACTGTAATTTCATCAGTCATTAGGGAATTTTAAAATAACTTGCCACAAATGTTCACATGGAAACAGCATTTCGCATGCAAGACCTGTGTCCCTAGATCAAAGGTCAAGGTCACACTTAGAGGTTAAATGTCAAATCTGGGTATAATACAGCTTGCCCGGACTGTTAATTCATAAATCATCAGACAATTTAAAATAACTTGCCACAAATGTTCACCATGTGGAGACTGCGTGTCACACGCAATACCGTGTCCCTGGCTCAAAGGTCAAGGTCACACTTAGAGGGCAAAGGAGAAGGTCTGCTTGTTAGAAAATGTGATTTTAAATAATTACAATACAAGTTGCTTTCTTGATAACGGGCACGACATGTTGCCAACAGGCAGTTACTTTAATTAATTAGCACAAATGTTTGCTGCAAAGAGATGGTGTGTAGCGCTCATTAATTAGATCCCTAGGTCAAAGGTCAAGTTCTACTACAAATACTGGGTGTCTGACATTGTACGGGCAATTATTTGTTTAATTGTGTACATTGTTATTTTTATTTATAAAATATAAATGTTAGCTATTGTAGTGGGCTCAGTAGGTGCAAAAAGCATTTCCCAGGCAGAAAACCACTATGATAGTACCAGTGAGAGCCCAGGATAAAGACAGTGACTCAGTAGGTAGGCTTGTACACCAATATGGGCTTTGCAAGATTGGTTTCGAATGCATTAGTGATGACAGGCTGCTTATGTGAAAATTAAAAGTTGATCCAAAACACTTACTCAGTTAACAGCACTCAGAACCACAATGCGAATGAATTGAGCATTTATTTTCAAATTATTTAATATTGTAATATCAGGTTACCTGTTTTCACAAGTTGATCACCCAGGCCTCCAAGGTGTTAAGTGGCATAACATAATGGCTAACTGTTATAAAAATGAACCAATACAAATAGTAGATAATTATAATTATCTTGGTTGTGTTTTTAAATGTAATGGCAATTTCTCTGCAAATAATGAGTTCATCATTGGTAAATCTCTGAAAGCTCTAAATACTTTATTATTCAATTTTAAGAAGGTCCCACTTACTCCAAAAAGTTACTGTGAATTATTTGATGCTTTGGTAGAATCAACACTTAATTATGCATCAGAAGTTTGGGGTTTTACGAAGTCTAAAGATATTGAACGGGTACATTTAAAATTTTGCAAATCTATTTTGAATGTAAGAAAGTCTACATCGTCCATTGGTGTATACGGCGAACTTGGACGTTATCCCTTATATATATCAACATATACACGCATCATTTCTTACTGGTGTAAGGTATTGCAAAGTGATAATGTTATTATTTCATCATTGTATCGTCGAGGTTTAGACGATTGTAAATTAGGCCACTCGAACTGGGTGTCCTCTGTGAAGAAACTGTTAGATGATTTTGGTTTTTCGGATGTATTTTTGTATCCCGAAAGTATCCATGGTTCTTTTCCATTAATTTTCAAACAACGTGTAATTGATAACTTTATCCAAGAATGGCATGGTTCATTACAACGTAGTTCAATTCTGTTGGATTACGTTTATTACAAAAATAATTTTATATACGAATGTTATCTTGATATATTGCCTGCTAGTCTCAGGAAATTTTTTACACGTTTTAATTTTGTGCTCATTCGTTAAGAATTCATACAGGCCGCTATGGCTCAAATAATATACCAAGAAATGAAAGGCACTGTCTCTACTGTGGAAGGCGTGATTTAGAAGATGTGTACCATTTTATATGCATTTGTCCATGTTACTCAACAGTAAGGCGACGATTTCTTGATAAACGATTTTACGATAGACCATCTGTGTATAAGTTCAATTCATTAATGGGATCAGTTAACTCTGATGTTGTTAAAAGTGTTGCCAAATATATTAAATATGCATTAGAAATTAGACAATCTATTCATGTATAATATACATGTACATCACTCTCCATACGTTTGCAACTTATGTTATGTTATACTGCAATTAATTCGTTTCGTTTTGAATTTGCATATATTTCACGATTTTTAGAACAAATTCCGAATGCATTGACCGCGTATAGAATGTATATATGTTCGTGTTTTTTTCTAGATCATGTACTTTGTACTAATCTTGAATAAAACTATTGTCTTGTCTTGTCTTGTCTTGTCTTGTTATAACAACAGATTGTGTTGTCAGATAGTTAGACTGAAATGGTTCATTATGTAAAAATATTTTTGCTATTTTGCTTGAGTAATATTTTGATATTCAAATACTCAGTAATGTATTCGAATAATCAAATATTTGATTATTCGGTGACATCCCTAAATTGACCAGTAGATACTTGTCAACCAGGGATTGAGCTGACCAATTACGGATTTGTATTTCAGTGGCAAACAATAGCACATGGTTGCATAATCCAATCGATTTACTTAAAACCCTTGGATAAACAACCTTGGACATACAGAAAGGCGGAGCGATAAATTTCTGTCTACTGGTTAATTTAATACATATTAACACTACTGTTTATTTGACAGCCATACATTTAATCGGTGATTGCATGGATGTGAATAAATGTGCAAGTATAATATACATACTGTTTGGTTGAACGTATATGATTGATTTTGATACTAATGTTGTTAATAATTATGTATTTTAGTAGTGACGTCAGACCTTCCTCAGAAACGGACAGCCTAGGCCATTAGAGAGCACTATCATGAAGATATACAGTCAATTCATAGGTAGGTTATGTTCAAATACAAAACCGTATATATTACTGATTTGTTTTACATGCATTATTGGCAGTTGTGCTTGTCTATTTGTAGGTTTAACATGTCTACCCAGGTATAATTCCCATCCAATGCACTAAAATCCAAAAGAAATAAAAATAAACAAATAGCTGTTGACTGCAGTTTCAATGTTCAAATTGTGTCCAGAGTTTTGCTGTAACTGTGTCCACAAAGGTTCCAAATACTTGACAGGCCACCAAGTCTGGTAATCCCTCAATTATTACTGGCTTGAACTCCATTTTACAGGCCACTTAAACAAGCAAGTAGATACTAGGCCATAATTTTTGACCAGTCATGACCAGTGTTCTGACCATTTTTCCTGGAGCTCATACAATTGTACAGGCTTTGTATGAGTCTGACAGACTTTTGCATATACTGGTATCACTGAAAAATAGGAATGAGGGGACACACCAGGTGTCTACACATAATGATGCGTTGAAAAACTACTACTGCTTGCCTTACTGCTCAATCCATTTCTTTTGTAGAAAATGACATAGTTTATTTAAAGATACATACTTTTCCATTTGGCTACAAAAAAGCCTATGAAATAACCAACAAATTTGGCCTTGTAAGTAATTTAATATACATGTATCAAAGTGTAGTTTTTTTTTCTTTGTTTCATACTTAATTTTATTTTCCATACTTGTGTCTGATTGTTACACCTGTGTATTAGAAAAAATATTGGTATTTACATATTTAGGGACTAATCTGCAATAATTATGTAGATTATAACGTTATGAACTCTCTAGAGGTATATTGTACATACTTACTGCACATGATTCACTGTAATAAGGCTTATAAAGACAGTGTTTGTGAGAATTGTTAAAATTGATTATCAGACATCCAGAGTTTTTGTTGAACAGTTTCTAACATTGTTCTATATGGATACCAACTACATGCATATTTAAAACAGTAAATATATGAGTACAGTCATCTGATACTAATTTATGAAATAGACTGTATAGACTGTTTGCAATGGGCAGATATGAAGTAAGACAGTTACTGTTAGACTCAGTGTATTTATGTTAGTTAAAAATTGAGTAAAGTGCTCTTATATAGCAAAGAGCCATAGGGTTGGACTAGCGCATAATGTATGTACAAGTACATGTTCACTTACAGAATCCAGAGATTGTTACTAGAATTGTTATAATCATTTACATTGTTCATAACAATTCATAACAAATGTAAATATTAATTAATATATATACCATTTTGTGTACAGTATGTTGATCTACATGGATGTCTATTTTTTACTATTTTTAGCTCGACTATTCACCAAATAGTTCGAGCTATACTACTCACCCGTTCGTCGGCGTCGGCGTCGCCGTAATGCTTTGGTTAAGGTTTTGCGTGCAACAAGTCCATATCTCTGTAACTACTACAGATATTCAATTGAAACTTCACACATGTCTTCAGGGTCATTGTATAAGGTCACTGACCAAGGCCCATAACTCTGACCTGCAATTTAGCAGAATTATGCCCCTTTTTGTACTAAGAAAATCAGTTAAAGTTTGTGTGTGACAACTCCATATCTCTGTAACTACAACAGATATTCAATTGAAACTTCACACATGTCTTCAGGGTCATTGTATAAGGTTACTGACCAAGGCCCATTACTCTGACCTGCAATTTAGCAAAATTGTGCCCCTTTTTGTACTTTGAAAATTTAGGATAAGGTTTGCGTGCAACAAGTACATATCTCTGTAACTACTACAGATATCCAATTGAAACTTCACACATGTCTTTGGGGTCATTATATAAGATCACTGGCCAAGGCACATAATTGTGACCAGCAGTTTAGCAGAATTATGCCCCTTTTTTGTAGTGATAAAGGCCCATAACTCTGCATAAAGCAGTTAAATATTGATGATTTGTATTATTGTTATATTTCAGATAACACTGCCCTTTCCAGCAGTGTTTGCAACTCCAGTGCAGTAAATTGGGGAGCAAAGGTATTAGAATGGAATTATTGAAAAGATAATGTGCTGTTCTTTATGAACTACACAGTATGTTTAGTTGCATGAAGACAGCTTGATCTACTCTTATATATGAAAACAAATTCACACATGTTGTTGCAGTAAGCCACTGCAGTTTTATAATCCAAAATAATGGTTAAAATGTACATAAATTACGCCTTATAAGCCTTAGAAGAGATACAGTTGGCTTAACCTGTTCAGTTTGATTTTTGTCAGAAATAGCAGACTGATTACCCCAAATTTTGCAACAAATTTTGATCAGACAAGACTTTGAAAAGCTTTATGTGTAATTGTTCATGCATCTGCTGTTACTTCGGTCCTTATGACCTCCACCGCTATACAAAGAACATGTAGCTACAACTACTTGTAGGTGAAAGTATTGGATAGTCATAATCTTTTGTAACTAGCTTATTTTAGCCGATAATATTAAACTTTGTGGCGGCACAGGATCCATGATCAAGTAAAAATGCCCCATGTATTTTCATTGGATGTGAGAATCCAAGTGTATGGTTCTTGTTTCTCAAACATGATTGTATTTATATAAACCAACCATTTCCATATTTGCGACACAGCTGACACTAATGTTGAACATAATATTAAACCATATTTAACATGTCGGTAGAAATTTGTTCATCATAGTCATTATCTTATGCATGATTGTTTTTATGTTGCCCCATTTTCATATTTTCAAAATGGTATTTACATAAATTAATTAATTATTTTGTCAGCATTAGCCCTGGTGCTAATTTATGCAATAAATGACTATAAATCAGGATCTTTATTCACCATTTTTTAATTATAATTGGATTAGACACTAGAACTTACTATAAAATCTTAAAACAAATGGCACATATTTTTAATTGATTGTGATCTATTTATGTTTATTGTTTTTCAGAAGGCTCGAGTTTCTGTGAAGCACAACAGAGGTTATCCATGCTGATATTTGAGACCCTGTATTTGAAAATAATTACTACCATGTTTGACTTTGACAAGATATTCTTGAGGGTTATCTGACATTGTATATTATACTTTTTACTTTGCTAGGTCGAATATGATTTTATCTTTATTTTCAAAATATGTTGACACTGTGATAGCAGTTAGTTACTTGGTTGGTTAAAAGGTCCAAATATATACAGTAATGTGATAATGATCGTTATATGACATAGATAATGTCTGTTGTTTATTATTCAACAAAAGACATACATTACAAACACTTTATTATTGGGGTAATTTTTCTGTATTGTAGTTTTGCAATTATATACAAGTATTGCATAATAATGCGTTTTTGATGCCCCCGGCATCTTGATATGGGAGACATATAGTGATTTTCCTGTCCGTCCATCCTTGATTCCGTCCGTGCGTGATTCCGTGCATAATTCCATCCATACTAGGTTAACTAGATTTTACCATTTCGTCTAGCACCAAAAACGCTTACTACAACACTTGGATACTTACACAGTTGTTGCTTATGATCATTCCTAATCCACCCATATTACCCAACCTCACTTTGGCCTTGACATAATTTGGACTTTGAATGAATCAAATGGGCTATTTCTTGGTTAACTAGATTTTACTGTTTCTTATAGCACCAACAAGGCTTACTACATCACTTGGATACTTGTACAGTTGTTGCTTATGACATTTCCCAATTCACTTGTATCACCCAACCTCACTTGACCTTGGCCTAATTCGGACTTAGAATAATTCAAATGGTCTATTTCTTGGTGCATCAACACCACTTACTTACCCAATTGTTGCTTATGACCATTCCAAATCACCTATAGCACCCAAACTCTTTTTGACCTTACCCTTGACCTAATTTGGACTTACAATAATTCAACTAATTTGGAATAATTCAAATGGGCTATTTCTTGGTTAACTACATTTTACCATTATATCTACCACCAACACGGCTTACAACACTTGGATACTTATACAGTTGTTGCTTATGACCATTCCTAATCCACCCATGTCACCTAATCTCACTTTGACCTTGACCTTGACCTAATTTAGACTTAGAGAGTCCAGAGTCCAGCACCAACCAGGGGCATGTGTGTTAATTGAACACAGCGTCTTGTTTCTTCTGTGGAATTAAATTATAACATTACAATTTTGTGAGTGTTGAACACATACCGGGAATGGTAACTGTGTCCAGTGTCACTGATTTTTAGCAACTGCTAAACACATAGTATCTCATTATGTAACGATGATTAGTTGGCATGTTATAATGTTCCTGACTGTGTACTATTCCTAAATGTTAGCGGCCATTTTACTAATGTTTGCCTAGTCGGTTAAAAATAATTTTATTAAAACCAGAATTTTATTTGCAGTGCAATTATATTCTAACTTATTTATAACAGTTTTGTACATTACCAATTGTATGGTCAATGAACGACATCAAAACTTGTATTGTCATTCAGTTATAACTTGTACGTTGTCATTCAGTTATAACTTGTATGTTGTTTAGCATTGATTTACAGTTGTGTATTTAAATAATGATTAGCTGAATTGAATATGTCATCGAATATTCATTATGATATGTTAAATTCTGTTGTTGTCTTTTTGTTTAATAAACTCGTATAAAATTGTTGCTTATGTTCTGGTTTCTTTTTATTGAATTATTCAGTGGTACAGGATTATAAATTACTTGATAGAAATATTATGAGTTACATCGTAAAAAGATTTCAGCAAAATGTGTCAAATTAAACAAAATCAGTTGGTCTTAACTTGAAGGACGGGTATCATTTTAATGTATTCGCTGTTTTTCATCAGGAGTTTGCACAAATATTGTCATTTTAGGTTAATTCTGAGGGCATTCCAAGTGTTGTTTATCTTGGTGTTTAATAATCGAATGATTCAAGTATGCCAAATAAACCAAGAAAAATATGTTTTCTGTTAATATCTCTTAATGTATTGTCTTTAATGCTGTGCTATTTGTATAAAAAATATATGTCGTGTCACTTAACAGTCATTTTCAAAGTCTTAAGATTAACTATTGGACTGTTGTCTGCTCTAGTAAGGACACTTCCCTTACCAATTACAAAACATGTTTTTTTATATACGGTATATTTCAAGCTTAAATTAATTAAGAGGGAAGATTTTGGTGTACTGGCAACACTCATTTCTTGGATGCACCCAGATCTACATCTCTGAGAAGGACCTTGAATTCAATGACTATATACACGCCATGTTTTCTCAAGAAGAAAAAAAAACAATCTAAAAATGATGTGCCTCATTGATAAACAACAAGTGAATGAAGATACCAAAACAAGTGAATGAAGATACCAAAACAATAACACATGAGGTCACTGGCATAATGGCATTTTTGCACGAGACCCCATTTTTGTTCCCTATTTAACACATGTTTTATAAAATAAAGTCGTTTGTTAAATGATCTCAAGAAAAATGAAGATTCTGTATAGAGACTATAAAAACGTCTAATTTACTGTTTGAGTTTCTAGAATTAATCCCGCATAGGTCTAGTTAATATACTGTAATTCTTTTACGCGTCTGTGTGCGTAGCTTGTTGTTCCATAATACTAACTTAATAGAGCGCATATAGTTTACTCGATGATTGCCTTTGACAACAAAGCCGACAAATCCCTGAAACAATCATAGTATCCGAAGTTTAAACGTTTAATCTGTATGTTCGTGACGCTCATTGCCAATTGTAAAGAACAGGCGCTTAGGAGATGTTGATTTTCGAACATTTTAGGTTACAAATCACTAAACTAAGATTCCCGCCAAAATATTACAAACAAAGAGTTTTGAAAATAAAACTGCATATTAATAGGCACAATAAATATGTCACAAAAAGATGCTATACCCACGTCAAGTTCAATTAATTCTGATTGCATCCGTACTCAAAACACTTTTACAGTGAACAAAAACACACACATTAGCTTTACATTTTTACTATAAAATACACTAAGTACTTTTCTTTCAATTTCTCTTTTAGTTTCAGTTAATTACCTTTATGTTTAACAATATATTCTGTGTGGACAAAACTTTGTTATTGTAATACTTTTAGATCTAGCCAAATGCTGGATAATGTACCAGATTTTACATAAAGGCTTTGACTAATTTTTGAAGAGCTATACACCGCATAGTGCAAGTATATTATAAATTTTAATTATTTATATATTTTTCTTTGCGGTTTGCTTACAAAATGACGACCTGTCTTGCCGTCTCCCTATCAATACATGTCCAGTTACTTTACTACCAACATTGCACTCTTGGATTGCATGCGAAAGTATCCACCATTTGCTTCCTTTTCTGTGTTTTTTTTATAGTTTAAACATTGGGGTTCCGTGAAGCTTTAAGATCAATCCCTAGAACCTTGTAAATAATGAAGCACAGTGTTTTACATTATTAAAAGTTCATTGTTGTTAGTTTTGACTATTCTGTGACATTTTCTTCCACATACAGTGGCATAAATCTCCTTTTAGAGGACGGGACGGGTAGTAAATTTTGGACCCGGGTACCTGGTCTCCAATTTCCAGCAGGTCCATGTGCTCCCGGTACTACGTACACGTTTAGCATTCCAAAACAATCGTAATTTTTAGCGAGAATATACCACTTCTTTCTTTCTATCGTGCAAATCGCGTACTGTGACTGATTTTTACATTGAAATGTAAGAGGCAATCACACATTAGAGATCCAGCAGCAAAACATGAGCACAATTATCTGTACATTCACTGGTGCCGTCAGAGAGTGCGCATATCACGAATGGACTAACGTTATTACCAAAGGACTGACGTGGATGTTTGCACTGCTAACGCTATTTGTTACAAGCAGTATAACTGGGTTTTTTTCTTGCGAAATTTATACATAAAATCTGCTGCCTCTCTGCATTTAGAAGAACTACCACAGAAACTAAACATGCCGGAATAGATAGACAGTCTCGAGGATAGTAAACGAAGACCGTACTACGCACGACTGCCAAGTCGGCATGTTTCCCGTAATTGGATAGCAAAGTACACTGATGGTGAGGTTTGATACGTTGTGTATTATTGAAACGTTATACACCAATCATAGTATCACGTTTTCGTCACCTCGTTTAGCGACGTTGAGCAACGTGGCAGGTACATAGTTCTACGTGGCCGTAAAGCGCCTCAACGTGGCACAAGTGGGCAGGTACGTAGTTCAAAGTAAACGAATCACTCTCGTTATGGTTACGCTTATCTGCGCTATGCACTGCGTTCTTCCACGCAAGGCTATGTAATAACACGTTGTGGTACGTTGTTAAATGTAACGTAGCGAAGCGATAGCGCATTAGCTACGTAGTACATCGATTAGCAGCCTAGTAACTGGGTGGCAACTTTGCAGAACGTGAGTGTCTAATGCCTACTAAAACGTTATAACGTAACACTATGATGGGACCATAACGAAACTACAGGGTAGGAAAAATGTACCGGGGACCTATCCATTATCTGCTAATTTACTTTCAGTACTTTCAGCTTATTTCCATATTGCCAAGTTTAAGCAAAGCTTCAGTGTGTACGATACGATTGTAAACGAAGAGTTTTTGTGTACATTCGTATAGTGACAAGAACTTTCCTTGCGTTTTATTATGATACAAGTTCATTAATGAAATCTAGAAGCATTCCATGACGGCATGTACAAGAAAAGAAAGCGCTTACAATAACTGCTCTATCGGATAAAAAAGGCGACAAGACTTTCCCTCTGATATGACAGCTTCCTATTAGGTCCTTTTATTACTCTCAAGACTTCGAATACCAATCTATTTCATGTAAATGAGAACGAATAGAAGGTGCTGTAAATTTTTCATCAGATGCTCGTTTCACAACATAGCATTCATTTTATAGTGATGCAAGAGGCAACTTTCAGCATCATGCATAAATTCTGAAATGTTCGTGTCGAACACACACAGTGTGTACACCGTAATAACGAACATCTTAGTGTTAACAATGAATGCTGTTGCTTCTGGTGATATTATCCTTTTAATAGGCTTGTTACAGAGACGTTAGTATTCAGAATATCCATTATATATTTGCATATTACATATACATGTTATTTCACTATGACACCCAACACGTATTTTGCGTACATTGGAGGAACCATTCATTCATCGCTCAATTAAACCGCCATATGTTTGAAATCTCAAAGAATTCTACAGGTCATATTCAATAAAGCAAACATTCGACGGTAATTGAAATGGGTTTTCAAGAAAGAAACACGTATATAGGAGTGTACCTTTTAATATTTATTATACTAAAGTATAAGCAAAATTTGCACATTCATAAATAAAACAACAATAGAATTTTCAACTATTGACACAATGATGTTTTAATGGTATTCATTGCTATATCATGTCGTCACAAAAATATCAGAATAAAATCACAAAACTGAAAACAATAAACAACAATATAACAGGTTAATAAAGTGGGCTAACAAAATACGATGTGAACTTCCATTTTGCAAAATTCACATCTATTACATTATTTATGTTACCTGCCTATGAACAGTTAACATGCGTGCTAAATCAGTAACATTTCTTTGTATTGCATAAAATACATGGAATAAGATAACAATACAATTGTCCAACTGCAAATGATAGCACACACTGGTTAATTTATTGCACAGTTTTAAAATGTAAGGACTAATGCAGTTATAAAAAGGCGTGGAGATTGCATTCTAAATTTAAGTAGAATGTCTAACAGCTATTTTGCATCTTCCATAAAATTTGTCAATTTCCTTTTATTCCACTGATAAATGAAAAACTGCAAAAAGTGATTAAATTTACTCATCGACATAGCTCTGGCAGAGTATTTCATTCTTTGCAAAAACGAATTTGTCGGCTCACATACTTCTGTGTTTATTTTGCTCAATATTTTAAGTCTTGAGGACTTAAAGGTCTGGGGACATTTGTGCGTGAAACCATGGAACACATCATGAAAAAAACGTGTGTTCTTCCAAAACCCGGGTTCTCGATTCAAACAATACTCCTCAAGTTGACAACTAAAATCATAGAATAACTCATCTGGAGCTGATTCCATGAAAGCATAAGCTGACGAGGCTGGATCTTTGCGACCCTCTTGACCCGGTATCATATGGTAGCCATAACAATGGCCATAATGTTGTGGATCAAACCACAGAAAAAGGTATGTGCTTCCCTTTCTTCCAACCTCGGGGTACTTCTTTGAACATAGTTCAGTAGTATTTTGAGGAGTATCATCATAATTCGAGCCCCCATTCCCCATACTATACACATGTATATCTCTTAACTGCATACCAGGCTGTGTGAAATAATAAGCCCGCCAAAATTTGGCTGGGTTGTAAGAGTCTGGCTGTGGACTCGCGGTATCAGGTTCTTTACCATTTTCAAATATTTGGGTAACTCTGCAACATAAGTGAGTAAAAAAGGACACAGTAATGTCCAAATGCTCTGATCCATGCACTGCAAAGAGAATATCTCTGATTTCTGGTGAGAAAATTCCAACCGAATTTATTTCCGAAGATGTGCAATTTCCACTCTGTAGAGAAAGCAAAACACTCATAAATGAATCTAAATATCTGTAGGGAACAACATTTGATAGTGAGTGACTGGAAGACAAGATTTTAAAAAGCAATGCTAACTTTCGACTTAACCTAAAGCCGAACGCTTTTGACACAAATCTAGACAACAAAGGTCGAAACTGAGCATCTACATTTTCTATCAGGATCGTATTTCTTTGTTCTTCCACTTCAAGTGTGATCTCATTAGATTTGTCCATTGTCCCCAACTTTTTTTAGCCATGTACATAAGATGTTCCCTACAATTGGCTTTTGTTTTGGAGTCTCTAGATCCTTGTGTAAAATTAATAAAAGATCGATCATTTCTTTGATTACATGGATTTACAACACTTTCTGAAGTCGGCGTTTCAATTGCTGTTACTGAAGAGTAAGAATGATTAATTCCAATTTTAGTTCCATCAGCAGCCAACATTTTAGGATTAAATTTACAAAAATTACATGGTTCCCGAAAATCAATTTTAAATTTACAGATCCAGGAAAACCACCATGCAATAAAAGAATTCAGTGACATGAAAGGTGCAGATTTAGCATTTGCTCGCTTGTACTGCAAAGTTTTTAAAGTACAAAAAGCCGTAAATGTTGTTTTGCTATTAAGAAAAAAAATTCCATCAACAAATTCATAGCCAATAGCATCAGCAGCTCCTGTCTCGCGGCTGAAGAAATGTATCCCACATTCTTCTGGGCCAACATCACAGCTCCTCGTGTTTGCTTGGCATTTTACAACTGAAATCTAAATAAATGGTGACCCATTGTAATGCAAATACCAGTAAATGAAAACAGAACGAACGCACTGTTCTTTTAAGTTATATACATAACATCAGTTTGATACCACAAGTGCAAAAGCTTCTATGTGTTTAATCCCTTGTTTGTTTGACTTCACATTTAATATTGAGACCCAGTATACGTGTCTACTTACTTTATATTTAGCAGGTCCATGTAGCAAATATACTTTTGTCTCATACTCGTGAACTTTGTTGATTTCAGCATAACCAGCCTGAAATTTATTAACATTTTGAGAAATAAATACCCAGTATTGTATAATTGACCATATTAACACAAACCAAGCATGAAATGCCGTTCATTATAACATATAGGCAGTGTTAATTAATGAATGCTGCAACCAAGTCATTAGTGCTATATATTTATCTTGTATGTCATCTATACATATGCATTTTACTCGACGTAATTCTTAAGGATATATAACCCTTAAAAATCATAGTATAGCGCCCCTTTAAAAAATACCATTCAGACCAATGTCTGATGTCATAGTTTCATGAATTTCTTTAAAACCTTATTAAATATGTAATTCGAACGTCTTACAATAACCAAACCAAAACAAATCTTTTACATATATATATGAATATAATGCATGTGCAACTTACACCACAACTGAATTCAGCTGGCAACGAACGCACCCGCAGCTTCTGCAAGCCCCCTTGATCGGTCGAAAGAAATCCTGCATCATCTCTTCCATAAGTTCCGTCACAAATAAGGGTTTGTGCTTGAATGCTCTCTTGCAGATTGGCGCAACCATCAGGAAGTGGTGATTCCTTGCTACGGCTGTGGTATTCCCACAGTCCACTTCCTGGGTTGAAATGATGACCCTGGTTAAAAGGATACATACAGTATAAAACCTGCTTTGCGTGCACATATTTAAAGTACAAAGACAGCAAGGGCAGATAGAATAACCACACGGAAAACTAAAACTCACTCCGCTAACTGATTGAGCCAGTACGGTCCTTCGGTTAAGCACTTTCGGAAATTCTGATATTGGCATTTTAATAATGAAACCTGATTAAAGTTAAGCACTGGTCCACTGTATTGATAAGCTCCTATGATCGTTTGAGAATATAATGGTCAAGGTTTTGTCAGTACTGAAGGTAATAACGTAAATCATATATTCCAAATAACAGCTACAGTTTGGGTTATGACTATACAAATACAGCTACGGTATATAAGTTTATATAAAATTACACTTCTTATAAATATACCTTCATATCATGGTCTTGTACAGGTTGTGTGGTCTGGTCATCCTGATTTGCCTCATCCCAACCTAGTGTCTCTGTCTCTTCACAATCATCCTCACTAAGCCTGTTCATTCGAACTACTGGCTATAGCACTATTGCGTAATTCGTTTTCCCAGGTATATTTATGATTTTGTAATATTTCTAAATGTGGGCATAGGTTTTCGGCTTTGTCAATGTAAACAACGTGTCTTTTGGAAGACGAAAACATTGCATCGCAATAACCAGAGAGACAGTGTAACCTGTTGTCACAAAGTTTCACAATGGAACAGCTAGAGTCATGTTCAGAAAATACAGAATATTGTACATATTTCCGTGACTGTTTTGGAAGTGTACTAACCAACTCATTCACTTTTTCTATGTTAGCTTTCATTTTTTTAACAAATTTATTTTCTGAAAGTTCAGGGTCAGTTACATTTTGAATAATCAAATGCATGTAAGGTTGGATCATTTCTTCAAAGAGACGCATATGGCAACATTGACATTAGAGACATCAATAGTGGCCAATTCTTGAGGAGGAATGTTTATTGTGGCCAAACGA
The DNA here is from genome assembly GCA_027627225.1 of Congeria kusceri. Lineage (NCBI taxonomy): Eukaryota > Metazoa > Mollusca > Bivalvia > Myida > Dreissenidae > Congeria > Congeria kusceri. The sequence goes on from CM051024.1 coordinate 45,178,801, forward strand.
AATAATGTCGAGTAAATGTCACATGAACAAGACAGATCAGGATGTTCATTAGCATCGGAATATGATAGATTAACATATGAATCTTCTTGGAAAAGTCCAGTTGACAAGCTTATATCATTCATTGCAAATATGTTAATGCAACTCGATGAATGGCGCCAAATGACATCACCATTTGAAATCAATGCGAACTTAAACTTTTCATAAAAAGATTCATTTTGAATATTGGATTCACGGGAGAAGTCTGGGTCAGCAGACCTTATATTGACTTCTAAATCTGCCAGCGTTAACCTTCGTTTCACTTCTCTACGATTTCGTATCTGTGGTGGGGGCTGGTCATCATCTACTGAATCATGCTGATCAAATGACACTGATGGAGACGGTCTCACAGTGGGGGTAGAAGGGAGGGTTTCCATGTGTTTAAGCTTAGTGCAAACATTAAACACTTCAGATAGGGAACCATTATGGAAGTTATATAGAATTTGATTTCGTGCTGAGGCTGGTTTGTATTTATTGTCACATAGGGGCAACCATTGAGAAAAGGAAACTTTCTTGAATTGCCATTTGTGGTAATTCGGAATGGATGAAAGAAATTGCAATTGTGCAAGCCAAGAGACTGATGGTTGAAGAGGTGAAAACAGAGACATTGGTGGCTGTGGAACTGATGCTTCCTCTCTGAACACATTCATCAGAGCTCGAAATGCCTCATCATCGAACACTTTGTATGCTTGATGGAAGCTAAAATGATTTTATCATATTATAACAGAACATAAACCTTTTCACTGTAAAAGCAATTAGGGCACACAATGCGAAACCTGTCAGAGAGTCAGATTTGTCTGATCGAAATGTACGTGTCTTACCAAATTTAACACTCAATATTGTACATATTTTCGATGCATACACTATGATTAACCATATATATGAATTGTATTCACTTATTTAAAATTGCAGGACATGTATTTCAATTTGAAATATACAGGCTATATACATCGTGATATCTGACAGGTTTCTGTCTGATTTCAAGTTTTCACGTTATCTGTTAGAGTTTAAAATCAACATAATAAACAAACAAAAACGACACATGTCCCACAAGAAGTAATGTTGACCTAAAACTATGACCGACTGCTAAAAGGTAGCTATTAATTAAAAAATATTCTTGTTTGCTAAAGAAAATTAATTACTGTAAATACGTTGTTGATTTTTCTCTAACAATGAAGACTGTTCTGTTTCTTGTAAAGTGCATTTTAAATTAATGTAAATGTATTCCATTTCATTTGAATCCATCTATTAGGTAAAGCTCCAAAATATATTATAAACCTGAACTGAGGTTCTTATACTCTTAAATTCATCTTAAAGACCTTAATCTTTATATGAAGTTTGATCGGAACCCCTTTAAGAAGCGCAAAGCATGAGATATTACTATATACAGTGTACTCCAATCTGGGGCATGCCACAAGTACAAATAAGATAAACACGGTGACATGTTGACTGAAAATTATATTATTAATATAAGACACATCATTCTATTAAATAGTGAACAATATATCTAATAATTAATTGACACATGTGTTAAAGCATTATCACTGGCGAGTTATGTATGTAGGTACATTATGTTTTAAAGGATATGAAATCACAATAATTACCTCTTGCATTCTTTGTCCTTAAAGCTCTTCTTTTTTATAACGCATACAAGCAGTCCTATGCCGGTCAAGTGTTCACGGAACTGCTCGGTCTGCACATGTGCGCGAAGATGCTCCAGCAGATTTGAAATGCTGTGTTTGTTCGTGTTCAGAAGAGCCGAATATCTCTTTCCTGATGGTGGCACCAGAATCATTTCTAGAATACAGCAATTTCAATAAATAAAACCAATGTTATTTTAATTTCGAATACAGGGTGCTTTTATATGATAAAGATAATATAGATACTGCATTTGTAAGTTTAATAGATAAATATACAAAACTTGCAGAATATATTTAATTTTAATCGTTATTAGCACACTGTAATATATGGTTTTTCTAGCAAATAAAACATCAATAAATATACAACGCTGTACTTAATACAATAACCAGAAAGTACACATTTAATGGGTTCTTCTTCTGTCGAACAGACATAGCTTGGAAGTTAAATTAAGTTAATGTTCCACATAGATTTACTTACTGTCATGACCTAACAGCTTCTTTCTCTTTAGAGTCAGTGCACCTTGATAACTTTGTTTCCCCATTTCAACATCAGATCGGGTGAAAACATTCTCCCAAAACATTTGGCTGTCAAATCCTAGGTATGATAAACCTGAAATGCAGAATGCCTTATTGTATGATTATAACTATGCCATTGGCGTATGGTATCAATTTAAATTAATCTGACGGTTCATGGATACTTAATTATTTCATTTATGTATGTGTCGGTCATTACATGTTTATTTTAACTTTTATATTTTATGCATCTTACCTTTCGACTCCATAAAACCAGTGAACTCTCCGTATTCAAAGAAGCGAATGAATGTTCTCTGTTTACTTTTAAACGCTGCAGCATAGACAATTCCATCTGTTAACTCTGAAAGAAATTTAATAAAACGTATCTTTAAAATATGTCGGCAATACAATTCACTGCAATTGACAGATGTACCCTAATCACTGTATTGCTTAAATAACTTTATTCTGTGCTGTTTCGCTCTGCCCAAGAAACATGATTATTGCTATAAATTCAATTTATCAATCATTATTTTGTATTATCTAAATGCAATGGAGAGGTGATCAGTACAATATTTGTAAACAGAGGTACATTATGAATATTCCAAAGGTTTTCCATATATTTTACAATTTCTTAACACAGCTAAATTAATGGTCCTTATGCGGCAGCCACACATTCCCGATTATGGCTCCCGACAGCCTCCCGATAGCGCAACGATACAAATAATAAAACAGTCGGGGACGTCGGGACGCCGTCGGGAGCTGTCGGGACACTGTCGGGAAACTGTCGGATCGCGTTCGGGAGAATCAGGACACTGTCGAGACTCTGTCGAAACGCTCTCTGGACGCTGTCGGAACATATTCGATCTTATGATCAAATATTGAATTTCGAGCCCCGAATCTCAGAATACTGTCCCAACTTTTGACATATTTGATTTGGGACGCTGTCGGCTCAAGAACAGCAGTAAAAACCGGGAAAGTGTGACTGAGGCTTAATCTAGGCTTAAAAGAGATTAAACGTGAGTCTGATTATTATGTACTCGTACACGAACTAATCTGTTATTCTTTTCACTTTATTCTACTAGCATTTTAATTTTGCAATGTGATGTCAGTGAAAATGTGCCAGTAATATTCGAGTTTCGTTTTTTATTTAAAACTTCTACTGTACAAAACATTTTGGAAAGTTGCCTGATGTTGCCATATCAAACAAGCTATTTTCTAGGAGAAACATGAAATTCGTTTTCGTGTCAATGCAGCGATTCAACAAATTTGCGATTTCATGATAGCGCTGTATGGCTGGTCCACAGGTTTGCAAGTTTTCTTTTGTGTCTCTCCATTCTGAAAACAGCAACAACAACAACATAACTGCAATGTAACATAATATAACATTTAAATGAACAGAACTAAACACAATCTATCATGAAAAAATATGCCTTTCCCACTACCCACCACTACCCATAGGATATTGTTACGCTATATATTGCAAATATAATAATAATAATAATGATAATAATAATAATGGCTTATTATTTTTATTATTTATTATGTGGACCAGCCATACAGCGCTATCATGAAATCGCAAATTTGTTGAATCGCTGCATTGACACGAAAACGAATTTCATGTTTCTCCTAGAAAATAGCTTGTTTGATATGGCAACATCAGGCAACTTTCCAAAATGTTTTGTACAGTAGAAGTTTTAAATAAAAAACGAAACTCGAATATTACTGGCACATTTTCACTGACATCACATTGCAAAATTAAAATGCTAGTACAATAAAGTGAAAAGAATAACAGATTAGTTCGTGTACGAGTACATAATAATCAGACTCACGTTTAATCTCTTTTAAGCCTAGATTAAGCCTCAGTCACACTTTCCCGGTTTTTACTGCTGTTCTTGAGCCGACAGCGTCCCAAATCAAATATGTCAAAAGTTGGGACAGTATTCTGAGATTCGGGGCTCGAAATTCAATATTTGATCATAAGATCGAATATGTTCCGACAGCGCCCGGAGAGCGTTTCGACAGAGTCTCGACAGTGTCCTGATTCTCCCGAACGCGATCCGACAGTTTCCCGACAGTGTCCCGACAGCTCCCGACAGCTCCCGACGGCGTCCCGACGTCCCCGACTGTTTTATTATTTGTATCGTTGCGCTATCGGGAGGCTGTCGGGAGCCATAATCGGGAATGTGTGGCTGCCGCATAAGGACCATTAATTTAGCTGTGTTAAGAAATTGTAAAATATATGGAAAACCTTTGGAATATTCATAATGTACCTCTGTTTACAAATATTGTACTGATCATCTCTCCATTGCATTTAGATAATACAAAATAATGATTGATAAATTGAATTTATAGCAATAATCATGTTTCTTGGGCAGAGCGAAACAGCACAGAATAAAGTTATTTAAGCAATACAGTGATTAGGGTACATCTGTCAATTGCAGTGAATTGTATTGCCGACATATTTTAAAGATACGTTTTATTAAATTTCTTTCAGAGTTAACAGATGGAATTGTCTATGCTGCAGCGTTTAAAAGTAGACAGAGAACATTCATTCGCTTCTTTGAATACGGAGAGTTCACTGGTTTTATGGAGTCGAAAGGTAAGATGCATAACATATAAAAGTTAAAATAAACATGAATTAAGTATCCATAAACCGTCAGATTAAGTTAAATTGATACCATACGCCAATGGCATAGTTATAATAATACAATAAGGCATTCTGCATTTCAGGTCTGTCATACCTAGGATTTGACAGCCAAATGTTTTGGGAGAATGTTTTCACCCGATCTGATGTTGAAATGGGGAAACAAAGTTATCAAGGTGCGTTGACTCTAAAGAGAAAGAAGCTGTTAGGTCATGACAGTAAGTAAATCTATGTGGAACATTAACTTAATTTAACTTCCAAGCTATGTCTGTTCGACAGAAGAAGAACCCATTAAATGTGTACTTTCTGTTTATTGTATTAAGTACAGCTTTGTATATTTATTGATGTTATATTTGCTAGAAAAACCATATATTACATTGTGCTAATAACGATTAAAATTAAATATATTCTGCAAGTTTTGTATATTTATCTATTAAACTTACAAATGCAGTATCTATCATATAAAAGCACCCTGTATTCGAAATTAAAATAACATTGGTTTTATTTATTGAAATTGCTGTATTCTAGAAATGAATCAGTTGCCACCGTCAGGAAAGAGATATTCGGCTCTTCTGAACACGAACAAACACAGCATTTCAAATCTGCTGGAGCATCTTCGCGCACATGTGCAGACCGAGCAGCTCCGTGAACACTTGACCTGCATAGGACTGCTTGTATGCGTTATAAAAAAGAAGAGCTTTAAGGACAAAGAATGCAAGAGGTAATTATTGTGATTTCATATCCTTTAAAACATAATGTACCTACACACATAACTCGCCAGTGATAATGCTTTAACACATGTGTCAATTAATTATTCGATATATTGTTCACTATTTAATAGAATGATGTGTCTTATATTAATAATATAATTTTCAGTCAACATGTCACCGTGTTTATCTTATTTGTACTTGTGGCATGCCCCAGATTGGAGTACACTGTATATCGTAATATCTCATGTTTTGCGCTTCTTAAAGGGGTTCCGATCAAACTTCATATAAAGATTAAGGTCTTTAAGATGAATTTAAGAGTATAAGAACCTCAGTTCAGGTTTATAATATATTTTGGAGCTTTACCTAATAGATGGATTGAAATAAAATGGAATACATTTACATTAATTTAAAATGCACTTTACAAGAAACAGAACAGTCTTCATTGTTAGAGAAAAATCAACAACGTATTTACAGTAATTAATTTTATTTAGCAACCAAGAATATGTTTTAATTAATAGCTACCTTTTAGCAGTCGGTCATAGTTTTAGGTCAACATTACTTCTTGTGGGACATGTGTCGTTTATGTTTGTTTATTATGTTGATTTTAAACTCTAACAGATAACGTGAAAACTTGAAATCAGACAGAAACCTGTCAGATATCACGATGTATAGCCTGTATATTTCAAATTGAAATACATGTCATGCAATTTTAAATAAGTGAATACAATTCATATATATGGTTAATCATAGTGTATGCATCGAAAATATGTACAATATTGAGTGTTAAATTTGGCAAGACACGTACATTTCGATCAGACAAATCTGACTGTCTGATAGGTTTCGCATTGTGCCCTAATTGCTTTTACAGTGAAAATGTTTATTTTTATAATATGATAAAATCATTTTAGCTTCCATCAAGCATACAAAGTGTTCGATAATGAGGCATTTCCAGCTCTGATGAATGCGTTCAGAGAGGAAGCATCAGTTCCACAGCCACCAATGTCTCTGTTTTCACCTCTTCAACCATCAGTCTCTTGGCTTGCACAATTGCAATTTCTTTCATCCATTCCAAATTACCACAAATGGCAATTCCAGAAAGTTTCCTTTTCTCAATGGTTGCCCCTATGTGACAATAAATACAAACAGCCTCAGCACGAAATAAAATTCTATATAACTTCCATGATGGTTCCCTATCTGAAGTGTTTAATGTTTGCATTAAGCTTAAACACATGGAAACCCTCCCTTCTACCTCCACTGTGAGACCGTCTCCATCAGTGTCATTTGAACAGCATGATTCAGTAGATGATGACCAGCCCCCACCACAGATACGAAATCGTAGAGAAGTGAAACGAAGGTTAACGCTGGCAGATTTAGAAGTCAATATAAGGTCTGCTGACCCAGTCTTCTCCCGTGAATCCAATATTCAAAATGAATCTTTTTATGAAAAATTTAAGTTCGCATTGATTTCAAATGGTGATGTCATTTGGCGCCATTCATCAAGTTGCATTAACATATTTGCAATGAATGATATAAGCTTGTCGCTGGACTTTTCCAAGAAGATTCATATATTCATCTATCATATTCCAATGCTAATGAACATCCTGATCTGTCTTGTTCATGTGACACTTACTCGACATTATTTCGTTTGGCCACAATAAACATTCATCCTCAAGAATTGGCCACTATTGATGTCTCTAATGTCAAATGTTGCCATATGCGTCTCTTTGAAGAAATGATCCAACCTTACATGCATTTGATTATTCAAAATGTAACTGACCCTGAACTTTCAGAAAATAAATTTGTTAAAAAATGAAAGCAAACATAGAAAAAGTGAATGAGTTGGTTAGTCCACTTCCAACACAGTCACGGAAATATGTACAATATTCTGTATTTTCTGACCATGACTCTAGCTGTTCCATTGTGAAACTTCGTGACAACTGGTTACACTGTCTGTCTGGTTATTGCGATGCAATGTTTTCGTCTTCCAAAAGACACGTTGTTTACATTGACAAAGCCGAAAACCTATGCCCACATTTAGAAATATTAACAAATCATAAATATATCTGGGAAAACGAATTACGCAATAGTGCTATAGCCAGTAGTTCGAATGAACAGGTAGTGAGGATGATAGTGAAGAGACAGAGACATTGGGTTGGGATGAGGCAAATCAGGATGACCAGACCACACAACCTGTACAAGACCATGATATGAAGGTATATTTATAAGAAGTGTAATTTTATATAAACTAATATACCGTAGCTGTATTTGTATAGTCATAACCCAAACTGTAGCTGTTATTTGGAATATATGATTTACATTATTACCTTCAGTACTGACAAAACCTTGACCATTATATTCTCAAACGATCATAGGAGCTTATCAATACAGTGGACCAGTGCTTAACTTTAATCAGGTTTCATTATTAAAATGCCAATATCAGAATTTCCGAAAGTGCTTAACCGAAGGACCGTACTGGCTCAATCAGTTAGCGGAGTGAGTTTTAGTTTTCCCTGTGGTTATTCTATCTGCCCTTGCTGTCTCTGTACTTTAAATATGTGCACGCAAAGCAGGTTTTATACTGTATGTATCCTTTTAACCAGGGTCATCATTTCAACCCAGGTAGTGGACTGTGGGAATACCCACAGCCTTAGCAAGGAATCACCACTTCCTAATGGTTGCGCCAATCTGCAAGAGAGCATTCAAGCACAAACCCTTATTTGTGACAGAACTTATGGAAGGGATGATGCAGGAATTCTTTCGACCGATCAAGGGGGCTTGCAGAAGCTGTGGGTGCGTTCGTTGCCAGCTGAATGCAGTTGTGGTGTAAGTTGCACATGCATTATATCCATATATATATGTACAAGATTTGTTTTGGTTTGGTTATTGTAAAACGTTCGAATTACATATTTAATATTGTTTTAAAGAAATTCATGAAACTATCACATCAGACATTGGTCTGAATGGTATTTTGTAAAGGGGCGCTATACTATGATTTTGAAGGGTTATATATCCTTAAGAATTACGTCGAATAAAATGCATATGTATAGATGACATACAAGATATATATATAGCACTAATGACTTGGTTGCAGCATTCATTAATTAACACTGCCTATATGTTATAATGAACGGGATTTCATGCTTGGTTTGTGTTAATGTGGTCCATTGTACAATACTGGGTATTTATTTCTCAAAATGTTCATAAATTTCAGGCTGGTTATGCTGAAATCAACAAAGTTCACGAGTATGAGACAAAAGTATATTTGCTACATGGACCTGCTAAATATAAAGTAAAGTAGACACGTATACTGGGTCTCAATATTAAATGTGAAGTCAAACAAACAAGTGATTAAACACATAGAAGCTTTTGCACTTGTAGTATCAAACTGATGTTATGTATATAACTTAAATGAACAGTGCGTTCGTTCTGTTTTCATTTACTGGTATTTGCATTACAATGGGTCACCATTTATTTAGATTTCAGTTGTGAAATGCCAAGCAAACACGAGGAGCTGTGATGTTGGCCCAGAAGGATGTGGGATACATTTCCTCAGCCGCGAGACAGGAGCTGCTGATGCTATTGGCTATGAATTTGTTGATGCAATTCTTAATAGCAAAACAACATTTACGGCTTTTTGTACTTTAAAAACTTTACAGTACAAGCGAGCAAATGCTAAATCTTCACCTTTCATGTCACTGAATTCTTTTATTGTATGGTGGTTTTCCTGGATCTGTAAATTTAAAATTGATTTTCGGGAACCATGTAATTTTTGTAAATTTAATCCTAAAATGTTGGCTGCTGATGGAACTAAAATTGGAATTAATCATTCTTACTCTTCAGTAACAGCAATTGAAACACCGACTTCAGAAAGTGTTGTAAATCCATGTAATCGAAGAAATGATCGATCTTGTATTGATTTTACACAAGGATCTAGAGACTCAAAAACAAAAGCCAATTGTAGGGAACATCTTATGTACATGGCTAAAAAAAGGTTTGGGGACAATGGACAAATCTAATGAGATCACACTTGAAGTGGAAGAACAAAGAAATACGATCCTGATAGAAAATGTAGATGCTCAATTTCGACCTTTGTTGTCTAGATTTGTTTCAGAAGCGTTCGGCTTTAGGTTAATTTGAAAGTTAGCATTGCTTTTTAAAATCTTGTCTTCCAGTCACTCACTATCAAATGTTGTTCCCTACAGATATTTAGATTCATTTATGAGTGTTTTGCTTTCTCTTCATAGTGGAAATTGCACATCTTCCGAAATAAATTCGGTTGGAATTTTCTCACCAGAAATCAGAGATATTCTCTTTGCAGTGCATGGATCAGAGCATTTGGACATTACAGTGTCCTTTTTTACTCACTTATGTTGCAGAGTTAACCAAATATTTGAAAATTGTAAAGAACCTGATACCGCGAGTCCACAGCCAGACTCTTACAACCCAGCCAAATTTGGGCGGGCTTATTATTTCACACAGCATGGTATGCAGTTAAGAATGGGGGCTCGAATTATAAGATAATCCTCAAAATACTATATGTTCAAAGAAGTACCCCGAGGTTGGAAGAAAGGGAAGCACATACCTTTTTCTGTGGTTTGATCCACAACATTATGGCCATTGTTATGGCTACCATATGATACCGGGTCAAGAGGGTCGCAAAGATCCAGCCTCGTCAGCTTATGCTTTCATGGAATCAGCTCCAGATGAGTTATTCTATGATTTTAGTTGTCAACTTGATGAGTATTGTTTGAATCGAGAACCAGGGTTTTGGAAGAACACACGTTTTTTTCATGATGTGTTCCATGGTTTCACGCACAAATGTCCCCAGACCTTTAAGTCCTCAAGACTTAAAATATTGAGCAAAATAAACACAGAAGTATGTGAGCAGACAAATTCGTTTTTGCAAACAATGAAATACTCTGCCAGAGCTATGTAGATGAGTATATTTAATCACTTTTTGCAGTTTTTCATTTATCAGTGGAATAAAAGGAAATTGACAAATTTTATGGAAAGATGCAAAATAGCTGTTAGACATTCTACTTAAATTTAGAATGCAATCTCCACGCCTTTTTATAACTGCATTAGTCCTTACATTTTAAAACTGTGCAATAAATTAACCAGTGTGTGCTATCATTTGCAGTTGGACAATTGTATTGTTATCTTATTCCATGTATTTTATGCAATACAAAGAAATGTTACTGATTTAACACGCATGTTAACTGTTCATAGGCAGGTAACATAAATAATGTAATAGATGTGAATTTTGCAAAATGGATGTTCACATCGTATTTTGTTAGCCCACTTTATTAACCTGTTATATTATTGTTTTTTATTTTCAGTTTTGTGATTTTATTCTCATATTTTTGTGACGACATGATATAGCAATGAATACCATTAAAACATCATTGTGTCAATAGTTGAACATTCCATTGTTGTTTTATTTATGAATGTGCAAATTTTGCTTATACTTTAGTATAATAAATATTAAAAGGTACACTCCTATATACGTGTTTCTTTCTTGAAAACCCATTTCAATTACCGTCGAATGTTTGCTTTATTGAATATGACCTGTAGAATTCTTTGAAATTTCAAACATATGGCGGTTTAATTAAGCGATGAATTAATGGTTCCTCCAATGTACGCAAAATACGTGTTGGGTGTCATAGTGAAATAACATGTATATGTAATATGCAAATATATAATGGATATGCTGAATACTAACGTCTCTGTAACAAGCCTATTGAAAGGATAATATCACCAGAAGCAACAGCATTCATTGTTAACAGTAAGATGTTCGTTATTACGGTGTACACACTGTGTGTGTACGACACGAACATTTCAGAATTGATGCATGATGCTCAAGTTGCCTCTTGCATCACTATAAAATGAATGCTGATGTTGTGTGAAACGGGCATCTGATGAAAAATTTACAGCACCTTCTATTCGTTCTCATTTACACGAAATAGATTGGTATTCGAGGTCTTGAGAGTAATAAAAGGACCTAATAGGAAGCTGTCATATCTGAGGGAAAGTCTTGTCGCCTTTTTTTATCCGATAGAGCAGTTATTGTAAGCGCTTTCTTTTCTTGTACATGCCGTCATGGAATGCTTCTAGTTTTCATTAATGAACTTGTATCACAATAAAACGCAAGGAAAGTTCTTGTCACTGTACGAATGTACACAAAAACACTTCGTTTGCAATCGTATCGTACACACTGAAGCTTTGTTTAAACTTGGCAATATGGAAATAAGCTGAAGTACTGAAAGTAAATTAGCAGATAATGGATAGGTCCCCGGTACATTTTTCCTACCCTGTAGTTTCGTTATGGTCCCGTCATAGTGTTACGTTATAACGTTTTAGTAGGCATTTGACACTCACGTTTTGCAAAGTTGCCACCCAGTTACTAGGCTGCTATTCGATGTTCTACGTAGCTAATGCGCTATCGATTCGCTACGTTACATTTAACAACGTACCACAACGTGTTATTACATAGCGTTGCGTGGAAGAACGCAGTGCATAGCGCAGCTAAGCGTAACCATAACGAGAGTGATTCGTTTACTTTGAACTACGTACCTGCCCACTTGTGCCACGTTGAGGCGCTTTACGGCCACGATGAACTATGTACCTGCCACGTTGCTCAACGTAGCTAAACGAGGTGACGAAAACGTGATACAATGATTGGTGTATAACGTTTCAATAATACACAACGTATCAAACCTCACCATCAGTGCACTTTGCTATCCAATTACGGGAAACATGCCGACTTGGCAGTCGTGCGTAGTACGGTCTTCGTTTACTATCGTCGAGACTGTCTATCTATTCCGGCATGTTTAGTTTCAGTGATAGTTCTTCTAAATGCAGAGAGGCAGCAGATTTTATGTATAAATTTTGCACGAAAAAAACCCCAGTTATACTGCTTGTAACAAATAGCGTTAGCAGTGCAAACATCCACGTTAGTCCTTTGGTAATAACGTTAGTCCATTCGTGATATGCGCACTCTCTGACGGCACCAGTGAATGTACAGATAATTGTGCGCATGTTTGCTGCTGGATCTCTAATGTGTGATTGCCTCTTACATTTCAATGTAAAAATCAGTCACAGTACGCGATTTGCACGATAGAAAGAAAGAAGTGGTAGATTCTCGCTAAAAATTACGATTGTTTTGGAATGCTAAAAGTGTACGTAGTACCGGGAGCACATGGACCTGCGGGAAATTGGAGACCAGGTACCCGGGTCCAAAATTTACTACCCGTCCCGTCCTCTAAAAGCAGATTTATACCACTGTATATGGAAGAAAATGTCACAGAATAGTCAAAACTAACAACAATGAACTTTAAATAATGTAAAACGTTGTGCTTCATTATTTACAAGGTTCTAGGGATTGATCTTAAAGCTTCACGGAACCCCAATTTTTAAACTATAAAAAAAAACAGAAAAGGAAGCAAATGGTGGATACTTTCGCATGCAATCCAAGAGTGCAATGTTGGTAGTAAAGTAACTGGACATGTATTGATAGGGAGACGGCAAGACAGGTCGTCATTTTGTAAGCAACCTGCAAAGAAAAATATATAAATAATTAAAATTACATGCACTATGCGGTGTATAGCTCTTCAAAAATTAGTCAAAGCCTTTATGTAAAATCTGGTACATTATCCAGCATTTGGCTAGATCTAAAAGTATTACAATAACAAAGTTTTGTCCACACAGAATATATTGTTAAACGTAAAGGTAATTAACTGAAACTAAAAGAGAAATTGAAAGAAAAGTACTTTGTGTATTTTATAGTAAATATGTAAAGCTAATGTGTGTGTTTTTGTTTACTGTAAAAGTGTTTTGAGTACGGATGCAATCAGAATTAATTGAACTTGACGTGGGTATAGCATCTTTTTGTGACATATTTATTGTGACTATTAATATGCAGTTTTATTTTCAAAACTCTTTGTTTGTAATATTTTGGCGGGAATCTTAGTTTAGTGATTTGTAACCTAAAATGTTCGAAAATCAACATCTCCTAAGCGCCTGTTCTTTACAATTGGCAATGAGCGTCACGAACATACAGATTAAACGAGTATTCGTTTAAACTTCGGATACTATGATTGTTTCAGGGATTTGTCGGCTTTGTTGTCAAAGGCAATCATCGAGTAAACTATATGCGCTCTATTAAGTTAGTATTATGGAACAACAAGCTACGCACACAGACGCTTAAAAGAATTACAATATATTAACTAGACCTATGCGGGATTAATTCTAGAATCTCAAACAGTAAATTAGACGTTTTATAGTCTCCATACAGAATCTTCATTTTTCTTGAGATCATTTAACAAACGACTTTATTTCATAAAACATGTGTTAAATAGGGAATAAAAATGGGGTCTCGTGCAAAAATGCCATTATGCCAGTGACCTCATGTGTTATTGTTTTGGTATCTTCATTCACTTGCTTTGGTATCTTCATTCACTTGTTGTTTATCAATGAGGCACATCATTTTTAGATTGTTTTTTTTTCTTCTTGAGAAAACATGGCGTGTATATAGTCATTCAATTCAAGGTCCTTCTCAGAGATGTAAATCTGGGTGCATCCAAGAAATGAATGTTGCCAGTACACCAAAATCTTCCCTCTTAATTAATATAAGCTTGAAATATACCGTATATAAAAAACATGTTTTGTAATTGGTAAGGGAAGTGTCCTTACTAGAGCAGACACCAGTCCAATAGTTAATCTTAAGACTTTGAAAATGACTGTTAAGTGACACGACATATATTGTTTAGACAAATAACACAGCATTAAAGACAATACATTAAGAGATATTAACAGAAAACATATTTTTCTTGGTTTATTTGGCATACTTGAATCATTCGATTATTAAACACAAAGATAAACAACACTTGGAATGCCCTCAGAATTAACCAAAACGGACAATATTTGTGCAAACTCCTGATGAAAAACAGCGAATACATTAAAATGATACCCGACCTTCAAGTTAAGACCAACGATTTTTTTTTATTTGACACATTTTGCTGACATTCTTTTTACGATGTAACACATAATATTTCTATCAAGTAATTTATAATCCTGTACCACTGAATAATTCAATAAAAAGAAAACAGAACTTAAGCAACAATTTTATACGAGTTTATTAAACAGAAAGACAACAACAGAATTTAATGAATATTCGATGACATATTCAATTCAGCTAATCATTATTTAAATACAAAAGTGTAAATCAATGCTAAACAACATACAAGTTATAACTGAATGACAACGTACAAGTTATAACTGAATGACAATACAAGTTTTGATGTCGTTCATTGACCATACAATTGGTAATGTACAAAACTGTTATAAATAAGTTAGAATATAATTGCACTGCAAATAAAATTCTGGTTTTAATAAAATTATTTTTAACCAACTAGGCAAACATTAGTAAATGGCCGCTAACATTTAGGAATAGTACACAGTCAGGAACATTATAACATGCCAACTAATCATCGTTACATAATGAGATACTATGTGTTTAGCAGTTGCTAAAAATCAGTGACACTGGACACAGTTACCATTCCCGGTATGTGTTCAACACTCACAAAATGGTAATGTTATAATTTAATTCCACAGAAGAAACAAGATGCTGTGTTCAATTAACACACATGCCCCTGGTTAGTGCTGGACTCTGGACTCTCTAAGTCTAAATTAGGTCAAGGTCAAGGTCAAAGTGAGATTAGGTGACATGGGTGGATTAGGAATGGACATAAGCAACAACGGTA
Source organism: Congeria kusceri (assembly GCA_027627225.1). Classification (NCBI taxonomy): domain Eukaryota; kingdom Metazoa; phylum Mollusca; class Bivalvia; order Myida; family Dreissenidae; genus Congeria; species Congeria kusceri. Next base: position 45,194,105 of record CM051024.1, read on the forward strand.
TAAGTATCCAAGTGTTGTAAGCCGTGTTGGTGGTAGACATAATGGTAAAATGTAGTTAACCAAGAAATAGCCCATTTGAATTATTCCAAATTAGTTGAATTATTGTAAGTCCAAATTAGGTCAAGGGTAAGGTCAAAAAGAGTTTGGGTGCTATAGGTGATTTGGAATGGTCATAAGCAACAATTGGGTAAGTAAGTGGTGTTGATGCACCAAGAAATAGCCCATTTGAATTATTCTAAGTCCAAATTAGGCCAAGGTCAAAGTGAGGTTGGGTGATACAAGTGAATTGGGAAATGTCATAAGCAACAACTGTATAAGTATCCAAGTGATGTAGTAAGCCTTGTTGGTGCTATAAGAAACAGTAAAATCTAGTTAACCAAGAAATAGCCCATTTGATTTATTCAAAGTCCAAATTATGTCAAGGCCAAAGTGAGGTTGGGTAATATGGGTGGATCAGGAATGATCATAAGCAACAACTGTGTAAGTATCCAAGTGTTGTAGTAAGCGTTGTTGGTGCTAGACGAAATGGTAAAATCTAGTTAACCTCGTATGGATGGAATTATGCACGGAATCACGCACGGACGGAATCAAGGACGGACGGACAGGACAATCACTATATGTCTCCCATATCAAGATGCCGGGGGCATCAAAAACGCATTATTATGCAATACTTGCATATAATTGCAAAACTACAATACAGAAAAATTACCCCAATAATAACTTGTTTTTAATGTATGTCTTTTGTTGAATAATAAACAACAGACATTATCTATGTCATATAACGATCATTATCACATTACTGTATATATTTGGACCTTTTAACCAACCAAGTAACTAACTGCTATCACTGTGTCAACATATTTTCAAAATAAAGATAAAATCATATTTGACCTAGCAAAGTAAAAAGTATAATATACAATGTCAGATAACCCTCAAGAATATCTTGTCAAAGTCAAACATGGTAGTAATTATTTTCAAATACAGGGTCTCAAATATCAGCATGGATAATCTCTGTTGTGCTTCACAGAAACTCGAGCCTTCTGAAAAACAATAAACATAAATAGATCACAATCAATTAAAAATATGTGCCATTTGTTTTAAGATTTTATAGTAAGTTCTAGTATCTAATCCAATTATAATTAAAAAAAATATGCTCAAAATTCTTGAACACTTATTCTGGAAGGAGAAATGGACAAAAGACTAGCTTTGCCAGGTTTCATGGTGAATAAAGATCCTGATTTATAGTCATTTATTGCATAAATTAGCACCAGGGCTAATGCTGACAAAATAATTAATTACTTAATTTATGTAAATACCATTTTGAAAATATGAAAATGGGGCAACATAAAAACAATCATGCACAAGATAATGACTATGATGAACAAATTTCTACCGACATGTTAAATATGGTTTAATATTATGTTCAACATTAGTGTCAGCTGTGTCGCAAATATGGAAATGGTTGGTTTATATAAATACAATCATGTTTGAGAAACAAGAACCATACAATTGGATTCTCACATCCAATGAAAATACATGGGGCATTTTACTTGATCATGGATCCTGTGCCACCACAAAGTTTAATACTATCGGCTAAATAAGCTAGTTACAAAAGATTATGACTATCCAATACTTTCACCTACAAGTAGTTGCAGCTACATGTTCTTTGTATAGCGGTGGAGGTCATAAGGACCGAAGTAACAGCAGATGCATGAACAATTACACATAAAGCTTTTCAAAGTCTTGTCTGATCAAAATTTGTTGCAAAATTTGGGGTAATCAGTCTGCTATTTCTGACAAAAATCAAACTGAACAGGTTAAGCCAACTGTATCTCTTCAACGGCTTATAAGGCGTAATTTATGTACATTTCAACCATTATTTTGGATTATAAAACTGCATTGGCTTACTGCAACAACATGTGTGAATTTGTTTTCATATATAAGAGTAGATCTAGCTGTCTTCATGCAACTAAACATACTGTGAAGTTCATAAAGAACAGCACATTATCTTTTCAATAATTCCATTCCAATACCTTTGCTCCCCAATTTACTGCACTGGAGTTGCAAACACTGCTGGAAAGGGCACTGTTATCTGAAATATAACAAAAATACAAATCATCAATACAATAAACTGCATTATGCAATTAAGAACAGCTGCCTCAGGACAGTGCGTTCGACTATTTAAATGCTTAATGCAGAGTTATGGGCCTTTATCACTACAAAAAGGGGCATAATTCTGCTAAACTGCTGGTCACAATTATGTGCCTTGGCCAGTGATCTTACATAATGACCCCAAAGACATGTGTGAAGTTTCAATTGAATATCTATAGTAGTTACAGAGATATGTACTTGTTGCACGCAAACCTTATCCTAAATTTTCAAAGTACAAAAAGGGGCACAATGTTGCTAAATTGCAGGTCAGAGTAATGGGCCTTGGTCAGTGACCTTATACAATGACCCTGAAGACATGTATGAAGTTTCAATTGAATATCTGTTGTAGGTACAGAGATATGGAGTTGTCACACACAAACTTTAACCTGATTTTCTTAGTACAAAAAGGGGCATAATTCTGCTAAATTGCAGGTCAGAGTTATGGGCCTTGGTCAGTGACCTTATACAATGACCCTGAAGACATGTTTGAAGTTTCAATTGAATATCTGTAGTAGTTACAGAGATATGGACTTGTTGCACGCAAAACCTTAACCAAAGCATTACGGCGACGCCGACGCCGACGAACGGGTGAGTAGTATAGCTCGAACTATTTGGTGAATAGTCGAGCTAAAAATAGTAAAAAATAGACATGCATGTAGATCAACATACTGTACACAAATTGGTATATATATATTAATTAATATTTACATTTGTTATGAATTGTTGTGAACAATGTAAATGATTATAACAATTCTAGTAACAATCTCTGGATTCTGTAAGTGAACATGTACTTGTACATACATTATGCGCTAGTCCAACCCTATGGCTCTTTGCTATATAACAGCACTTTACTCAATTTTTAACTAACATAAATACACTGAGTCTAACAGTAACTGTCTTACTTCATATCTGCCCATTGCAAACAGTCTATACAGTCTATTTCATAAATTAGTATCAGATGACTGTACTCATATATTTACTGTTTTAAATATGCATGTAGTTGATATCCATATAGAACAATGTTAGAAACTGTTCAACAAAAACTCTGGATGTCTGATAATCAATTTTAACAATTCTCACAAACACTGTCTTTATAAGAAATTATTACAGTGAATCATGTGCAGTAAGCATGTACAATATACCTCTAGAGAGTTCATAAAGTTATAATCTACATAATTATTGCAGATTAGTCCCTAAATATGTAAATACCAATATTTGTTCTAATACAAAGGTCTAACAATCAGACACAAGTATGGAAAATAAAATTAAGTATGAAACAAAGAAAAAAAAAATTACACTTTGATACATGTATATTAAATTACTTACAAGGCCAAATTTGTTGGTTATTTCATAGGGTTTTTTGTAGCCAAATGGAAACGTATGTATCTTTAAATAAACTATGTCATTTTCTACAAAAGAAATGGATTGAGCAGTAAGGCAAGCAGTAGTAGTTTTTCAACGCATCATTATGTGTAGACACCTGGTGTGTCCCCTCATTCCTATTCTTCAGTTATACCAGTATATGCAAAAGTCTGTCAGACCTCGTACAAAGCCTGTACAATTGTATGAGCTCCAGGAAAAATGGTCAGAACACTGGTCATCATGACTGGTCAAAAATTCTGGCCTAGAATCTACTTGCTTGCTTAAGTGGCCTGTAAAATGGAGTTCAAGCCAGTAATAATTGAGGGATTACCAGACTTGGTGGCCTGTCAATTATTTGGAACGTTTGTGGAGACAGTTAAAGCAAAACTCTGGACACAATTTGAACATTGAAACTGCAGTCAACAGAAATTTGTTTATTTTATTTCTTTTGGATTTTAGTGCATTGGATGGGAATTATACCTGGGTAGACATGTTAAACCTACAAATAGACAAGCACAACTGCCAATAAATCATGTAAAACAAATCAGTAATATATACGGTTTTGTATTTGAACATAACCTACCTATGAATTGACAGTATATCTTCATGATAGTGCTCTCTAATGGCCTAGGCTGTCCGTTTCTGAGGAAGGTCTGACGTCACTACTAAAATACATAATTATTAACAACATTAGTATCAAAATCAATCATATACGTTCAACCAAACAGTATGTATATTATACTTGCACATTTATTCACATCACTGGAATCACCGATTAAATGTATGGCTGTCAAATAAACAGTAGTGTTAACATGTATTAAATTAACCAGTAGACAGAAATTTATCGCTCCGCCTTTCTGTATGTCCAAGGTTGTTTATCCAAGGGTTTTAAGTAAATCGATTGGATTATGGAACCATGTGTTATTGTTTGCCACTGAAATACAAATCCGTAATTGGTCAGCTCAATCCTTGGTTGACAAGTATCTACTGGTCAATTTAGGGATGTCACCGAACAATCAAATATTTGATTATTCGAATACATTACTGAGTATTTGAATATCAAAATATTACTCAAGCAAAATAGCAAAAATATTTTTACATAATGAACCATTTCAGTCTAACTATCTGACAACACAATCTGTTGTTATAACAGTTAGCCATTATGTTATGCCACGTAACACCTTGGAGGCCTGGGTGATCAACTTGTGAAAACAGGTAACCTGATATTACAATATTAAATAATTTGAAAATGAATGCTCAATTCATTGGCATTGTGGTTCTGAGTGCAGTTAACTGAGTAAGTTTTTTGGATCAACTTTTAATTTTCACATAAGCAGCCTGTCATCACTAATGCATTCGAAACCAATCTTGCAAAGCCCATATTTGTGTACAAGCCTACCTACTGAGTCACTGTCTTTATCCTGGGCTCTCACTGGTACTATCATAGTGGTTTTCTGCCTGGGAAATGCTTTTTGCACCTTCTGAGCCCACTACAAAAGCAAACATTTATATTTTATAAATAAAAACAACAATGTACACAATTAAACAAATAATTGCCGGTACAATGTCAGACACCCAGTATTTGTAGTAAAACTTGACCTTTGACCTAGGGATCTAATTAATGAGCGCTACACACCATCTCTTTGCAGCAAACATTTGTGCCAATTAATTGAACTAGATGCCTGTTGGCAACATGTCGTGCCCGTTGTCAAGAAAGCATCTTGTATTGTAACGATTTAAAATCACATTTTCTAACAAACAAGCAGACCTTCTCCTTTGCCCTCTAAGTGTGACCTTGACCTTTGAGCCAGGGACACGGTATTGCGTGTGACACGCAGTTTCCACATGGTGAACATTTGTGGCAAGTTATTTTAAATTGCCCGATGATTTATGAATTAACAGTCCGGGCAAGCTGTATTATACCCAGATTTGACATTTAACCTCTAAGTGTGACCTTGACCTTTGATCTAGGGACACAGGTCTTGCATGCGAAATGCTGTTTCCATGTGAACATTTGTGGCAAGTGATTTCAAAATTCCCTAATGACTGATGAAATTACAGCCCATACAAGCTGTATTATGGCCATATTTGACCTTTGACCCCTAAGTGTTACCTTGACATTACAGTCCGGACAAGCTGCATTATGCCCATATTTGACCTTTGACCTCTTAAGTGTTACCTTGACCTTTGTGCTAGAGACACAGGTCTTGCGCGCGACACGGCGTCTCCACATGGTGAACATTTGTCGCAAGTTATTTTGAAATTCCCTGATGAATGATGCAGTCCGGACAAACTGTATTAAGCCCATTCTTTACCTCTGCCCTCTAAGTGTGACATTGACCTTTGAGCTAGGGATACAGGTGTTGCGCGTGAACATTTGTGGCAAGTTATTTTAAAATTGCCAGATGAATGATGAAGTTACAGTCCAGACAAGCTGTATTATGCCCATATTTGACCTTTGACCTCTAAGTGTGACCTTGACCTATGACCTAGGGGCACAGGTCTTGCGTGCGACACGCCGTCTCCACATGGTGAACATTTGTGGCGAGTTATTTTAAAAATTACAGTCCGGACAAGATCTGACGGACTCACGCACATACACCAAACCGACATTGTGACAACTAAGTCGAGCTCACCACAGGCGGGCTCGAAAAAACCCTCCATCCTTGGACAAGTGAAAGCAAACAAAAAAGCCAATTTATAATTAAAGGCTAATAACTCTCTGAAAATTCAATGGCATAAAATATTCCCATGTCCTCTTAATAGTGCTGCATATAATGTTTCATTGAATTTGAGTAACAAGTTCCTGAGATCTCGTGTGGAAACGAAGTACCAATTGGATGAAAGGGCAACCACGGTGGAGTGTAATGGATAAAATCTTTGGGGAAGAGCATCTGACATTGAGTTGAAAATTAGAATTTGGACTGAAAAGCAGCGACTACAGGCATATGTCCCTCCACCACCCCCCCCCCCCCCCCATGGAGAGCATACCAACAAAAAACAAGCGCCTCAGCCGAGGGCTTGAACCTTCTACCTATGGATCCAAGATCTATCACCATTCAGAATGGTGGCTGATTCAGCAAAATAAACTTATTTGGATTTACATGTAATTGTTTGGATTCATTAACGTGTATTTTTACAATGCATGTAAATACATGTGTTGTTATAATATCACCGAAAACCATTACAAATGCTTCTCAATTTTATCAATAAAAATCATGTTTATTCCTTTATGACACATTATTTCCAATAAAATACTCTGTCAGGCATTATTCTGTTTCTCTGGAACACAAACAATTGAAAATTGTGACAATTTAACAACCTGTTTAGTGTTATTAGGTCCCTTTAAGATTTCTTGACTCATTCACATAAGTAATAATTCATAAAGATCTTTTCTGGTAAAAAATCATTGTGCTCGATACGTTTGGTTCAGGTGGAAACGTTGGGAATGGAACACTAATAATAGTTTTAACTGAAGGAAGAGAATTATAGGTGCCTTTCATTACCCTGACGTTAGGTGAGCAATCAAAAACAATATCCATTGAGTGTGATTATCACCCTGGAATCCAGACAAAAGCCTGCTCATTTTTTTGTCACGATCCAAAATTTAGCCAGCGAGTAATTTTGACAACTGCCCGTTTGTTGAATTTACAAAAAGTATTTGGAATTTGGTACTAAGTCCTAATTAACAATGATTGGAATTCCAAATTCAAAATACTTTAGTCATATACTTATTACTTTTTAATTTATCATCAGTGAAAAATTGTGTGGGTTTTATTTGAACAAGCGGGATAATGTTTGGGGTGTGAAAAACAATTAGTGGGCTTTTGTCCTTGTTTTTAACATCCTGTGGCTATCTGCAGCCATTAATCTTCTTGACTGAGTTTTTGTCTAGCGCTGTTAATTTTGCATATTGTTACCAGTCTTCAGAGTGGTCACAATTTTATGTAGAAGCTTAAATTTAATGTGAATTTGGAATATTTGTGCGTCGTGTATAAATCTATTTATGCGGCGAGATTAGTGTCCCTGAGGCTTCATGGACCTAGGCTAGCCTTTGTTTTTTGCAGAATGCATATCGGTGATGAAAAAATATGGAATATACGTTTTATTTTGTATGCACAAATAACAAAATAACAAATAAAAATATTACAACATTTCATTAAGAAAAAAGTCATTTTCAAAATATATATAACTTTCACAAGAGTTAGGTTTTCAAAATTCCACTGATATATTCGTTTTGAAAAATGTGAATTTATAACTAGATGTAAAATTTATCCGAATATATTTCGTCCGAAATATCGACGAGTTATAATTCCGATGCTAAACACATTTCTTATCAAATCAGCTCGCATAAATTTAGACTTACCATACAGTTTGACTTTTCACTTGATGACTGGTATATGATCGGAAAGGAAAATCGGTTGTGTTTTCCTCATCTCTTTGGTCTTCAGGGGAAGATGTTGTTTTTTGGATTGTTGTTGTTGTTGTTGATCGAAATAGCCTCGATGTGGCTGCGGTTCCCGCAAAATACCCGCCAACCAATCAAATCATACCTTATATTTCTTTATAATCTGATTGGATCCTACCATTAGGACTGTGATCGCCCTCTAGAATAAACAATATTAGAAAAAATCTTATACAAAACATTTATAACAGAAATACCTCTATAGTTCGATGGATCAGATTTAGACCCAGATTTGTGTATCGGGACTATGATGCTTTCACACCAAGTGTTTGGGAAGACACCGGTGTCTAAAACTGAATTAAATAGAACACATAAAATGGGACAAATAATGTAAAAGGTATTTTTTATAAAATGCTGCTCCTATTCCATCAAATCCACTTGATTTCCCACTCTTTAGTTGTTTAATACTATTTAAAATTTCAGATTCTGTTATTGGGGAATTTAACACATCATCATGTTCATAATAGGTATCAACAGAAGCGGTTATAACTGGTGGTAGATTGTTTTTATATAGTAAATGTTTAAAATATATCACCCAATCATTTGGGTTTATATTTGATTCTAATGAAGTATAATGCATTCGATGTTGTTTTAAAATCCGCCAAAAGGCGTTTGGATTATTTCTGGAGTCAACTAGCTTACATCTCATTGTTTTTTGATAATCGCATTTTTTACGTCGACATAAATGTTTAAAGTGCGTTCGCAAATTTAGAAAAATCTGTAAATCATTTTCATTACTTGTCCATCTAAAGCGTCTCAACGCAGCATATTTGTCCTGCTTAGCTGAATCGCACTCGTTATCCCACCATGGTTGGCTACAATTAAGTATTATACAATTTGACCTGATATTACTGCGTATTCTCATATTATTACCTGCTTGTTTGTAAACAGAAATAAACTTTTGAATAGCATTATCTATGTTATTTTGTATGTCGCCCATAATTTCGTTTTGTGCAGTGTTAAATAGCTCCGTAAATACTTGTAAAAATGATTCTTTATATGACTCATTCCATTTAAATTTATCATACGAAAAATACGCATGATTTGCTTGATCAGCACTGGTGACGTTATTTATAGGGCGATGTAAATGCACGTTATTCCCATGGTCAACATTAATGGTTAAACAGGAGCGTACTGGTAAATGATCAGATTCATGTCGTAATTCGACACTAAATTTAGTAACAATCTTAAACAAATCTGATGAAATTATATGATAATCTACGACACTCGCCCCGTTATTTGTTATGCAAGTGTAATTTTCGTCTTGATCGTCATGTAGACGACCGTTCAGAATGTGGATAGAGTAAGTGCAGCATAATTCAACTAGAGATTTACCAAAAGTGTTGTATCCTAAATCTTTGTTTTTTCTCGGAGTATCAAACTCATCTGATACATATTCAGTTTGAGTATCAAATACAAAATCAATGCTATCATCGGGAATATAATCTAATATTTGCTTAGTTCGTGCATTTAAATCACCTGCTATAAACAGATGACATTCTCTAAGGAAATGCGTAATTTGCATCAAATTATTTTCACTATAGTTAATACCATCCTTCCGGTAACACATAGGCAATATACAATATAATATCAGTAAAAGATGCAAATATACTACATTTAAAATGAAGTACAACACAATCTTTAAATTCCTCAAATATACGAGTAATCACATTTTTGCTCACAATATTATTTTTAACCTAAACCGATATACCCCCACTATTCCGTAAAGCAACATTTCTTTTTTGTCTGATGTTACTAAAACATGTATAACCTTCTAAATATGAATAAAAGTCATCATTACTATCTGCCCAGGTTTCTAACAAACCAATTACATCAAAACTCTTCAAGTACTTTTTAATCTCACAATTGTTTACCAATTTCTTAAAAACACACGTTCCACGTGGCAATGTTTATGTCCACTTTCGGGCCTTGGCCACCGTCCTAGTCGATTCCTCCCACTGTTTCGCTGTCGGGCTCGCTGTTGCTCCTTGATTGGTCGGCGAAGTTCGCTCCATTCTGACGTGCAGTGGGTCTATCCAATCGTCGCTGCCTTTCACGACTCACTGCTCCTCCCTGGCTACCACGCTGTATGCGGGACGCCCCGATTCGCTTGACTGCACCGGTCGAGTCGTCGTATTTGTACACACTACCCTCTACGATGAGCTTATCGTAACGCATCGCTGCATATTCGCCCGGTTTCTGGCCTCAACTAGTTTCTTGCCGAGTTCACGTCTGTGTAATTGAACACGCTCTGTGTAATCTTCGCGCACTGAGTATTCCGACTGCCTATCGAATGTTTGCCTAGCCTTGTGTAAAACGGCCTCTCGATCCTTGTAGCGTGAAAATTATGCTACCATTGGACATTTATTTGACCTGCTACTCCCCACACTGTGCGCCCTTTCAAGTTCAACATTGGCCATTTCGGGCATTCCAAGCGTATTTGTCATAAAATCACGTAGCTTGTTTTCCGTGACAGACCAGCTCTCATGTGTTTGACCTTCAATTCCTAAAAAGCGCAAGTTATTGCGTCTTGAGTGACCCTCTAGCCTGTCAAGTTTATCATTTAATGACGACAACTGTTGTTGACATTTTTCATTTTCCTCTCGAAGCCGTTCATTCTCAGACTTGAGAATATTGATTGAATCAGTCATGTCATCTGTTTTTGAGTTAATGGTTGATAAGTCAGATTTCATATCTGCTCTCATTTCACGAAGAAATGCCATTACCTCGGTATCCGCAGCTGTCCTCGAGGTTTTGGGACGAGTGGCTTCCTGAGAAGATGCAGGCGTAGCTGTCGGTGTCGTTGACGCTGCTGTATGTTCAGCAAAGCTAAGCTGCCTTTGCTTTTGGGAGCGAGGAGGTCCAGGGTTCATTTCCACATCCCCACCCATCACCAAAAGCACAGCTAGGAAAGTCACTAGGCGTAAAATCATACTAACACGCTTTTTACAAATGCACAACTTATCGATACACATAGATACCTTAAATGGCATTGAAAATAATCCAATTCGCACTCGGTAAACCACTATATCAATCCCCATATTGAATTTGGTCACTGAGCTCGACAACACGTGCAGCCATTACAGGGGACACAACTCTAGTGCTCAATCGACATGGATGCGACTTCAGGTATAAAATTGTTGCACGTTATTTACATTTTTGTATAATCCAAAGTTAAAACAAAGCACTTCTGTTAGGCCAAACAAATTACATCCTACATAATGCCTATCCGGTAAATATGAACTCTAGAAACAAATGTCCGCATCCAAAGACCGAAACAACAAACTCAAAAAATAGTATACTCCACACGATGGGTTATAGCAATCTTCTGTACATTGAGTGCTTCTGCGTTATGTTCTAAGGTAGTTTACGTAATAAATCTATATTTTATAGTGTATAGCGTTTGAAGTATTTTTCCGCAATTAAATTATTTACAATTGTTGTGTATTATAAGTATGTAGATAAATGTATCAAGATGAGTCTAGTCTCAAGATACCGTTCATCCTATTTACAAAACAATAGCACTAGACATAAAATAATTTTTTTTTTATTGATATATTATACGAACGGAACAAACTATAGTTAAGTTATAAACATATCTTCGACATACACTCTAGAACTGAACATAATTATGAACAATTTTACTCATTGTATCTCATGATCAGAATGTTATTTTCATTCACATAATGAAATAACTATTTTGTGAGCCTACATAATCGGCGCGCTCTATAAATAGCAATTTTAATGCTCCAATTCACGGGGACCACAGTCGGTCACAACGTACAATGTTGCCTGTTGAGCTCGCGTCACGTCTGCCTGTCGATAGTGTTAAGCTTTCTTGTGACAAGCACAAAGTCTAAAGTGGTAAATTTCTAGTATGTTTCTGATAAATAAGCAAACAATATTAGGAAGTTTGATGGAGCTAAAATTTCCTATTATGTTATCATTGTGTAAAAATATTATAATTGTATATTGTAACCGACTTGGGTCCCCGTGAATTAATTCTAGCGAGAACAACACACTCCATAAGGTGAGTGAATCTTTCTAAAATTAGCGCGGTATAGCTGTGTTAAAACACACGCTTCAATAAGCGTCCGGAAAATCCTACACACGAGAATTCAATAAATGGGGAATTTATATTTATAAACTTACTGTGCATGTTAATTTATATTTGAATTGTGGTTGCGTTGTATTAAGAATGATTTATAATTGTACCTTTCCATCACCTTCTCCAGTAGATGTTATTCAATCTATAAAACTCTTAAACATCTTTCTGTCAGTAAAATGTGGTGAAAGAAGTCTCGTAATACGTCGAAATGTTATTCATGTTACTTTAACTTCATTTGCGTAGCATGAATACACTATGTGCAATACTAATGATACATATAGTATATTATTTAACATAACTATGTACACTTGTCTGATATATAATTTGCATTCATTCCCGCTATTATTTTCTGACAATGTAAATTTTTTTAATTTGCCTGACAAATTCATGTTTAAATTATGTTTACGTAAATTAATAGTATGTAGGTTATTCGTGTATCACTGGTGAAAATATGGGGCGGTATATGGTCGGTTTATTCACGGTACATACGGATTATTGAGTTTACCTATCTCAAATTAATTTTGGGGCCAACGTTTTCTTATGGGGTCCGAAAAATCTAGTGTCCGAGAAATCTCCTTAGTAGTGACCGAAAATCTGGGGTCCGAGATGTCTCCCTAGTAGGGACCGAAAAATCTGGTGTCGAAGAAGTCACGTAACCGATCATCTTGGTCCTCTTGTATTATATTTAGGGCAAAAAAAACATCAGTGACATCTCAAAATTAATTTCAACGCCGATTGTCCCTTTTAAAGACATTTCTTGTTTAGAAGTTACATGGCATTATCTTTTTAATTGCGTTTTGTTTTTTGGACGAGGAAAATTTCAACATTAACTTGATACCATGCTTGCACAATCTGAAATAAAGCAAAAGCTAGAAAAATGCTTGGAAAGTTCGCCGTTTTTATAACTTAACCCTATGGGAATTGGAATTTCTGATATCTAACCTTTAAGAAAACCAGGGTCCGGCCCTTAAGGGTCCACTTTTACATAAAAGCACCATGTAACTGTGTTATTTTATTGATTTTATTATTTTATTTGACATGTTTTCTACGATTTTCAAAGCGAAAACATTTTTTTTCGGGTAAAAAAATGGAACAAAAAGTACGGAAACTCGCCTTTTGCATCTCACAGAACATCGAATAATGTGATAAGCAAAAAAATCAGTTATATGCATTCTTCTGTCATAACAGACACTTAACATAACGGACACTGGTTTTAAGGTATTTTAATGCTCTTGGCTGCTGCCATTTTCTATTTGGGCTATGAATTTTGTTACGAAGTTTTCGCTATACTACACAAAATAGATTGAGTTGCATATTCTAAGTATCCCCATATTTTTTGGATGTTGCACCCACTTTACATAGCCAGTGTGGTGGGGATTTCTTTTAAATTAGCCGATGCAATGTTAAGATTTATTTATTTGGGATTAGTGGCGATAAATTTTTACTATATCTGATTGGATATTGAGAAAGGTCAAAAGTTGGGTAAGACAGCTACGCAAAAAAAATATTAAGGGTAAAGAGAGCAGCACAGAATATAATGCGTAGATGGCAATGAATGCATCGAGTCCGGAACATAAAGACTGGCCTTACACTGACCATAAGCCGAGAATAAATTGTTCACGATCGTGGGATCAATTTTTCCTAGAAATACACGCCGTTCATGCTCTGGGGCCACAGGTTACTGATACAATCTTTATTAATGTTCGTACACATATTCACTGTAAAAAGTGAATATATACGTATAGAGAACATATACAAACATTGTTACAGGCTCCTGTGGTGGGAGCATTGCACAATTGCTATTTATAGAGCGTGAAGGATTAACAAAATAGTCATTGCATTCTGTTAATAAATATAACACTCTGTTCATGACAAACAATGTGAACATTTGTTCATAATTATGCTTAATTCTAGAGTGTTTGTCGAGTGTATGTTTAAAACTTTATTTTAACCGCTTATGTAAACAATGTTGTAAATTTTAAACTCAAAATTATTAAACAATTATTGGTAGACATTAAATCATTGTTGTAAGTTTGCATTCCTTAAAATTCCATCGCAAAAAATGCCCAATAGAATAATGGTATTCAATTTTTTACACTAAATATGTGTCATTCATGCAATAAAACGACCAACCAGACAGTACGCCAATGAAAAGGTCCTCTTGTGACAGCTTGTTTTATTGCAATAAACACGTATATTAGTACCGGATTAGGCTCTTAATTGACAACAGTGGTCGCAGTTTTAGGCAAGAAAATAGATGCAATATAACTGACACCTTGTTGTTAATTAAGTGCCCATTGAATTACTCTTTTCGGCTCCACATCGCGGGCGCTAATTCTCTACTCAAAAGATCAACTTGTGAAAAGTAAAATCTTCATGTTTCTTTTACTCATTGTATTACGAGAGTTTAAAATCACGCCTTTGTGTTACTTTGTTATAGAAATACAATTTTGTTTTTATGCGTCACGAAATTTTTATACAAAAGTGAAGATCTCGATGTACTCGGCGCTATAAAGTGTTTTTATGGCAATGAATACATCCACGCTTTCTATGCGGAAGACGTGACGTTGAACATGTCGACTTAATTTTCGCGCACTTTTTTAGCAGAACAAAGGATTAACGTGAAATATACGTGCAGTTTAATTGTAAAATAGAATTCGTGTTTACATAACGCGAACAGTAGTATTCGGAAAGGCGCTTCGAATGTCGAATAGATTATACGCGATTTGAAATTAATTACAAAGAGTAATAATAGATCTCTATAGTTTTATATACAAATGAAATAGTTTACATATGAATATAACACATTAAGGATGTTATCAACACTAAAAACGGCAAGATTATTACGTTTATGGTTTGAGGTCACGAAAATGGGCTATAGTGTATACATGTATATATATATATATGGACCGCGATATAGCGGATCTGCAGTGTATGACCGCATTTAAATGTACAAAAACGCCAACAATTTAATTTAAAAGAAAAAATGCATTCATTAATCATAATGAAGCCCATGAAGAAAACATTCAAAAATGTTCATTAAAACATTCGCATCGTAACATATAGGCATATCTGCGTATATTTACGAACGATTACCGACGTGCATTTGAACGAAACTGTATGCTCCCAAGGTGTTGCTACACTACGAAATCGGATAATATTCGCGACGGTCATAAATTCGCGCAATGGCTGGGGCGCGAAAAGCGCGAATATTAGACGACCGCGAAAAGTAGTGATTCCACAGTAAACAGTAATTCGCGCCAAATTTATAGCTTTTCATGGGTTTTCATTTACAAGTTCAAGTTCAAAGTTTATTGGCGATCGGCAAAACAAAAATGCCTTTAGCCATTTACAAAATAAATAAATTATGGCAAAGATAAGCAATCAATACACACACACAAATGATGATTAGGTAAGTTCAACTACATTTCATAACAATGCATACATATATATGATACAACTAAATTAACATATTTTCAACAGATATGTAAAGTTTTACTTTTATATCTTTAAATTCAGCTTAATGAAACATTAAATGTGATTTTCTCGAAAACATAATAAAGTCATATGCCACCTTCTTACACTAAGGGGGCGGTTTGTTAGTTGTACGCAAGTGCGTTGAGACTTAACAAATTGAATCATAACACTGGTCTGTCCAAACATAATTTGCAATCGAGATCTATCTAGTTGTTTTCTAGGATATAAAAATAGATATGAAACCATAAGTGGGTTTAGAGAAACAAATGTGTCCAAGATTCAAGTTTTTCAAGCTCACAATTTCGTTATCTCACCGACTGTAACACACGGAAAATCTCGTCTGTTCTAATAAGCGTAATCGACGTTGATCTGGTTGGAAAATAATGGAATTCCCTAGTTATGATTCAGACGCTATTTATAACTATGTACACGTATGTTTCGGTTTTCGAAATATATACTGTTCGAATTTTTAGACAACTGTAATATATATTATTAGCGTGGCAAAAACTGCAAAGGTGATAGTAGTGGTGGCAGGTGATAGAAGTAGTAGTAGTAGTAGTAGCAGAAGTAGTGGTGGTGGTGGTGGTGGTGGTGGTGGTAGTAGTAGTAGTAGTAGTAGTAGTAGTGGTAGTAGTAATACTAATAGTAGTAGTAGTACTAGTAGTAATAGTAGTAGTAGTCGTAGTAGTAGTAGTAGAAGTAGTAGTAGAATCAGCAGCAGTAGTCGTCGTCGTCGTAGTAGTAGTAGTAATAGTAGTTGTTGTTGTTGTAATAGTAGTTGTTATGCTCCCCGAAAAATTTCGGGGGAGCATATAGTCGCCGCTTTGTTCGTCCGTCCGTCCGTCTGTCCGTCCCGCTTTCTTGTCCAGAGTATTTCTCTGCAACTACCTGCAGGAATTCAACGAAACTTCATGGGAAGCTTCATTACCAAGAGGAGTTGTACATACTACCGCTTCAATGATTTTTCTTAGAGTTATGGGACTTTGAAGGTTTCTCAAATCAGCATATAGTACTCTATTTTAGACTTTCTTGTTTGTGCTATTTCTCAGCAACTATTGGCTGGAATTCTACAAAACATTATGGGAAGTTTCATTACCAAGAGAAGGTTTGCATATTACCAGGACATTCCACTTCAATGATTGTTCTCAGAGTTATGGGACTGAAAATTTCTGAAATTAGTATATACTGTATCCAGGATATTTCTCAGCAACTACTGGCCTGATTTCAAAAAAATTTTATGTGAAGCTTCATTGCCAAGAGGAGGTGTGCATATTAGCAGGATGATGATTTTTCTTATGGAACTTTGAAAATTGCAAAAATATTGTATATAGTGCACAGTTCTTGTCCGGTCTATTTCTCAGCAACTATTGACTAGATTTCGATGAAATTCCATGGGAAGCTTCATTGCCAACAGGAGGTGTGCATATTAGCAGGATGTTCCACTTCAATGATTTTCTTAGAGTTATGGGACTTTGAAAATTTCTGAAATATAGTACAAAGTATGATTTTTAGTCATTTTAATATTTTTACCCTTGTCATTGCAATTATATTCCTTGACAAAGCGCATTTAGGAGCATCCATCAGTTTTTACTGATATCCTTGTTGTTGTTGTTGTTGTAGAACTAGTACTTGTAGTAGAAGTACTAGTAGTGGCAGTAGCAGTAGCAGTAGTAGTAGTGGTGGTAGTAGTAGTAGTAGTAGTAGTAGTAGTAGTAGTAGTGGCAGAAGCAGTAGCAGTAGTAGTCGTGGTGGTAGTAGTAGTAGTAGTAGTAGTAGTAGTAGTAGTAGTAGTTGTAGTAGTAGTAGTAGTAGTAGTAGTAGTAGTAGTAGTAGTAGTAGTAGTAGTAGTAGTAGTAGTAGTAGTAGTAGTAGTAGTAGTAGTAGTAGTAGCAGCCTCAGAGGCAACTGCAGCAATAGCGGCAGGGGTATGTAGCTGTAGTAGAAGTAGTAGTAGACGCAGCAGCAGTAGTCGTCGTAGTCATCGTCGTCGTCGTAGTAGTAGTAATAGTAGTAGCAGTAGTTGTAGTAGTAGTAGTACTAGTACTAGTACTAGTAATGGAAGTACTAGTAGAAGTAGTAGTAGTAGTAGTAGTAGTAGTAGTAGTAGTAGTAGTAGTAGCAGTAGCAGCGCCAGAGGCAGCGGCAACTGCAGCGATAATCGGGAAGCATTCCATGAATGACAAACAAACACAAACACGCACAACTCCCACGCTATACACGTGATGTGATATATGTATGTATATATTTTGATGCAATATCATTCCCGTTCCATCAGATATTGTCCCAACAACGTCCCGACACCGTCCAGACACCGTCCCGAATTTGATCCGATACAGCCGAATCTATCCCGACAGAGTGCCGACTATACAAAGTCTCTCGAATGTTTATGCTAGGTTCCTACTACCGATCAGATCAACCCGATGTACCCCGATCACGTCATCGGGGTCTGATCTTGTTCGCCCTACCTAGATCTATTAAGATCGTCATTCTTCAGTGTTCCAACTCGATAATTTTCAATTGATAAACATCCTCATCGCAAAAATGCAACGCGTGAAAAAACAAAAAGAGTTAAGTTTTGAGTGAAACATGTACATTTGTGATTTATTTCCGAGTGTGTTTTTATTGTATTTGTGAACTATGTTTCAAAAGAAAGAAATTTTCATGTTATATCCTTATTGAATCATACTGCAAAATATTAATCAGAAAAAAAGTACATTTCGGGATAGTTACATTGTTGTATTAAGTAACTGGTTTTGTATAACAGTTGATCTGATTCACAGCAGCTGTTCCTCAACAATATGTATCATCGGTAGTGCACACGGTCGATTCAGTGGTGATTTGCTTGACGCAATTGCCTTTCGGTATACATCGGAGTTTTGTTTTGTTTCTGAAATGTTTTTTTTATTATTATTGTTTGTGTTTGTGTTTTTTAAATTATTTGTCTAAAGACAATTTACGTTTTACATAATGTTTGCGACATCAGCTAGAACTTCTAGATGCAGTATTTATGTCACAAAAAAGTGCTTTCCGCGTTCTTTGTTATTAAGTAGTTTGTATGTTAAATCGTATTCGCTTGCTAGTCTACTGAACCAGATTCAGGGTTGAAATAGTGCTTGAGGTAGTTCCTCTGACGAACTCCAGCTTTCGCCACCAACTTTGTTCCAAGGACGCGCTGGCCATCCGAAAGCTGGCTACCCTGACGCCATTCATCAGGTTGAAGCTGGTTGTCCCCATCCTCATGGTCGACGGCCTGGCGTGCAGTAGCAGGATATCGGATCCTATGAAGGTTGTGCAGGGTCACACATGCCAGGATGATTCAGTCGACTGTCTATGGAGTTTGGATCAAGCATCCAAGCAAGCATTGGGTACGCAGTGCAAGAATTCTGCAGGCGTTTTCCACCACTCGTCTCGCACGGGACAGTTTGTATGATAAAAAAAAACTTACACGTGCAATTACGTTAAACACATGTTAATTAGGTAAAGCATCTTAATATTTTCTACACATGTTGATTTTAATTATTGTCAATCTACATGAATTTATTTTTTAATGAAGGGTAGAACAAATACATAAGGTTAAGTCATTAATTTACAAATAAATTACATCCTCAATATGATTGTTTCATTTATTTGTTCCAATTTCTTACCAACAATTTAATATACGCTTTTCAACTTTCAGATTTCGCCTTGAATACTGCTTCAACATTCAGGTTTTAGTAGAAACGCATCGTCTCCAGAAGAAGAATTATGGCGTATTATGGTAATCACTTGCCTGTTTGTCGGGGTCTGGCAGACCGATGGTGTTTTCTTTAAGAATGGAGTTGAATTCAAAGTTGTTGACGAGTTGGGCTATGTATTGCCAATGCTCAGTACTGACGACGGCTAGTAAAATCTATTTAGAGTAATCCTGTATTATTGCCTCTAAAACGTATGGAACGAACTTGCATATCGTATTCTTACCGACTCGAAAGAGGAACATCAACTCTGTGTTCGACGCACCAGTTGCAAGATGACGAAGAGTGACATTCAGGATTCAGAGCTTCTCTATAATACAATCACAGCTTACACATACACACATATTTGTCTCTCTTTAACTGTAGTTACCTGAAGTTTAAATCTTGCTTCTTAGTAGGGGTGATATTCGGCCAAGAAGCTTCCCAAACAGTTCTGCAGCAACTGTTTAAAAGTGTTTGAATACATTAGGACCCTTCCTATTCAACTCATTCAGGAGTTGTTCGTACTGTCCTATACAGAGGGCAAAGTGCTAGCCATGCCTCACCAAGATTTGCCCGCGCCGTTTTTGTCTACGACATTTTTGTTGCTTTTTGTAGGCTCGTCCACATTATCCCCCAGAAGCTTTACATATTACAATGCTGTACTCTAACCATCAGGCCCACACGTTGAACTACTCAACTTCCATGTTAGAAAGAATTATGCATTCGTGATTTCTCCGAAATACTGAATGATGATTTAAGGTATTTGGCGTTTGTATACATAATAGTTTAACACTTGCATCTTTTACGACCCCAGTACGATCAGATCGATTACCTCGGTATCATCGGAATCAGGTCAAGTTTATTTGGTGTTAGTCGTACTTATCGTGTAGGAATCGTGTACGAATCGGCCTAGTCGGGAAGAGGTCGGACGTATTGTCGGGACGAAGTCGTATTGAGTCTGGTCTGGTCGTGTAGAAATCGTGTATTGGTCGTGTACTATCGAGTAGCGGTAAGAGAGCGCCCCAAAGCGTCCAGACAATTCCCGACTGCGTCTTGATATTCCCGTTATTTTAAAATTCCTCCGTGTCTGACAAAATTCTGCTTCAAACAAAACTCATTCTAATATTTGACCTTTTTGTGTGAAAACCTCTCCATTCAAGTGAATAGTATGAACCAGACAAATATTTGACCTTGAATTGTGGCATTGACCATTAATATCCAAGCATGGGTCGTGTACGCGATATATTAGCAGAATTATTATCTGGTCATGGGCATAAACAATATTTAAATCATTAGATGCATATAGAAGTTTTATGGATGGAATTTCGGACGCAAGCATATTTATTCGACATCAGTAACTTGCGTATTGGATATTAGTGTTCCATTAATAGGCATTAGTTATCACTATCCGGTAACGTGTACACTATTTTATAAGATTAAAAATTAAGATTAAAAATAAATCTTCATTTGAACATACTTCTATAACTTATAGATCATTTAAACATTTTGATGAAAAATTATTTTTTACAAGATCTGCGAAAATATTACTTGAATATAATAGAAACTACGCATGACCCTAATTTAGCTCTAAGCACATTGTACAATATATTAAACAAGGTATTATCGCAGCATGCACCAATTAAAAATAAGCGTGTTAAGCGAATACAACAACCGTGATGGTATTCGGAGGGCATAAAACCAGCTATAATAAAACGAGATAAAATTAAATCGTGCAATGATTTTAATCAATATAAAATTTGGAGAAATCAATGCAATTCCATAATCAAGAAAAATAAGAAAATATTTTTCAATAATGCTATTAAACAGAAAAAAAAATTAAACTGTTGTGGCAATCTATCAAAACAATATCAGTTGACAATAAAAAACAAAGTGCAGTATTACCTAATACACTAAAAATAAATAACATCGATGTGAATGGAAAACAGAATGTAGCCAACGAACTAAATAAATATTTTGTTAATATCACTAAAATAATTAAGAACACCGAATTTAAGACTAACAACTTTAAATATTTAAAACGTTTCCTAGACGATAAAGTATGCAACAGAATGTTTCAGATTGATTATATATCGCCTTTTGGAAGTTAGCTTCACTAATTGATAAACTAAATACAAATACAAGTGGTAGTCTAGACAGAATAGGACCTAACATTATCAAACTTTGCAAAGATAATATTGCACAGCCTTTAGCGACGTTGGTCAATAATTCTATTGCAAAAGGAATTTTTCCTGATTTACTAAAAATATCAAGTGTTGTACCACTTCATCAGGGTGGAGATAAACATGATCCAAATAATTGTATACCCATTTCATTATTACCTACAGTTTCCCAATTAATTGAAAGGCACGTTGCAAATTAGTTAAATAATTATTTAAAAGAAACATGTATACTAACTAAACACCAGTCGGGTTTCAGACAATATAACTCGTATCAAACTGCATTAATACGACTTGTTGATTCATGATTAAGTGATATGGATGATGGTTATGTTATAGGAACAGTGTTTGTAGATTTCAAAAAAGCATTTGACTTAGATGACCATACTATTCTACTTCACAAGCTGGAACTTTATCATTTTTCTAACTAGTCTTTGAAGTTTTTTGCGTTATATCTGACGAATCGTTGGCAGCTAGTTAGGGCAGATGGTATAACCTCTGACACTTGCATTGTTACATCCAGTGTGCCACAAGGCTCTATTTTAAGACCTTTGTTATTTTTACTGTATGTCAATTATCTACCCTTAATGTTAAAATCAGAATCAGACATGTATGATGTAACAATTCATTGCAAAGGCAACGACATAAATTTTGAGATATAAAAAAACAGACTTCAGGCACATTTAGTACGTTCACATAACTGGTGTAAGATAAATAACATGGCAATAAATCCAGATAAAACCACTTGCATGACCATTGGATCACGAAACAAACTAAAATATTTAGAAATCTTGTATTTTTTGTTGAAAACACAAAAATAGGTGAAGTTTAAACCCAAAAACTTCTTGGAATTCATATTGATAGACATTTAAATTGAAAGGCCCATGTCGATAAAACTTATTTAAAGCTTTAAACTATCACTGTTAAGGCTTATACAATATTTTCTAACTCCTAAAATGAAACTTATGTTCTATAATGCTCCTGTTAACACCAGTTTTTGATTATGGGTGTGTAACATGGCCAAAGGCCAATACTTGTGACATAAACAGAATATCGAAACTGCAGAAAAGATTTGCCAGTGTAATCTTAAGAGATGATTTAAATATAAATGCATGCAATATGTCAAAACAATTGCAATGGCTTTTCTTTGAACATAGATGTAAATATTTCACAAGTATTGTTATGTACTTGTTTATTTGTTAAATATTACAGTTTTTCTTATTTAATGGGAAATTGTTGACATAATTTAGAAATATGTAAAATCATTTGTCAAGTCCTATTAAAAAGTTATTTTTATTCTTTTGAGATTTAACAGCTTATGATTTTCCAGATGTATCTATTTTCCTTCTTCAGATGAAACAGCCAAACATATTTAAGAATAAGCTATGTTAACATTACTGGCAATCCTTGTAAGGTTGCAAAAGTGCAAATTAAAGCC
Source organism: Congeria kusceri (assembly GCA_027627225.1). NCBI lineage: Eukaryota > Metazoa > Mollusca > Bivalvia > Myida > Dreissenidae > Congeria > Congeria kusceri. Next base: position 45,216,996 of record CM051024.1, read on the forward strand.
TTCTATCTCTCTTTGACCACATATGTGGGCAAACCTAGTGGTAAACAACCAGATTATATGCTATAAAGAATACTACATTTATATAATTATTGTTGTTATATGTTTATTTCATTATATATAAAGATAGTTGTGTTTGCAATAAAACTGTACACACCACACATTTTAAAAACTTTTCGTTGTGCAATATGCATGCCAAGTTGGAACTATGTGACAAAGGCTACAAACACTTCAGTCTACATAAAGTATTCTGAAAATATACTGAATTTGCGCACAGTTCTGACTGCAAATATGATATACCTTGTAATATACAAGGTGTTTACATTGTTCTAGCCTTGTAAAGGTTTGCCACTGGAGATCTTCAAAGCATTTATCTATTTATTAATGGGAACTAGGTTACTAAGGCATGGTGGTTTCACTGTATTATAATTAGGCCTCCATTTTTCCATTCTGGCCATACTGTACATGTATACACAGGTTATTGCTTAGAAATACAAATTGGAAGCCACATGTCTTTTATTGTGCCTGTCAGTTTGAAATAAAAATTGTGAATTTTCCTTGAGTTGCAGAGGTGTGATGGATATGGTGTCTGCCTTTTGATTGAGCGATTCTGAGTATGACCCCTATTAATGGAACATTTGAATGGTCTTTCTCAAAAGACACCCAGTACTGATTCTACTCTGGAAAAAGATTAATTATTAATTTCGTTGTCAAAATTTCTTAATAATAGTCAGGCTTTCTACTCAGTAAATCTAAAATAAATAGTTTTAAAATAAATATGATTTTTATGTTTGCATTTAAGGCTGTGGAAATCTGCAACTGAAGCTTACAATCCTCACTGTTTAAATTTAAAGTGCAACCACTTAACAAATCACTGTAACAAACACTATACTACAGAGTCTGAGGCTTGCAGAACTTTAATGATATTTTATATTCTCAGAAAAGTCATGAAATACATATTTGGTGGCAGTATTTATATCAGTCAATTTCAAGTTCATGTATGTTGTTGCTGCACTGGATTGAAGAAATGCATGCCATCTTTTTCATAGCATATTCATGGGTCCCTCTAAAAAAAAAAAAAAAAACATCATTATTTCTAGCATATTTTTATATTTTTAGTGCATGAATTAAGATCTATATTATTATTATTATTATGTATTATGTATTATTGATAAACATTAGAAACTGTAAAGTTTATGTGTAATAAAATTCTGTTCTGTTCATTATTTTTTTTTTTTTATTATGATTATTATTATTATACAGCTTGAATAGATAATATTTTATATAATGATGATGTGTTTATCAAATAATTAAAATATGATTTAAATAAAATGTTGTTGAAAAATAATAAAAAAAATGAAACAAATAATACATTAATTGTAATAATACAATCTAATTAATAATAATAAATACTTATTTGTAAAAGTACAATCTAATAATAATAATAATAATAATAATAATAATTAATAAATAAATAAATAAAATAGATCTAATAATATTTATTATTATTATTATATAATTATTATTATGTCATTGTAAAAATGTAATATTATGTTATTGCCTTATCAATTGTTTTTATTTAAATGATTATTAAATAATAAATCGTTGCTTTATTAACACTTACGGCAAATATTAAACTAAATATCATTTTCATTTCTAAGCAGTATACTGTAAACGTTACAGTACAATTTTTATAGACAATAACCTTTGCGAAATTATTCCTCTACGCCTTGGTTGTATGCATTGACAGTCTCATCAGCAAAAAGACGCAATGTGTAAAGAAAAAAAAACGTCCATTCCAGTATTAGGTCTAAGTGTTTGTTTACAATCGACGACCTTTCCAATATGGCGGACGCGCTGACGCATCCAATAGGATGTAACGCGCATCTAGTTTTCTATATCTATGGATACAGCAGTTGTGGCGTCACACTAGGTTAAGAATGACCAATTAATGACTTAATTACTTAAAGAACGCGATTCACGCCACTAAATAATTATAACACCATTATGTGTCATACAGGATCTGGCTCTCACCATCGTATTTTACAATTTGTAATTATATATTTACTTTTGGTAAATTCATGTACGTTACTGTTATTTATTGATGTTAATTTTCATTTTAATGTTATTATATGTCGTATTTGCTTCTACTTATATTTTTGGGAACATATACACCATTACAAACAGTAACATTATTTTTGTTCATACGTCCTATTATTTGATGAAATATTTTAATTTATTATTTGAGTTTAAGTCAACTATTAGATGATACGTTCCCAACAAGAAACAAAAGGGCCATGATGGCCCAAAGCGCTCACCTGAGAACTGGTACAGATGAAGACCATATGTTGTGACAGGTTTGAAAATAAAGATATCTGAACAATACGCAGAGGGGGATAGGATCAATTTTGATTTAAAACATCGGTTTTTGTGCTATAAGGGAAAGTTTGCTTTTTCTTTGATAATTTTCTGTCCAATGATGATAAATGATGTTATGCAGGCTATACCAATAGCTCACCGAGTACTTCGTGCTCAGGTGAGCTAATGGTTCAATTTTCAGATAACACACTTAATAACAGAATAAAAGGGAAAGGAAAGAAAGTTAGATTTGTATTGTTCTATCAATGCTAAATTGCTGTTATGTCCGTCAGGTATTAATTGTAATGTTTACATTTAGTAGTCTTTATGAGAAACCTAACGAAAGTAAAGAATTTATTATTTTAACATTGATGTACTTTATTGGTACCTCTAAAGTCTTTATTAATTATTTTGATCATTTTAATTGGTTATTTCATTTTAAGTAAACTATTATGCTAGACTTTCCCATCTTGATTATTATTTTGTAGAATAAAAAAAAACACTATATTGTTAATTTATAAAATATATTTAAACTTACATAGTTTAAATTGGCTTTGTTAATAATTAGATTCCTATTTTGTTATTTTCGTAATTAAATATACTCGTATACAAGGAAGTAAATTAAAGATATGTTTTGTACTGTTTCTGTTATAAAATTTGTGTTATGTTCGTCACATTTATTGATTAAATTGTATACAGTTAATACATGCAGTTTAATTACATATGCAAATGTAGTTTCAAGGCCTCATTGTAAATAAGATTACCATTTTTCACTGTTATCATAACTCTGTATCAATGTGTAATCTTAATGAGATACCTTCGTAAAATAAAGAGATTATTATTATTATTATTATTATTATTATTATTTAGTTGACTATTTCGATTCGATTTATATGGTACATTTCCTTTTACAAGTGTGTTTTACGTACTAATGAGTCATGTCTTGCACTATCGTTAATATTTATATTTGTTATCGTTAATGTCCATGTATTGGTTAATGTCGACGTACGTTTCTTATATCAATATAAATACCGGTAAGAACAATGGAAAAATGGGTGATAATGTTTGACAAATAGAATAATACAACAGCAACCATGATGAAATGAGCAATTAACGTGATTTATCTACACAAACACCATATTGTTAATACACGGTTTAATGATAAATCATCTATAAATATATATATAAAGAATCAAATCGAAATTGGTTTAGCATCGAATATCAAATCGAGTCATTCACAATTGATTGACCGATGAATCGAAAGAATCGTTGCAGCTCTACCTGAAATAATCATTGTCGACATACATGTATTCTTTACACCACAACGAGATTTATCTAGCGATAAATATTTTTACATATTTAGGTGCGTGCATGCTTCGAACAGAAATTTTCTAGTCAATAAAGTTGCCAATCTCATTAAAATCATCTCCAGTCTGACGCTACTTTATTATCCGCTGACTAGATCTGATGACTTCGCTTTAGGGGTCACGTTCAGATGACTTTTCAGGAGCCAATAAAACTGTTGCCTTCAAAATGTTGTGGTATAGCTTCATATATAATGCACAAATACTATGAACGAAATTACCGTGAACTTTGGATGTTTTCCCGCATAAGGTACCACTATATCCATTGTTATCCGCGTGAAAAGTAACTGTAAATGATTTATTCCCGAGGATCAGCTGGAAATCAGCTGGAAATGCATCACTTTTCAAAAACCATGACCAAACGCCTAAGCGAGGAGAATAGGTTAGGATTAGAATGTAAACGATTCTAATCGGCTCCCAGACTGACCCAAATAACCCATTAATCAATTGCAAGATCACCAAGTACGTTTTGCTTTGAATAACGTTCTGCTTTACTTATCAATCTTTCCACGATTTATCCCATAATTTGCACTCATATAGAAAGCGGTGAAATATCCGACTTTTTTTTCCAAACATTTTATGTTCTTATCGCATTCATTATAACACTGATTAGCAGGATACTGGATATTCAAAACAGTACTTCTTTTGTTCGCGTAGGTCTAGATGCGTTCAGATGGTACCGTGAGACCATCGGCTCTTCAATTGCGGTACATAAGCGAACAACTTAAAATAATGCCACTGAAATTGCTGCCATATAAACATAATATCGCGTAACAACAACAGTAAAGTCCTGCACCGGTATCAAGAGTTCCGTAAACTATATTCAAAGGAACAAATATAAAATGCATTGGTAAAAATAAATACACATGTATCAAATGTAGCCAACCAATAAAGACTGGAAACTGTGGCGCGAAAAAGCAACGTATGGTAATAAAATAGATACGTAAATTAAGGTATCCCCTTTAAAATGCCCTTAGATACTTTACTAAAACATCAAATTATAATAAATGGCACTTATACTGAAAATAATTTATATGTGTATATAAATCGGGTGACAGTTTAAGAGCGCGTAGACCTTTTAATGTGCATACACATGTCATCTTAAAAAAATAAAAATAAATAAATATAACGTGAGAAAAGTCAAGCGTTTGTCATTGCACATATTAAACAAGTAGGTTTCTAGGACAGTTATACACGATTTTAATCGACTGCATTTTTTTCCAGAAAAGGGACATACTTTGGACAACTTTTAATTGAAAAATATTAAATAAATTTCTAGCTAATAAAACTGCGTGTATCTTACATATTGTGAAGTTAAATAATATATATTTGACAAATAAATATAAACAGTTAGTAAACTAATAAATATAACATTACATACAAAAAGGATATGTACATTTAAGCAAAAGCTTTAAACGTCAACCAAAGCAATTCAACCCATATAAACCCTGATGTTTCCATGAATTTTTGCCCTGCAGATGGCGCATTTCCTCAGTGCGCTCGAGCATTTCACGCACGTGACCATGTGACCACATGGTAGAAAGACCACGCATGCGTCACTGTCCATGCACACTTTGCACGTCAACTGCTGCTTCAGTTTCTGATTTTCATCCAGAATGAAACTGATATCTGCAAAATAATATGGCAAATATTGCATATAAATGTATTTAGAAAGAGTATAACATATTTAATATATCTTACAACAAACACATGTATATAACACCCTCAATAACTCACAAACAAAATATTGGCTCCTTACAAACATGTATTGTTTTACAGTTAAAAAATAACAAACAATTAGTTAATTTCCTTTTACACTCAATTTTAACTCAAGATATCTTGAATTTGACTATTAAAAGGCTCGTGATAATATGCTACCGATCCCAAAATTAACAATTCGCAAAATTGCCATTCTGAAGTCTATAACTATATTGACAACGATTACACGCTAATTAATTATTAAGGACCCAATCGGAAGTAAGCTTTTGGGTGTTCATGGGCTGTCCTAGGTTACTATATACTTTCATTAAAACTTCGCGTATTTAACTTAACCTCACATTCATTGATTCAAACAAATGATATTTTGCTTTAAAATAGTTTTTACTCCAGCATATTCAATTGTAGTTGAGTAAATTCAAGTGTTATTGCATTTTATAGTTTAAAAAAAAAGAATTGACCTACCTACCAACGACCCAAACACCAACCTACCTACCAACCTACTTACCTTCCTACCCAGAACCTACCTACCTACCTACCTACCTACCTACCTACCTACCTACCTAACCTACCTAACCTACCTACCTACCTACCTACCTACCTACCTACCTACCTACCTACCTACCTACCTACCTACCTACCTACCTACTATAATTTCGCAAATAGTAAAAGGTTTACTGATATTGGTATTTCATTATACCAACCTGGGTTTTCAGTGCTGGCAACACTGTCCCTAATTTCGTTAGATTTTTTATTTTTCTGCTTGTGCTTTTTAGGCCTCGCTGCTTCACTGCCATCTGTAGACCTCTCTGGGGTTATGACAGGTGGATCTGTTTGCGGATTGGCTAGGAGATAATCTATTAATTCCTCGGGCTCAACTCTGTATCCTGAAGACAATTTTATATTATGTGAACTGCACCGACATTAGTCTGTTCAGTGGGAAATGCTTTGGACATCCGTTCGCACCACATCCCATTACATTGTTTTCAAGCCAATAAGCAATTGAATAATATTTTGCAAGGCGGTGATTTTTTTCATTTCGGTGTTATTTGTGTTTTCCGTATTGTATATGTTGCTGGTTTGGCAACAGGTCACTAGCAGACATTGAGTTTTTAAAACGGAATTATGTATCTACCGCTGATGCAGATGAAGTAATAATTCTGTATATTTAGTTCATATGTACATTATAACAAGATTTTTGCTTTTGTCTTAGCGTTTAGAAATGAATCAGTCATCTGCAAAACGTTCTGACTTCGTACATTAGAATCCCCGCAAGGTCAGTCACATTACAAAATTATACCTTCAGAGTGATTTCTTCGAATCTGACCCAGAGCGAGAAGTACGTGCTCTTTGTTAAAGCCCATGTCTGCAACCGAGTCAACCATCGAGAAATCAGGCATCTGGACAGTCGCGGTGTCCGATGGTGGAGCCCTTGGGTTGGCTCTATGTCGGGAAAACGTCTGCGTTTCAGTATATCGTTCTTCTTCTGTTGGCTGTGAATATATCCACTTGTATTACCCTGGTATGGTTAGCATAAATTTTCATAAATTATACTAGCCATAAGTTCTGATATTACACTTAACAACACTACATGAAAAAGTGACGACTGTTTACGTCTTAACAATAAACATGTTATGACCATGATGCTGCTGTTAATGATATATTATTTGCTTTTAGAAGAAAAAAAACATACCGAGATTCAAAAACAATGCCGCCAAAATATTGTATTATTACTACAAGAGATTTATGTGTGAAAAGTTTGCTCACCTGAAGTGTCCTATGGCTTGGTGCAATGTCTAGACCTCGTTCAAATGCTCGGCCCATGCGAACCATGTCAATGAACTCCTGGCCCCTGCACTGCCTGACGTACTCGCAGTCAGGGAACCAGAACGCATGCTCCATCCAGGGGTCGTCCCCTTGCTGCCAGTTCCGTATCCCGCCGCCACAATGGAAGCAGCGAGTTTCGTCACTAGTGCCTGCACATGTAATAATGCATATACATTATTGAACTCTTCACAAAGTACAGCTGTTCAAACTAAATACATGTACTTGCCATAGTATTATGTCTTATATAAATATACACAGAGTTTTTTTTAACAAAAACATATAACATGCTTAGGCAGGCCTATTCTTGTGGATAGTATATGTATACAAAAAATAATAAAAAAATAATTAAAAGATTTCTCAGAAGTTCATATATTAAATTGGTATAAACTTCAATTTTACTGTACCATAATAATGCAACATTCAAGTAAAATATGCATGTGAGTCCGGTATTATGACTATACAAATTACAAAAATAGATCTAACATTGGTACAAAGTTCTGTTTTAGAGTTAATATCCATGCAATGTGCAACGCTGAAGTCTTATGCAACCAATGCAAACTAGAATTGTCACATGAGTGACGGATATACCCCCACAATATGGCCTTGTTAAAAAACTATGGTATCCATTCGAAAGAAATGGACAAAGGGAAATGCTTTAATTTGTGAATGGTCAACAGTGTATTTGGAAAAATTTAATGTCAATAGGAGCCATAACTATGTCAACATTTAGTGGTTTGTAACCAAAGTTGAACTTGATCTGTATTTTATGACGTTACACCAATGTACCCAAAATAATTTAAATATGCGAAGCCTTTCATGAGTTATTATCAATGATTTTCGGATATTTAAGTCAAAAAGTGGGTCCATAACTGTGTCAACATTTAGTGATTTGTAACCAAAGTCGAACTTGACCTGTATTTTATGATGCTACACATGTGTGCCAACAATTATTTAAATATGTCAAGCCATTGTAGAGTTATCGTCAGGAAACCATGTTTTTAGGGAATTTAAGTCAAACAAAAAGCCATAACTCAGTCAAAATTTAGTGGTTTGTAACCAAATTCGAAATTGACCCGTATTTTATGATGCTACATATGTATACCAAGAATTATTTGAATATGGTCTAATTACCCCAAAACGGATGTCAGTTAGATAATAAGCACATGTGGCTGAGTGCAGGATGCATATAATTTGTAAAATACAGTTTAAATGATATGTTGCCGTATCATTTTAAAGGTATATATGTAAGCAATAAGAAAAAAGGCTGTTTTGTGCACTACTTTTTTGTCTAGTGGTTCCCAGCTTCATAACATTTGGCCCATGTATTCATGCGCAAAATGGCAGCCTCCATGCCCGTCAAAACCGATGTGTTTTTTCTAAGGTAAATATTTTGAGTTACAGCACATAGACTTCTTTTACATGCTGTTTTTTCAAAAGGTTATGTCCTCATCTTTCCAACAATGTATGGTGATATATTGGAAAGTAGCTTGGTCATGGTGAAAAGTGAGATCAAATTTTGAATATGTTATATGTAACAAAGAAGGAATTTATTTGCGCATGCGTAACCTTTAAGAACTTCACCTAATATTAGTCGTCTGCAAAGATCTTGAAAATGGACTCTTACAAACACACTGTACTGGAAAGAATAACTGCCAGATGCCACCTTGACCCCATTTAGGGCTGTATTTTATGGGATGGTTGCCCTAGGGGGGCATTAGGGGGGTAAATATGGGAAAATTAAAGCAAAATGTCCCCCAGAGTGGCAATCCGAGACCCATTGTGTTCATTGTGTTGTTTTTCAGTTTCATTTTGACATTAATTTGCATTAGTTTCAACAATTCTCTCATTAATGTCATAATGCCTTGTGTTGTAATCCTGAATATTTAGTTTAAGAACCTGTAACTGACAATAATGTCCGCAAAGGTCGTGCTTTGGCCATGATGACCGTCCGACCTGCCTACTTTGAATAATACCAATTTTCCTAATTTGCAAAGTTAACAGATCCTATTTAGTTCATACGTTATTTTGTAATTGTAGTTCAATCAGGCTTTCAGCTGAAAAATACATGAAATGCATGCATAAAACACTTAAGCCGCTCACGCCAACCTAGACCCCACCAAATGGAGATAGCGGCATCAAAATTTAAATCACCATCACAGTTTGGTTTAATTTGAGTATGTTTTTTAAATGCAGTGTTGAAAAGAACCAGGACCTCAGCCGGAACCATCAACTCATTGGTATACAAGTCTGGGTGAAGTGACGAGTCATCAAAACTACTTTTCTTGTCAACAACACTGGAGCGTTGGGGCGGGGCCGTAAAGCTGACACAGTCGTGTCCGTACCATCGGTATTTTGTAAGGTTAGTACATGATTATTGTCATGTATTCTACTATCTAATGTTTTCTTTTCCAGCCTGGCATTCTTCTTATCAACACCAGTAGGAAAAGCAAGAGTTTAACCCTTGTTGGGACTCTCAAACCCGTTTTAGAACTGAACTGTTCGCACATGAGCTCGCCAATCTGAAGCCGGCATTGCGACTAGCCTTATCGCAGTAAATAAAACTGACTAAACTATTGTATATGTACACTTATTGTATCTAAATTACACTAGTAATCACAATATTGAGTAAACATGCACAGAAAACCTTTTTATTTTCACAGATTACTCAGCAGAGAGTACCTGGAACAGATTGAAGATTGCAGGCGACTGACCTTACCCACAGGTTCAGGTGTGACAGAAGACTGTTAATTAATATCTTGCATTGACATTTTGGGGTCAAATTCTCTTTTTGTTGTGTGACAGGAGGTCAAATCTGTTGATTGTTATGTAAACAAACCCTTTTCTGGGGTCAAATGGCATCTGAAATGCTACATTTATATGGATTTTACCCCCCAAAATGCAGAAACTAAAAAAAAAAAATTGTTCAAAACTGACTAAAAACCTATTCTGTAACATTTAGAATGCCAATGAAGATTGTTTTCACTTCTGATTTTATATATTGTATCTGCAATGCCTATTAAAACTCAAACTTATGCTTAATTCTGAGTTAAAATTATGTTTTCCAGACGTACCCAAGTACATTTTTTTCCGTCTAAATTTTTGCCTCAAAACACCATTATATGTGACATTTTGAATTTTATTTTTTTCCAATAAATCTTTAAACCAGTGTAATAGGACTTCGTGTTCTTTCTCGAAATAGATCAGATTGATGAAACTTGTGGTTTTTATTCAAATTTGAAAGGGTTGGGTTCTCTTAAAGGTGTAATTACCCCAAAACGAAAGTCACATCCTCAGGGTTACATGCTGTCAGTTAGATAATAAGCACATGTGGCTGAGTGCAGGATGCATATAATTTGTAAAATACAGTTTAAATGATATGTTGCGGGATCATTTTAAAGGTATATATGTAAGCAATAAGAAAAAAGGCTGTTTTGTGCACTACTTTTTTGTCTAGTGGTTCCCAGCTTCATAACATTTGGCTCATGTATTCATGCGCAAAATGGCAGCCTCCATGCCCGTCAAAACCGGTGTGTTTTTTCTAAGGTAAATATTTTGAGTTACAACATATAAAAAATTTTTACATGCTGTTTTTTGAAAAGGTTATGTCCTCATAGCTTGGTCATGGTGAAAAGTGAGATCAAATTTTGAATATGTTATATGTAACAAAGAAGGAATTTATTTGCGCATGCGTAACCATATGTCAAGCCATTCTTGAGTTATCGTCCGGAAATCATGTTCTTAGGGAATTTTAAGTCGAAACCGGGGCCATTACTCTGTCAAAATTTAGTGGTTTGTAACCAACGTCGAACTTGACCTGTATAATATGATGGTACACATGTTTACCAAAAATTATTTGAATGTGTCCAGCCTTTCTAGAGTTATCATCCGGAAACTATGTTTTTAGGGAATTTTAAGTCGAAAAGGGGCCATAACTATGTCACAATTTAGTGGTTTGTAACCAAAATGGAACTTGACCTGTATTCTATTATGTTACACATGTATACCATGTCAAGCCATTCTTGAGTTATCGTCCGGAAATCATGTTCTTAGGGAATTTTAAGTCGAAACCGGGGCCATTACTCTGTCAAAATTTAGTGGTTTGTAACCAACATCGAACTTGACCTGAACTATATGATGGTACACATGTATACCAAAAATTATTTGAATGTGTCCAGCCTTTCTAGAGTTTTCATCCGGAAACCATGTTTTTAGGGAATTTTAAGTCGAAAAGGGGCCATAACTATGTCACAATTTAGTGGTTTGTAACCAACATGGAACTTGACCTGTATTCTATAATGTTACACATGTTTATTATTATTCAAAATTATTTGAATATGTCAAGCCTTTCTTGAGTTATCATCTGGAAACCAAAAACCAACAAACCGACGGACCGGCGGACCGACAAGCTGACGTCAATATACCCCCCTAAACTTCGTTTGTGGGGGTATAATTAATTAAATTCATATTTCTGTAAAATATGTTATCGCATTCTTGTATTATATTTTTTAATATTTATTTTTGATTATCTTACCAGTGTTAAACAGCCCTGCGTCAACTAGACGTTTAATTGATACAGCATGTGTGTACGCCCAGTTTAGGTAGGTTGACATACGATTTTCTCGGCTGGCCAAGTCCGGGTGCCTCGCATTTTCGCTCAGGACGTCAAAAGGTATTGCCAGAGTGTCTTCGATATATGACGTTTCTTCTCGTGATGTCTCTGTTTCATTTCTTTGCCTATTGCCTTTGCCATGACTTCTGTTGGAGTTATCGTTCTTGCTGGCCTCACGATCGGCGACTAGCGTTTCGTCGCTTGTTTGAGTTTTGACGTTTTCTTCACCCCCACTTGCGCCGCTGGCTTGCTCACTTTCAGACGCCGCATCGTGTTTCTCGTCTTTGTGAATAGGAACGTTAAACGTGTCTTTTCCATTAGCAAAATCACAATCGGGAGATAACTTAAGGTGTGTATCCTCGAGTGATTCATCCTCGTCCCATTTCCTCACTTTTAGCCCACAACTAAAACATTCACTACGATTCTTTTCTATGTTAAAGTAAAATCCGTTCTTTGTTAACGTTGTCTCAAAAATATTTTTACAATGTGCATCATCAAGACACTTTCCGTACGTTATATACCTGTCCCATTCATGAGCCATTTTCACGTTAGGAACATGGCGACGTTTTGATGCTTTCCCTGGTTTTGATTGGGTTCCATGACCTGGTGATCTGGCATTGGTATAATCTGAATCTGAATCGTTATTACCATCGCTCCTTCCAGACTTTAAGTCGTCTCGTTTAGACTTATTATTCGATGATGCTGGTGTATGTTCTGTGGCGGGACAACATACTATCTCTTTTATATTTGGCGAAATATAACTTTGAAATAAATGTTTGGTTAAACCCTTTAATTGGATACCTCGGTTAAAAATCGTATATGTTAAGCTTTCTTCCATGTCTTGTTTTGAATACTCATGAGGATGGGGTGACTGAAACAACAAACAAAGAACAGCTAAAAAACAAATGATATAGTTTAAATTCGATTTAATAAAGTCCAACCAAGGAACTTTGATGTTATTGTCTATACTGATCGGTCGGTGTTCCATATTTTGACCTGACTTATTAACGTGAAAATATTGGCTAATGTTATAAACTACGTTCAACGAAAATGCTTTTACACTTTCTACTTTCAATGAATTATGAAGCGATTCGGTCCCACCTGACAAAGTGATATGCTTTTTGTCATTTGCTAACACCGTGACAAGACTTCCGCTTTTCCGATCTCCACATAAACAAAAGCATGCACTGTGCCGCTGTTCATCGCGTAGACAATATTCGGTCACTTCGCAGTACACAGAAGCACACAGATACGCAATACCATTGAAGTCGTATGGTAACATCGTGGAAATCGAATGGGTACATCCACATTGTCCTTGATGGTACTGTGATACTGTTTCGCAGTTGAACGACTGAGTTTTCGGTGATGTGTCTTGTACAAATACATGAGTGTGTTTGTCAAAACCTGGATAGTCGTCAATATCGTACGTGAATGATGCTTTGGGCGATTGTTCAAAGAACAAGCTACAATATGTCAGGTTTCTGAAATATAAAATAATAGAATCTTGTCAGTTCATATTCTATTATGCACGTTTATGCTTAAGCTGAGAAAAAAGCCCACACTTATTTACCTTGCTTTTTAAACTTTACACTAACCCCAATATATGGAAAAGTGTCCCGTTCCATTGCGGTCATGTTTTAAACGAGTCAGAGGAGCACCCATGACACGTGTCTGCGATTTGTACTGGAAAGTACATAAATGTACTAGGAAAATACTAGTAGCTCGATCACAACGTTTAGGTTTATAAAGTAGTGTGTTTAAAATATAAGCTATTACAATTTCTTTAAAAAGCCGCATTTTTCTAGCATGTGCATGATCATTAGTCAATTATTTTGCGGCGCATTATTGTATGGCTTAACGTGAATGTGAAACGCAGCCTTACACGAACATACGGAAACTTTTGTTATATTCACTCTCCAAGATAGAATAAAACACCCAAACATGAGAAAATAATTTTATTGGAAACACTAATTATTATGTTACTTGAAAGCATGTCGTTATTGAACTTATTTGATACACTGAATAATGATCACTCCTAAGAACAGCATTTGTAACGATATTATTTACAGACATTACAACCCGAAAAACCTTATGTTGTTCACTGGATTACAAAGTCTTCAACGCCCATTTCATCATCAATTAATAATACATGCATATTCACGTGGAAAACTTAACAATATGTGTCAGAGGAAACCTTCTGGCAACATATATCTGGTATTCGATGTGAGTATATCGGCCAACAAACACCGATTAGGAGTTCTGATGCGTTTCACGAGGGCGTTAACCCCAGTGGTTAATAGCCACGCATTAGAACGACAAAGAGTAATTTATTGGCGATAAACAGCGATAATGCGAAAATTATTTCGATTCTAACATGGTTTGACATCTATTTTTGCAATTGTAATTGGAACTACTTTTTCCTATGCTCTACTTCGTTCCCTTCGGGGGCATATAGTAATCGCATTGTCCGTCCGTCTGTCCGTCCATCCGTCACGCTTCTTGTGCGGAGCAAAACTCCATAAGTATTGAACGGATTCAACTGATAAAGGACAATGAGAGGAAGTGCAGAGTACAAGAATCACAACTCTTTCCTCAATATTTACGGAGTAATTGCCCTTTGTTTAATTTTCTTGTGCAGACCATTTCTCCATTTGTATTGAAGGTATTCAAACGAAACTTCATATAATGACAGAGGACATGGAGAAATAGTGCAGAGCACAAAACATAACTCTTTCTTCAGTATTTTAAGAGTTATTGCCCTTTAATTTTCTTGTGCAGAACATATCTCCATTTGTATTGAAGGGATTAATATGAAACTTCATATCATCATAGAGGACAATAAAAGAAGTGCAGAGCACAAGGACCACAACTCTTTCATCAATAATTACGGAGTTATTGCCCATTGTTTTATTTCCTTATGTGAAGCATTAATTTTCTTGTGCGGAGCATAGCTCCATTAGTATTGAAGGGATGTAAATGAAACTTCATATAATGATAGAGGACAATGAAGAAAAGTGCAGAGCAGAAGGACCACATCTCTTTCTTCAGTATGTACAGAGTTATTGCCCTTAGTTCAATTTTCTTGTGCGGAGCATATCTCCATTTGTATTGAAGGGATTCATAAGAAACATCATATAATGAAAGAGGACAGTGAAATTAAGTGCAGAGCACAAGGACCACAACTCTTTCTTGAATAATAACGGAAGCATTAATTTTCGTGTGCGGTGCATAACTCCATTAGTATTAAAGGGATGCAAATGAAACTTCATATAATAATGGCGGAAAATGACAGGATGTGCAGAGCACAAGGACCACAACTCTTTCTTCAATAAATTACGGAGTTATCGCCCTTTGTTTTATTTCCTTATATGAAGCATTAATTTTCTTGTGCGGAGCATAACTCCATTAGTATTTAATGTTACTTCATATAATGATAGAGGACAATGAAAAAAAAGTGCACAGCACGAGGACCACAACTTTTTCTTCAATATTTACAGAGTTATTGCCCTTTGTTCAATTTTCTTCTGCGGAGCATATCTCCATTTGTATTGAAGGGATTCATAATAAACATCAAATAATGAAAGAGGACAATGAGATGAACAGCAGAGCACAAGGACCACAACTCTTTCTTGAGTAATAACGGAGTTATTGCCCTTTGTTTAATTTCTTTATGTGAAGCATTAACTTCTTGTGCGGAGCATAACTCCATTAGTATTGAAGGGATGCAAATGAAACTTGATATAATGATAGAGGACAATGAGAGGAAGTGCAGAAAACAAGGACCATAACTCTTTCTTCAACATTTACGGAGTTATTGCCCTTTGTTTTATTTTCTTGTGCGGAGCATAACTCCACTATTATCGAAGGGATTTAAATGAAACTTCATATAAGGATAGAGGATGCTGAGAGGAAGTGCAGAGTGCAAGGACCATAACTCTTTTAGCAGGAAGCGTTTTTGGCATTGTGTTGCCTTCCTCTGACAAGCATATGCTTTGGGGGCATACGTCACATCCTGTGACAAGCCTTGTTGTGTTGTTTATTGGGTAGTTTTAAGGGACTGAACTCCAAATGGTTCAATCGTAAAAACGAAAGAAATTGTCGCAAATACAAGATTTTCTTTCATACTCGTATTAGACACGTATGTTTTTTATCTACCCTAAAATCAATGATTTTATATAGTTTTCGTCCTTTTTATCGTTCAAAATCTAGAGCGTCTATAACCCAGCAATTTAAAAATAGCGCCGTTTATATTTAGAATAATCACGTGACAGTTTTATCGAGTCGCTCATGAGCACACTTGAATCGGGTGGGTGTATTGGGGAAAGCCGCGGTATTTTTAAATTGGGAATACTGGCTTTCAGGAAAATGCGAGCTAACTCAGGTTCTATTTTTCATTGAAATATACAGTTTGTGACAGTATTTGATCATGTTCTAAACATATAGTGATGGTTTTACACGTTTTTACCGTTGACCAGTATCTTTAACAACGATAATTTTGTTCTTTGTTTATCGCAAAAGTGTCATGTTAAAATAATATACAACAAATGCGTCTACCTGACATGCGAAGGAGTTCCCGAATTTAAAAATATAATATTTTTATTGCACTATAGTAACACAGAATCAGATTTAGTGAAAATGAATAAACCAGTTTTCCATTGACTTCGTAATGATTTGAAACAAAAAAGCCGTTTGAAGTTAGTCATTCAACACATACTTTAACGTTTTTCAAAGAGCTTGTTGAGGTTATGTTTGTTCTGGTCTTAGTCAATAGTGACGAGCAGCCCGTCAGGCTTTAAAAGGAACTAACACTAGTGTGCACTTCCAGGGGAGTCATAGGCACAATATTACTGGGATCCCAAAACTGTTTTCCCAATGGTACAAATATGAATTACAAATGTTTCATGTCTGAACGGTATATGACAGATCGTAAAAAGAGTTCTGCGTGCACACAATACACTACAGTTAAGTCAATAATGTCTGGGTGCAAATCATTATTATGAAATCGCACCGGTCTGAAATATTGTTGAATGAAAAGATACAAAAATAATAACATGAACAAAAAAACACGTATATCAGACGAACAGATAAGGCGCGTACACGCGTAAGTTACGGGGGGAAAATCACAAGACATGCACAGATATATAGGATCTGACACTACTTGTCATTTTATATCATATTTTATTAAACGAGTTCAGGAATTTTGTTAGTAAGCGAGCGTTCGGCAAGGTTACTAACGAATTTCCTGGACGAGTTTAATAAAACATGATATGACATGACAACGAGTGTCAGATCTTTTTTATCACATGCTTTTAAACGAAAAAAACCCTCTAATTTTAACAAAGCATCTCGATAAATCCAAAAAGTTGTTAAATGCATTGACGTCATTTCATGTTGACGACGTCATTTCACCAAAATAAATCATGCGATTGGTCAGTCAAAAAATATGTAGCCAATGAAAACGCCCAAAACGTTATCTTACACATGTGTGAGATACAAATATTCGTAATGGTTGTATTACATGGAAAACAAGGTATAGCATGTGATAAAATAAAATAACGGTGTGCATTTACTCACAAAATTTCATTTTTGTGCGTACTCATTAAATATATAACAGATTCATAAATGACATCCGACTGTTAAAGAGTTATTCATGACTCGTCTATACATGTACTACATTATTTAACTCCTAGATGCATTCCTTTGCACTTTGAAGCTCACTATTTCCGACGTTTCATTGTAACTTTCCCACCGAAAATAAAGGTACACCCATACATTGTGGACTGAATGTGACTTTACCCCCAATAACTTCTTGCGTGAGTGTACATTAATCCTCTACAGAAAACAACATATCTTGTACACTGGTGAATTAAATTGGCATGTATGAAGTTCGAACAGAATATTTATTGGCTGTTAGTAATACAAAATAGTCATCAAATCTTATATACAGAGCACTAATAATGTTGGCTATTATTTCTCTGATAAATACAGTTTGAAATATATATTTATAATAAGATAACTAGATTTGCATTAAGGTTATTAATTATATTGCGCTGCATAGCAGTAAATTATACATACCTATTATAAACGGCGCTATACCAGAGAACTTGATGATGGTCATCCATCTCTAAACTAATAACTACCAGACTTCTGCACAACGCAAACAGTAATATTTTCATTGTTAAAATACGCTTGTCTATTCCTCTACGTAAAGAAATAAAATGAAGCATACCAGATTTTTAAAATAGACCAAATTACCAAATGACTATTTTTAGAAATAAAGGGAAACCATTAATGACTCATCATTCTATAACTAGTACGAAAGTAAAATTTTCATGACTATTGTGTACACACACGCGGTGTTAAACCGGGGCTAACATATTGTTCAGAAAACAGTAAATATTAAACATACTTTAAGAAAAAGTTTTTCAGAAAGCGAACGTGCCCTGTTGCAAAGGTATTAATTAATGCAATAATGCAGTCAGATTTTATTAATCGCGGTACATCGATTAACTCCGGAATGCTCCGTATGATAGGGTTATTTTTAGAATTTAAAAACAACTGCAGTGTTTAATGTTCCGAAAGGAGCTAGCGTAATAAGTATTCGCAAATAAATGCATTTATTATAAGTAAGTCCTCCAATTCACTTTATGTGAATATAAGGTGTTTGAATGTAATAAAAACGAAAGAAAATCGCCTCCATGTACACGTTTCAATGTAATTGTGATAAAAATAAGCTCATGTAAACTTACTAGTAACGCCAAATAAAGATGTATTTGATGGATAAATGATATAATACTTTTTATTTAATGCTAAGTAGTGAAATATAGAAAAATATCAGTGAGATATATCCCTATATCACTCACAGTGATGGACTACTTTTTTAATTTATTTGATTTGAACAATGTTTGATTGTAGGTGTTGTCACCATTTATCATACAGAATTACCAAAAAAGAAAAGTATTGAAGATTAATAACACCAAATGTTAAGAATACCTCTCTGGTATATTGAATTGGCTTTCCTCTTATTTTCGCTTGGATTTTCCTCAGTCGTATTGAGCCAAGGATACTAGAACAGACAATGCCTTGCGGGCAAAAGTTTTACCCACAAGGCATTGGAGATCGTCATCTGAGTCCAAATTTAATTTTAGCATCCAAAGTATTTATTTTATCCTTTGCACTTTATTCATCCCAGCATATTACATTTGCACTTGTTGTTTACTGTACCTATGAATAGTAGTCTCCCTTTGTTTACATAATCGTTGTATTGCCCGTTCTACAATTCCAAAATATAACAAGAATCCAGTGTACCCTTAAGTAATAACTTGTGTTCATTAACCACATAATTATATTGTTTTGTGTGTATTAAGTTATTATATCCAGTAACCACTCTTAAGTATTCAAGTATCCAATGTGTGTTCTTGTAAGTAGTGTTTAATTCTCCGCCATCTTGTTTTCTTCAAATTCTTGACCGACTTTTAATCCAATTGTGTTGTTTAGTCCGAATAATTAATATAGAAAACACTTTATACGTGTAAGTATTCCATTTCAGAACACTCCTAACAGTACATCTTGAGTTGTTTTACATTTTAAAGCGCATCTACGAGTTGAGTCAGCTTCAAGTGCTTGCGAAAACACATGTGCGTTTGAATGTCGTGACTGTTTTAACTATTGTTTACATCATAGCACCTATGCACACGCTATTATTAGAAAACAGAATTTCGGAGAACTGAACGCACTTTCACTTTCAATATGTACTTTCATCATAAATATATTTAAAGCTGGCAGTGTGTGTTAACTTCTTAATTGAAAAGCTGACCATTATTCAACGACTACGTGTATCCAATTGTATTTAAACTTAAATAAATTTAGAAACCCGGATTCTGCGTTGTCTATGAATATACTGAGTAGCATAGTAGACTGTCGTACTATAAACACGCTGCCATGATAATGCCTTGAGTCAAAAAAAAATTGCGATTTAAGTTGCTTAACTAGATCTAATCCACGGCACATATGGTCGTAATCCAAGATGGCGCTGGAATGTTTATTACTAATCCCGATTACTACGCATTATAGAAAAAATAGTCCGGACGTAATATTGTAAATATCGTGTTGAAAATCCCCTAAATAAAAATCAAACGTAGAGAATATTCAAACTGCATTTAAATAAAAAAGAAAATTTGTTTGTTTTCGGTACGATAACGCGTGATATCATCACCTGAAAGGGAGACAATATACATATTTTCACTCGCGCAAGCGCTCGTGAAAATATTAATTGTCTCCCTTTCAGGTGACGATATCACGCGTTATCACACCGAAAACAAACAAATATCCTCTATGTACATATAAACTTGTTTCGTAAGGATGGTATTTTTTGCGAGAACATTATTGAAAAGGGCAATCGGGGCATTTCCCTTCAAAGTTACAATAGAGTTACGAAATAAACGTTTTATTAAAGTAAAACCATTCCAAATAGCGTTAAAACCATTATGCCCGATTATTAGGTCAAAAAATACTACTGTATTTGGCGGCCCGGTATTAAGCATACACTTTATATTTAAAACGAAGCAATTTAAACAAATTGCGTGCAAAATATAAACAAACGTTTAAAAAGGCTGCCATACTGCAGTACTTTTTTGAGCTTGTTTACTTTCAGCCGGAACAAAAATAATGCAAGTTGCTTTTAATTTGTCTCTTTTAAGATAAAAGATATTCGTCCCGTGCGTGATTTCAATATGTATTTGAATTGAAAGAAACGCCAAGCAAATATTTGCGGATCAAAAAATGTTACACACGAATTAGAAAATACTTAACTATCCTTGGGGTCTCGATATATACCATTCATATACAACTTGTTTTTTTTTTGTTTTTGTTTTTTACTTATTACAGTAATTTATTTACAAATACTCATATCTTTAATGTAAGTTTCAACATTTAAAATATCGCTCAAGATACAATGATATTTTGTACGTATAATGCGCTTTTACAAACGATTCCTAATGGGAATTATTTGGCCAAATTAGTATGAATTTGGTTAAGAATGTAGAAAAATCTGTAAAGTTGGCAATATTTTATGTAAAAAAGTACTGATGAATTAATGTTTTTACAAATATTAATGTACGACCTTACGTATCTGCCATTCTTCTTTGTATATTTGCTTGATGCGTTGTTTAAATGCACCAAATACGCGTTATATTGTTATTTTCATGGGACAATATAATGTAAAATTGATAAAGCCCTTACTTTTAGGTGATAAAGTCCTAACTATTTTTTAAAACTGAATGGATAATAACCAAACTTGTACAAGAGTGCTTTATGTAAATACTATAAATGTATGCATTTAAACCATTTTGAGCGAGATTTTAAAATTGTTGACCACAACAATTCACTAAAGCATTGTGCAACAATTTTTTTTTTGTTTCTCATTCATTATTACATCATATACAACCAATATTCTAGCAGATAATTAATATTCTAACATAAAATGATTGTAGTAGATGTTTTTATATATATTTACACTATCCTCTCATACATCATATATTATGACATTCACACGTTTTGTTTGATAATTTAACCTATAATATATTATATTTTGTGAAGAAAAAACATTCATTCGCACATACAGTCATTCATTCACTCTATTTTATGCACATTTACTGATAACATTGATTCTTTTCCCTTTTTGCCAAAAAAAAAAACAAAAAAAAAACGTGTTTTTTAACCTGATAACAGGTAAAATACAAAAACAAGTATCCTTGTCACAAGTTTTTGTGAAGAAAGAAGACAAAAAAAATTACAAAAAAACACAACAAAACAAAAAATGTTTATCTCCTTGATTAATTCAACAATAAAAGAAATCTAGAACAGATCTCTGAATAATTTCCATTTTTCCAAATGAGCTTGATATTTATCATTGGATAATGCAATTTCTGCTTCGACTCTTACGGTTTCCTTCATGTATTGCATAAAATTATCAAACTTAGGTACACAGCTGCAATTTCGCATTATATATATAATATTTCATTTGTATAATAGTAAAATTTATTATTTTTTCATGCACCGTGCGTTCTGTGTATCCAAGAAGAACAACATGTTTCGACAACGTTAATGTAATTGATTTTTTTTTCATTTTGAAGTATTCCATAAGCTTGCACCACAAAATTTGACTGTTATAGCATCCCCAAAACAAGTGTTCTATATCTTCGTTATTACATTGGCAAACATCACATAGCCTGCTAGACTTTAATTTATATTTAAATAATAAATCATTTGTTGGGATAATTCGCATAAGTATTTTATACTGAAAATCTCTTATTTTAGTGTCTATGCAGCACCTATACGGGATATTATATCTACTTTTCGATGGTAGTGCTTGTACATTATCTTCTAGTAATAACATCCACTTATTTTCCTTTTCGTTGCGTATATGATCAATTTGTGTTTTGTAAAGAATCCTGTTAGGGTTTTTATTTGTGTTTAATAATAGTATCTGTAAATTGTATAGGTGTATGATTTACATGTTTATCCTGTGAAACTATCATTTTTATGTCGTTTGGAATACTTCTAACAAGAGTGTAATATTTAAGAAAATCTTTATCTTCTATTTGATATACAAATTTGATTTGCTCAAATGTGTAGAAATCTTTTCTTTGATAGTCAAATATGTGTTCTATAAATTTTATCCCTCTATTGTACCAGCTATCATAATATATAGTTTTATTATTCTTTAGTATTTTTGCATTGTTCCATATTATTATTTTGTGAACATTTATTTGCTCTTTGCTTTCGAATTTGTTTTTAATATTTATCCATGATGTTAAAACATTGTGCCAGAAACAATTGTCTTTTGTTATTTGTTTGATGTCGTTATTTCGTAAGTTTGATGGCAGAACTAAGGTATCACCAAATGACGTTAAAAGTGTTCTCAATATAATTTTCCATTTTCCATTATTCGAATTGCATACATATCTTTTTATCCAACTAGATTTAAGCATATTAAGAAAAGCATTTATGTCCGTTAGTTTTAATCCACCATCTTCATGGTCTTGTATAAGTAAGTTTCTTTTGATTTTTTTCTGGTTTACCTTCCCATAAGAATTTAAAGATTGCATTCTTTATCTGTATTAACATATGGTCGGGTGGGTTTTGTAATACTGAAAATGGATAAATTAGGTTTGGCAATGCGAATGTTTTGATAACTGACTTTTCCCATCAATGTAAGTTTTCGATGTTGCCATTGTTTTAAACAGTTATAAAAATATTGAAGTTTTGGTGTGATGTTATTTTCAAGGTTCATTGCACTATTGTTATGGAAAGTCATACCTAATGTTTTCGCTTGTTCGGCAGTCCAAATGAAGGGTTTATTATTACAGTATATAGTTCCCGTTTTTGCTAGAGATCCTATTAGCAATATTGTTGACTTATTAGTATTTAGGTTTAATCCAGATATTTTTCCAAAAACTGTTATTGTATGTACCAACTCATTGAACGATTCTTCAGTTCCATCATTGAAAAAGGTTGCGTCGTCGGCAAAATAAGTTTGTTTGATTTCTTGGTCATTTATAATAATTCCAGTAATTTTTTCATTTTTTGTAACAAAGTTTGCTAATATTTCTAAGCAAATTATAAACAAAGATGAGGAGAGAGGAAAACCTTGTCTGACACCGTTCTTAACTTTAAATGGTTCACATAACCATCCATTGTTTATAACCATGCTATTTATGTCAGTATAAAATAATTTGACCCATTTATGAGTTCAGTGCCAAAGTTAAATTTGTTTAATGATTTAAATATGAATTCATGTATTAAGCTGTCAAATGCTTTCTCAAAGTCAGCAAAAAATAGCAGTCCAGGGCGTTTATGTTTATTAATGTAATCTATAACGTCGAAAATTAAACGTACGTTTTCGCCTATATATCTGTTTTTCATAAAACCTGTTTGATAATAATTAATAATTGTTGGGAGAAGTTTTTTTATTCTGTTG